>CAJNDS010000099.1:0-185000 GCA_905221605.1 Symbiodinium natans | reverse complement strand
TAGGGAAGGCCAAGCCCTAAACCCTAAACCCTAAACCCTAACCCTAAACCCTAAACCCTAAACCCCAAGCCCTAAACCCTAAACCCTAAACCCTAAACCCTAAACCCTAAACCCTAAACCCTAAACCTCAAACCCTAGACCCCCTAAACCCCCTCAACCCGAAGCAGGCATGCTTCGTGGCCATGATTGAGAGCTTGGCGCTGGGACTGGCGGAGCTGCATAGCGCAGGCATCCTGTATCTTGGCGGCATGGAGGGGGTTTCAGGGTTTAGGAAGTTTAGGAAACCTGAGGACTTAGAGATAAGGATTTTTAGGGCTTAGGGTTTGGGATTTCGGGTTTAAGAGTTCTAGGAAGATTTGTGGATTACGAAGTTCTGGAGAGTCTGGGAAGTCCTAGGAAGCTGAGCAAGTTTGGGTGTTTAGGGGGCGAGGTGGCTGATCTTAAAATGGCGCGCCCATTTGTTCAAGAGCAGCTTTCAACCAAAAACCCTCAGAGTTGGCGTCGCGTGGTCTCAGGGTGTGTTTAGGGTTTGGGGTTTGGGGTTTAGGGTTTAGGGTTTAGGGTTTAGGTGCGCCCTGTCTCGAAGAATGGCACGTGACTTTGTTCCTTCAGCCTTAAACCCCAAACCCTCCACCCTGAACCCTAAACACTAGCCCCTAAACCCTAAACCCCAAACCCCAAACCCTAAAGCCTAAGCCGCAGAGGCACTGCGATGTGAAGCCTGACAACATGGTTCTTCACTCCGAGAGGCAGTGGGCAACATGCCCCAACGAAAAGTGTAGGGTTTAGGGTTTAGGCTTTAGGGTTTAGGGTTTAGGGTTTAGGGTTTAGGGTTTAGGGTTTAGGGCTTCCGGAGTCGGGTGGCCAAAGTCACCGACAGAAACATCGACACAGCCCACCCTGTGAAGCTTAAAACCCCCAAAGGCGTCTTCACCAACTTGCCCTTTCAATTTCACCTACATTCCTACACCCTAAACCCTAAAGCCTAAAGCCTAAAGCCTAAACCCTAAACCCTCAACCCTAAACCCTAAACCCTAAACCCTAAACCCTAAACCCTAAACCCTAAAGCACCCAGAGCCGCCTGTGAGGCCCGGCCACGCCTCCTTGTGGCTCATCGACTTCGGGGACGCCAGGCTGGTGGATGAGCCTTCCACATGGCACCTGGGAGCTTCTTCTTATGGAGGGCGAGTAGGGTTTAGGGTTTAGGGTTTAGGGTTTAGGGTTTAGGGTTTAGGGTTTAGGGTTTAGGGTTTAGGGTTTAGGGTTTAGGGTTTAGGATTGAGGGCTTCTCGGGGTCTGGGGTTTGGGGTTCTCAGGGTTTTGGGGGGTTTAGGGTTGTGGAGTTCAGGGTTGGGAGGTTTTGGTGTTGCTCAAACAGCTGTCAAAAACCCTAAACCTTAAACCCTAAACCCTATCCCTAAACCCTAAACCCTAAACCCTAAACCCTAAACCCTAAACCCTAAACCCTAAACCCTAAACCCTAAACCCTAAACCCTAAACCCTAAACCCTAAACCCTAAACCCTAAACCCTAAACCCTAAACCCTAAGCCAAGGTACAACAAGGGACCCGGGGATCCGTCTGTCCAGTGCAAGCCCGACAACTTCTCCGGCGCCTCTTGGTAGCCCCGTGGTAGTCTTTACCCTTCTTTGTTTTTAGGGTTTAGGGTTTGACGCCGACGGTGGCCCTGCGCCATAGTGGGGGTGGGGGGAGGGTTTAGGGTTTAGGGTTTAGGGTTTAGGGTTTAGGGTTTAGGGTTTAGGTTTTCGGGTTTAGGGTTTAGGGTTTAGGGTTTAGGGTTTAGGGTTTAGGGTTTAGGGTTTAGGGTTTAGGGTCTAGGGTCTAGGGTTTAGGGTTTAGGGTTTAGGGTTTAGGGTTTGGGGGGGTTCCCTTATAAAGTAACCAACCGAACCCTAAACCCCAAACCCGAAACCCCAAACCCCAGACCCGAGACCCTAGACCCTCGACCCTAAGCCCGGCCGAAGCCCTTATTTTAATATGGTTCCTGGGGCTACCAAGGCCTACTCTCCCGCCACGGACGCCTGGGGACTGGCGCAGGCCGCGGCCTGGATTTGGCAGGGCTGGGAGCCCTGGAACCCCGCGCGCCTGGCGGCCCGGCCTTGAAAAGTCCTCTGAACCCTAAACCCTAAGCCTTTAATCCCTCAACCCTGACCCCCTAAGCCCCTAAAACCCTAAAACCCTAATCCCTAAACCCTACACCCTAAAAGGCCCAACACCCCTAAACCCTGAACCCCTGACCCTGCACCTAGAGTCTCTGAGAAGCAGCATTGACTTCCCTGAACCCTGAACCCTGAACCCTAAACCCTAAACCCTAAACCCTAAACCCTAAACCGTAAACCCTAAACCCTAAATCGTTGGGTCTTGGTGGGGAGGAGGGGTGAAGCAGGCACTGATCCGCAAGCTGAGGAAGCCGAGATGCCTCTGCAGCAGGTCCTGTCCGGGTGCTTGGCCTCAGATGTTGGGTTTTGGGAGGGGGGGTTTAGGGTTTAGGGTTTAGGGTTTAGGGTTTAGGGTTTAGGGTTTAGGGTTTAGGGTTTAGGGTTTAGGGTTTAGCGTTGAGGGTTGAGGGTTTAGGGGTTTAGGGGTTTCGGGGTTTAGGGATTGAGGGGTTGAGGGGTTTAGGGGTTTAGGGGCTTACGGGTTAGGGATTTAGGCTTCAGGGTTTGAGGGTTTCAGGGTGTAGGGTTTCACGGGTTTAGGGTTTGAGGGGTTTCAGGGTTTAGGGTTTCAGGGGTTCAGGTTTGAGGGTTAAGGGGGGTTTGAGGGGTTCTAGGGTTTCAGGGTTTTGAGGGTTTATGGGGTTTGTAGGGTTTATAGTAGGGTTTAGGGTTCGTAGAGTTTGCAGGGCTTGTAAGGTTCACAGGGTTAAGAGGCTTTGTAGGGTTTATAGGGTTTATGGGGTTTGTGGGATTCAAAGGCTTGATGGGGTTTATAGGGTTTACAGGGCTTATAGGGTTTGAGGCGAAAGCACGGGCGGGGGGCGCTGCAGGCCAGATCCATGAAGAGCATCGTAAGGCCTATACTACCGATAAAGCCTTACAGATATTGCAGCCATCATTGGAATCATAGTAGCAGAATATTGGCAAGAAAGGAGTAAGAGTGGCAATCAAAAACAAAGATGGTGACGGTCATGGTGTCGGTGATACTTCTACTTTGAGATGTTCCTCCTTGTACTAACAGTCCTCACTAGGGAGTATAGTAGGGGGTACTAGAGTCCCGATTAAGGACTGTTACCATAAGGGGAACATCCCACCTTCTACTAGCTAAGTACTAACCCTAAACCCTAAACCCTAAACCCGAAACCCTAAACCCTAAACCCTAGACCCTAGACCCTAAACCCTATGGGCCAGCAGAATTGGACGATCGCGCGGAGAGCTGCCGGGACTCAGCCGAGACATGGCTGGCCAGTGGCGTAGGATTTGGGAATCAGGGTGCCTGAATGTGTCAGATATCGGAGTTCATGGACATTAATTAACTCAGATGGTCTATCTCAAACAACCATTCGCGCTTGGCACAGGCTCGCGCTTGGCACAGGCTCACGCCCGACTGCATGCTACATATGTCTCTCCCTCCGCCCGAGGAGGGCGTGATGCCATTTGCGCTGGAGTCGGTAGAATGAGATGCACCTGCCCACAGCGTGCTAACTCCGGCGACGCGGTTTAGTTTAGGGTTGACGGTTTAGGGTTTGGGGTTTAGGGGCGAAGCCGGCGCCCACAGGTTCACTGGACCCAGAACTCCGGTTACCTTACAAACCTATTCACCCTTATTCTGTGTTTGAGGTGTTCCGTTTTTTACGCACCCCAATTCAGCGAAAAAGGGTACCTAGTATAGAAAAAACTCCCTAAGCCCTAAGCCCCCCAAACCCCTACAACCCTAAACCCTAGCCCCTAGACCCTAAACCCTAAACCCTAAACCCGAAACCCTACAAGCCCTAAAGCGACTGAGTAGGTGCTTGGCCTGGACGCCAGAAGATCGACCTTCCGTCTCGGACGTGGCGCGGAGTCTTGCCCGGCTCTAGGGTCCTTAGGGTTTTAGGGTTTAGGGATTAGGGTTCAGGGTTCGCGTATATAGGGTATATCGGGTATTTAGGGCATGTGGGGTAGATAGGGCATAGAGGGTATACAGGGTATGTAGGGTATATAGGGTGCGTAGGGTAGATTGGGTATATAGGGTAGATAGGGTATATAGGGTATATAGGTAGACAGCGTATATAGGGTATACAGGGTATAGAGGGTATAGATGGTATATAGGGTATCCGGGTATAGAGGCGAGATGGGGTCTGTAGGGTCTTGGGGGGTTGAGGGTTCAGGGTACGTGCCTAGCTAAACCCTAAACCCTGAACCCTAAACCCTAAACCCTAAACCCTAAACCCTTTATCATCGGGTCCTGAAGCAAAAGGGTTCATCGCGCGGTAGGTACGTAGGGAACCCTAGGGAGCCTTTGGGAGTAGTGGTATCAGGCAACCTTGGGTTACATACTCCCCTTGAACCCCCCTCTCTTAAGAACCCTGTAGTGCAACTTGTCGCAGACCTCGGAACGAACTCCAGCTAAGATGCTTAGTGCCCGGTTCTCAGAGCACCCGCAGCCCGAAGATTGCCGGATCCGCTTGGCTTAGGATTCTGTAGGGTTTAGGGGTTTAGGGGTTTAGGGGTTTAGGGGTTTAGGGGTTTAGGGGTTTAGGGGTTTAGGGGTTTAGGGGTTTAGGGGTTTAGGGGTTTAGGGGTTTAGGGGTTTAGGGGTTTAGGGGTTTTTAGGGGTTTAGGGGTTTAGGGGTTTAGGGGTTTAGGGGGTTAGGGGTGTAGGGGTTTAGGGGTTTAGGGGTTTAGGGGTTTAGGGGTTTAGGGGTTTAGGGGTGTAGGGGTTTAGGGGGTTAGGGGTTTAGGGGTTTAGGGTGTTTAGGGGTTCAGGGGTTCAGGGGTTCAGGGGTTTAGGGGTTTAGGGGTTTAGGGGTTTAGGGGTTTAGGGGTTTAGGGGGTTTAGGGGTTTAGGGGTTTAGGGGTTTAGGGGTTTAGGGGTTTAGGGGTTTAGGGTTTAGGGGTTTAGGGGTTTAGGGGTTAGGGGTTAGGGGTTAGGGTTTAGGGGTTTAGGGGTTTTAGGGTTAGGGGTTTAGGGGTTTAGGGGGGTTAGGGGTTAGGGGTTTAGGGGTTTAGGGGTTTGGGGTTTTTAGGGGTAGGGGTTTAGGGTTTAGGGTTTCGGGGTTTAGGGTTTAGGGGTTTAGGGGTAGGGGTTTCGGGGTTTAGGGGTTTAGGGGTTTAGGGGTTAGGGGTTAGGGGTTTAGGGGTTTAGGGGTTTAGGGGTTTAGGGTTTTAGGGCTCGTCAAGGAGTGCTGGGGAAGAGAGGAGCCAGCTGGGCGGTCAAAGCAGAGAGATGTGGTCGCCGAGCTGCTGCCTACATAGCCAATTGCTGGTTCTTGGTAGGGTTTTAGGGTTTAGGGTTTAGGGTTTAGGGGTTTAGGGCTTAGGGTTTAGGGGTTAGGGGTTTAGGGTTTAGGGTTAGCCCCCCACTATTCCTGGACTGAGTACGGTGCTCACGAAGTTAGGCTTCAGGGTTTAGGGTGCAGGGTAAAGAAGTTGAGCAACGCCCCTCTGTCCACGAGTCTCTGTGCAAGCAGGATCCTTTATTCCCGCCGCTCCTTTTGGCCTGCGCCCTGTCCCAGGGCCATGTTAGTGTCTGAAATTCCGTTTAGTTGGTATTTCCAAGAAGCATTTAGATCCATCATGTGGGGCACGTACAGATTTCAGTGTGTCCGCCGCGTGGAGAAAGAAAGCGCAACCGCCAGTGTAGGTCTTGGGATTTGGAACTCCCGAAGCCCTGAAGCTCCTAAACCCTGAGCCCTGAACCCTAAAACCTAAACCCTAAACCCTAAACCCTAAACTAAACCCTTATGGTTTAGGGTTTATAGGTCTAGGTTTAGGGTTTAGGGTTTAGGGCTCAACCCTGAACCCCTAAAACCCCTACACTGAACTTTGAACCGACAGTTCATGCTCACGCCGGTAACCATGGGGAAACTTCCAAGCAGCCTTTGCACGCTAAACTTCGCTCTGGATGCTGCTGGGGACTCAGAGAAACTAGTACGATGGTTGATAAGTCGGGTTTAGGGTTCGCCCACACTGTTGCCTGCGTAGAATGTACTATCGAAGCTCCAAGAACCCCAAAACCTAACCCCAAACCCTACACCCTTAACCCTTACCCCCAAACCCTGAACCCCAACAAGCCCCCAAATCGTGAACCCCAACTCGTAAACCCCAAACTGTAAACCCCAAACCCTAACCCTAAACCCCAAGCCCTAACCCCAAACCGCTGTAAAACCACGATCCTTATGTACCAGGATGGGCTATTCGGCCTTAAAATCCCATAATGAGCCTACAAAAGGGATTATAGGGTATAATCGCCCATCCCTAAACCCTCAGTCCTCAACCCTAAACCCTAACCCTAAAGGGCGGTGGGGCGCACTGGAGCTTCGGCAGGGCGAACACCGCGCGGCGCAAGATCGGATGTGCAAGACACAGCCAGCCGCCGGGGGCCCTTGTCGGGGTTTAGGGTTTAGGTTTGGGTTTGGGGTTAGGTGTTAAAGGGTTAGGGCCATTTGGGAGGGGTTAAGGGTTTTGGGTTTAGAACTGGTTTAGAGGAGGGAAGGACCTGGAGATGTGGAATCATGAAATGTTCTACCATGGTCCCTGAACCCTAAGCCCACACGGTTTAAACCCTGAAAAAGTAACTTAAAGCCGAAATCGTCCAGGCCTTATGTCCCCCCGTGTTGAAGGGTTAGGTCCCTTGTAAGCCCCTAAGCCTAAAGCTAAAAACTAAAAAGCCTAAACCCTAAACCCTAAACCCTAAACCCCAAACCTTTCCTACAAACCAAAAAGGGCACCCGTTTCATTCCTAGGTCTTGTCTTTGGGTCCAGTCACTCCCAGGCCCTGCTTGGGAAGTCTCCAAAAACCTGGGGACCAGCGCCTCCCTGCTGCCTGGCAGAAGAGCACCAGACGGGGGTTTAGGGCTTAGGGTGAGGTTTAGGGTTTAGGGTTAGGGTTTCGTTTAGGGTAGGGTTTAGGGTTTAGGGTTTAGGGTTTAGGGTTTAAGGGTTAGGTTTTAGGGGGTTAGGGGTTAGGGGTTAGGGGTTAGGGGTTTAAGGGTGTAAGGGCTTCAAGGGTTTTAAGGGTTCAAGGGTGTAAGGGCTTAAAGGGGTTTAGGGGTTTAAAGGGTTTAAAGGAAGGGTATAAAGGGTTTAAAGGGTTTAAAGGGGTTAAGGGGTTTAAAGGGTTTACAGGGCTTAAAGGGTTTCAAGGGTTTAAAGGTTTCAAAGAGCTTAAGGGTTTAGGGTTTAGGGGTGTAGGGGTTGAAGGGTTTAAGGTTCAGGCAGGCTGTGCGTTCAAGATGCAAGCCTCGACCCTAAACCACAGGCCTCGTGAGGGTTCTCTGCTGCGGAGCTTTAAGGCATGAACAAAGGACGACCAACTAGCTTAGGGCTTTGGGCTTTGGGCTTCTGGTTTCGCGCCGCCTCGCCAGTGTTGTCTTTTTGGCACTCGAAGGTCACAGCTCTAATCCAAGACCTAAACCCGAAACCCCTAAGCCCCAAACCCCCAAACCCCCACACCCCCAAACCTCCAAACCCCCAAATCCCCAAGCTTCCAAAAAGGCCCAAACCCCCCAAACCCCCAACCCCAAACCCGCAAACCCCAACCCAAACACCAAAAGCCAAGGCACTTCCCCGAAGGGCCCGTCCCCCAGCGCTTCACCCAGTGGTGGGCGCCTAAAGCGTGCGCCCAAGGTTAAGTTTTTCGAGGCGGGGTTTAAAAGTTTAGGCTTTAGGGCATACAGAGGGTTTAGGGTTCAGGGTTCAGGGTTGTAGGTGTCGGAAAATCTTGGGGTCATAAGCTCGTGTCTTGCGATATGGTTTTACTTGTAGCCAGCACAAAACCCGCAAAAGAATCAAACCAGTCTGTCAGGCCTTCTCCCCCTACACTCACAGGTTACCTAGCTCCCAGAAGTCCCCACGAAGAACTATCAAGGCAAGTGCGGCACTCGCACGTCTGAGGGCAGAATTGTGAGAGGTACCAACTCCCTCAGTAAGATCGCCACATCGCAGCTGGGTCTTCCGAGCCCCTGGGCTTTGAAGAATGGAACCGGAACAGGGCTTAGGGTTTAGGGTTTGAGGGGTTGAGGGGTTGAGGGTTTGAGGGTTTGGGTTTGAGGGTTTGAGGGTTTGAGGGTTTGAGGGGTTGAGGGGTTGAGGGGTTGAGGGGTTGAGGGGTTGAGGGGTTGAGGGGTTGAGGGGTTGAGGGGTTGAATGCTTCGGGGCCGGATCCCGTGCTTTGGCAGATAGCACCTCTTGGGCAAAACAGCGCTCAAGGTCTCGCGCAGAAGCCCCCTTTTAAAGGGACGACATTATAGAGGTTTATAGTGGTTATGTACGGGAATAAGATGAAGGGTCCCTTCTAGGGGTCCCCTAGCCCCTACATGGCCCCCGTGCCCAAATTGCGGATGCCCCCCCCCCCCCCCCCCCCCCCCCCCCCCCCCCCCCCCCCCCCTGCCAAGCTTCTGGCATGGGAGGCTGGCACACACCAGCCCCCTAAACCCTAAACCCTAAACCCCAAACCCTAAACCCTCAACCCCAAACCCGAATTGAACCCGAAACCCCTAAACTCTAAACCCCAAAACCCTAAACCCTGAACCCAAAACCCCAAACCCCAAAACCCCAAAACCCCAAAACCCCAAAACCCCAAAACCCCAAAACCCCAAAACCCCAAAACCCCAAAACCCCAAAACCCCAAAACCCCCAAACCCCAAGCCCTAAACCCCAAGCGCCAAACTGGGCTCACGCACTCCAAGGCTTGACGCCTTGCAGCCCTGGCAGCAGTTCTCCACTGGGCACCCCCAAGGGCTCAGGAGCCGCACCGGAGGTTTAGGGTTGAGGGTCCTAAATCCTAAACCCTAAACCCTAAGCCCTAAACCCTAAACCCTAAACCCTAAACCCTAAACTCTAAACCCTAAACCCTAAATGGCCCTAAATCCTAAACCCTAAGCCCTAAACCCTAAACCCCCTGCCCTAAACCCTAAACCCGCAAGACGTCCGGAAATGCGCCGAATCGGGAGCCCCGGGGGTTGCTCACCGTGGCCGCGAACTTTAGCGCCTGGAGTGGGGCGCCAGTAGCCGGCTTGCGGCTTAGGAGGCCCGAAACTAAACCCTAACACCCTAACATCCGAACACCCGAACATCCTAACACCCTAAACCCTAAACCCTAAGCTCTATGTGAACCCAAACATCCCGAAACCCCAAAGTTTTAAAACCCTGAGGCCTTTGGTAGCCCAGTGGTACCCTTTTGCCCTTTTTTGGGTACTGGTTCCGTTATAAAGCAACCAACCCCGAGACTCAAGACGGGCACCCTTGTCACCATATGGCTACTGCTGGGCTAGCAAGCAAGAAGCCCTGGCACCCTCACACCCTGAAGAGCTCCAATGCCCGAAGCCCTAAAACCCTAAAGCACTGAAACCCTCTAAAACCCCTCTAAAGCCGCAAACGCCCTACACCCCGAAACCCTGGAACCTTGTAAAGATAGCTGTCAACTTAAACCTATCACACCCCCGGTACACCCTAAGCTCTAAACCCTAGTTTCCGGGGACTAAGGGAGGGGGCTACTTAGGTATTTCGGGACTATATCATAAGGCATACATAGGGGTTTCTGAGGGAATGAGATTAAGGCTCTGGGTCCCTCCACACCTTAAACTCGTTTTTTGTGTTGACTACAGTGGAGAAGGAGCCCGCCGGGCCTCTGGCGAATACGAGGACCTTTCGTCGGGCGCGAGAGTTTTGCAAGAGTGGGGTGCCCCCCCCAGACTTTGCCCCAATTTTTTGGAGGTTCATGGGTACGTATAAGCCCAAGTATGAGTCGACTTACCACCTACTTAGGGGGACTAGGGGGGCTTGTCAGTACACTTATCGCTGGGGTTAACAGTACAAGTATAGGGTTTGCACGACGACGTGGGAAACAGGAGGGAGCCCTCTTCGGGGGAATCCAGACCTGGGTTTAGGGTTTAGGGTTTAGGGTTTAGGGTTTAGGGTTTAGGGTTTAGGGTTTAGGGTTTAGGGTTTGGGGACTGGGGATTGGGGCTTGGGGGGCCACATAAGGAGATAGATCTGGGCTTCCTCAAAGAGGGTGCCAGAAAAGCAAACGCTTCTTCCTTGCGAGGATACGAAGTATGTATGGGGGGGGAACCCGAGCGTCATCGGTACAGGGATGTTCCGGCGCCAGGATCTGCCCTTGTGAAGACTCTCGAAACAGTTGAGGGTCCTTTTTCCCCGGGTTCCGAGAATCAGGATAAAGCCCTAAACCCCAAACCGCTTTTGGGGGGTATGTTGGGGAAAATTGTCAGCGAAGCTCTCTGGCCTTCGGGGCCATTCCGCATAGGGCTTCCGACATTCGGCTTCCCAAAGAAGTTCTGGTAAGGGGGATTCTGCCCAACATGCCGCAAAATGTGGGCTTTGGGTTTTTTTTGGGCTTAAGTTGGGGGAGTTGAGGGTTCTGTTACAAGCGGGATGATCTGGGGGTTACGAGCCTCAACCCTAAACTCGCAAACCCGAGGATGCTTGCGCGAAGCTGGGCCTTCTGCCGAAGTATGCCCGCGCCGTGCAGGACACACGAAGCAAGCCTTGAGCTGAATCAGGGTGTTGGGCTGAGGGTTTAGGGTTTAGGGTTTATAGGGTTTAGGGTGTAGGGTGTAGGGTGTAGGGTTTAGGGTTTAGGGTTTAGGGCTACCAGGACCCCCGTGTTATTCCTTGGCTACTCTTGGGTCTAGCTATATACCCAACCCTAAACTAAACCCTGAAGGGTTTAGAGGATTTAGAGTCGATAGGATGGATGTCTAGAGTTTCGAGGTTCATGGGGGTTCGGGGTCTAGGGGCCTCTGAAGGGTTTGCAGTTTACGTCATAGCGCTTTCGTTTCAAATATTGTAGATTACGGAGTCAGAGGGTTTAGGTTTAGGGTGTATAGGGTTCAAGGTTTAGGGTTTAGGGTTTAATCCCTACGCCCTCGACATCCCAAAGACGCAAACCCCAAAAGCACTAAACCCCAAATCTTGCAGTTCCCAAACCCCGAGACCCAAAACCCAAGCCCCGGACCATACAGTTCCTAGACCCCAAACCCTAAATACCCTAAAGTTCGTGAGATCACCGAATCTAAGGTTGAAACTATGTCATATAACGGTCATATAGCAAGGGAACCAAATTGAGGGCCCAGACTTGGATACATGGAACCCTAGACAGACCCCAAACCCCTAAACCCCTAAACCCCTAAATCCCTAAACCCCTAAACCCCTAAACCCCTAAACCCCTAAATCCCTAAACCCCTAAACCCCTAAACCCCTGAACCCCTAAACCCCTAAATCCCTAAACCCCTAAACCCCTAAACCCCTAAACCCCTAAACCCCTAAACCCCTAAACCCCTAAACCCCTAAACCCCTAAACCCTAAACCCTAAACCCTAAACCCTAAACCCTAACCCTAAACCCCTAACCCCTAACCCCTAAACCCTAAACCCTAAACCCTAAACCCTAAACCCCAAACGCCCTAAACCCCAAACTCCTCAACTCCTAAAGGATCGCCGAGTGAAGAACCTCCTGGACTTGAGTGGCCTGGGCTTCGGGGACCTGCAACTTCAAGCCTTGCCTCTTTGAAGGAAGTTTAGGGTTTAGGGTTTGGGGTTTGGGGTTTGGGGTTTGGGGTTTGGGGTTTGGGGTTTAGGGTTCAGGGTTTAGGGTTTAGGGTTTAGGTGTTTAGGGGGGTTTTGGGGTTTGGGGGGTTTAGGGTTTTTGGGTTGTTGGGTTTTGGGGTTTAGGGCTTCAGGGTTTTAGGGTTTTGGGGCTTTAAAGCGTTTAGCGGGTTGAGGGGGTCGAGGGGGCTTATAGGGCAGATGGCTTTGAGTGCAAGTTGCAGGGTGTTGAGGTCTTTGGGGTTTATACATCCCTACAAACCCTGTCTAAACCTCCAATACTCCTCTTTACATACACCCCCCCCCCCCCCCCCCCCCCCCCCCCCCCCCCCCCCCCCCCCCCCCAACAAAAAAAAAAATAAAAAATGAAAAAAAACAAACTAAACCCCCCAAAAAAACGACCAAGCCCTAAAGCCCTAAGCCCTAAACACCTCGAAGCCCAAAGCCCTAAACTCCTAAACCTAAAACCCCCTATACCCAAAACCCGCCGAAACACCCTAAGCCCCAAACCCTAAAAACCCAAAAACCCCCAAACCCCAAACCCAAACCCTTAAAACCCTAAAACCCTAAAACCCTAAAACCCTAAACCCTAAACCTAACCCTAAACCTAAAACCCTAAAAACCCTAAACCCCTACACCCTTAAAACCCTAAACCCTAAACCCTAAACCCTAACCCTAAACCCTAAACCCTAAACCCTAAACCCTAAACCCTAAACCCTAAACTTGGGTTCGGCCGGTCCACACTAACAGTCAAATAACGCCGTGGCCTTATAACACACAGGCCAAAAATAGCACCAGGAATCCCAGTCAATTTTAGCATTTACCGGGTGCTTCTTTTTGTGGGTCTGCTGGTGGTGACTGTTAGTCACATAGCAGCAGAAATAGCACCAGAAATAGCACCAGAAATAGCACAAACAATAGCACAAAAAATAGCACCAGAAATAGCGCCAGGAATAGCACAAAAAATAGCACCAGAAATAGCACAAACAATAGCACAAGAAATAGCACCAGGAATCCCAGTCAATTTTAGCAGCTTAGCATTTACCGGGTGCTGTTTTTTGTGGGTCTGCTGATGGTGATTGTTAGTCACATAGCACAAGCAACAGCACCAGAAATAGCACCAGAAATAGCACAAACAATAGCACAAAAAATAGCACCAGAAATAGCACAAACAATAGCACAAAAAATAGCACCAGAAATAGCACCAGGAATAGCACAAAAAAATGCACCAGAAATAGCACCAGAAATAGCACCAGGAATAGCACCAGGAATAGCAGGAATCTCAGTCAATTTTTTGGCATTTACCGGGTGCATTTATTTGTGGGTCTGCTGGTGGTGACTGTTAGTGTGGACCGGCCGAACCCAACCCTAAACCATTGAGATGCCCTCTGGCGTCGCTTCAGGGCCGGAAGCACCGTCATGAGCAGCTCGCGCTCAGGCTCCATGATGTCCATCGCTCTTATAACTTCCAGGTGCAATAAATCAGGATGGCCCCCTAAGACCCTCTGAAAAAAACATTCCTAGATATGGGGTTTAGGGTTTAGGGTTTAGGGTTTAGGGTTTAGGGTTTAGGGGTAGGGTTTAGGGTTTAGGGTTTAGGGTTTAGGGTTTAGGGTTTAGGGTTTAGGGTTTAGGGTTTAGGGTTTAGGGTTTAGGGTTTAGGGTTTAGGGTTTAGGGTTTAGGGTTTAGGGTTTAGGGTTTAGGGTTTAGGGTGTAGGGTTTAGGGTTTATGGTTTAGGGTTTAGGGTGTAGGGTGTAGGGTTGAGGGTGTAGGGTTTAGGGTTTAGGGTTTAGGGTTTAGGGTGTAGGGTGTAGGGTGTAGGGTTTAGGTGTTAGAGGGTTACGGGTTAAGGGTTTCCTAAAGGCCCCAGAAATTATCCCTCAATCTTCAACCCGACCCCAGCCTGGGTCTTGGGGTTTAGGGTTTGGGTTGAGGGTTTAGGGTTCCGGGCTTACAGGGGTGTCTGGAGCTTAACTTCAGGGGGCTTGTAGTGTTTGTAGAGGGTTTAGAGGGTTTAGGGTGTGGGGTCTATGGTGGAGGGCTCTTTATGCAAGCTGGTTGAAATCCTCGGCCTTGAACGCCCATTTGCAAAAGACTGCAAAGGTGGCGAAGCCTCAGCCCAAAACACTAGCCTCGAAACCCTCAACCCTCAACCCTAAACCCCTCAACCCCTCCACCCTAAACCCCCTAGCCCTAAACCCTGAATCCTGGTCTGAGGCCCTCATGTCGAAGCTACCAGACCACACGCAGTCACGTGGCAGACACAGTTTTTCGTGCTGAGCGCCTGCAGGGCTTAAGGATTGCGGTTTAAAGGAGGGTGTTTGAATTCAGGTCCCTGTAGCAAGAAGGCTGCATGGCGGTTGAGCCGGAACAACAACACCGCTCCTTAAGCGCGTCCCTTTCGGGGCCTGTTGTAGTTTCGCCAGTAGGGCTTATCCTCGCAGGGCTTGAGATTTCCGACAGTGGGCCAGGAGCTGTGGTGATGTCCAGGGATACTGCAGGATCCCGACAATTCCCTACTCGTTTAACAACACTTCTTCAACCCAAGCTCAGCTAAACCCTAAACCCTAAACCCAAAGCCCAAAACCCAAACCCCAAACCCTCTCCCCCAACCCCAAGGATGCTGGACCTCTCGCGCAACGACGGGGGACTGCGGGGCGCCACGGCCGTGGCCGCAAAGCTGCAGAGCGGGCCGCTTGGCTGAGCCGGGATTTACAGTAGGGTTTTAGGGTTTGGGGTTTGGGGGGAGGTGGGGGGGAAAAGGGTTTAAGGGTTTAAGGGTTCAAGGATGTATGCGGTTCAAGGATGTATGGGGTTTAAGATGTAGGCTTGTGGTTTAGGATGTTGTTTGGGGGGTTTGTGGGGTCCCTAAGTCATGTCATTAAGGTATCCCAAGTGGCTCACGATTTCGATCAACCTTGCACCGAGGTTGCTGGAACTGCGTTGGCTGGACCTGTCTGCAAATGGCCTGAAGGACGCCGCGGTGGCAGGTACTTGGGCAGGGCTTAGGGGTTTAGGGTTTTCGGTTTCGGGGGTTGTAAGGGGCTGTGCGTTATAGTATGCTCCTTAAAGGTCGGGGGTGTTTCGAAGGCAACAACGACTTGGACAAGAACCTTTTGTTGCCGTCGCCACAGAGACCCTTAACAATCCCAGTTCCACTGCTTCTTCAATTGTGGAGGAAGTCCCTCAACCGTCAGAGACCCTAAAACCCTAAACCCCAAACCCCAAGCCCCAAACCCAAAACCATAAATGCGCCCTAATTATCTGAGGTCTGGCCACCAGCTTACTGAGTTGCCCCTTGCTGGTCCGACTGGAGCCTGAGAATAAGACGCAGAGGTTTTTGGAGTTTTCTGGAAACACTAGGGGTTAGGGTTGAGGGCTTAGGGTTCTGATTGATCTAAGCCCTCCGTTGAGTGGGTGTTAAGGTTACCACATAGGTCTAGGGTACTCAAACCCTAAATCCCTCAATCCTCAACCCGCAACTTCGCTCCTGCAAGTACGCCGAAGCAAAGCCATCAGCAACAGCTTTGCTTTGAGATGGGTAACCCACCCTAAACCCCAAACCCTCAAGCCTCAGCCGTCACGGGTTAAGGGCCGGGTTAAGGGCCCAAGCCATACTCGTTCTTAGTAGGGAAGATGAGGGGGGAATTGAGTAAGGGTATAACATAGGGAATGTGAGGCACCTGATTCCCGCATTCCCCATGAAGAGCTGGTAAGAAGACCGAGCCGAGGAGCTGAATCACAACCAGATCGCCGAAGGTGCCGATGGCTTTGGGATGGGTGAGGGGTTCACACGGGGTACCGCGGATTCGTTTTTTTTGGGGGGGCGGGAAAGGGGGCGGAGGGGGCGGCAGGTGTAGGGTTTAGGGTTTAAGGTTTAGGGTTTAGGGTTTAGGGTAGAGTGTTTTGGGTTTGGATGAGGGGTACTAGGGGAGCACAGATAAGCCTTGGGATGGCACGGGATGTACTTCTGCTGCTGGTTGAGTGCACTGACCACACTCAGCCCAGGAAGCCCTATGACCTTATGCACCCTAAAACCCTCTAAAAAACCCTAAACCCTAAACCCTAAAACCCTCTAAACCCCGAAAAACCCTAAAACCAAGACCCTATGAACCTGGAGAAAACCATCTAAACCCTCCAAAACCTCAAAATCCAGACAGCCCCCTAAACCCTGATAACCCGAAAAACCGTATTTCCGTAAAACCCTGAAAAGCCCAAAAAAAACTAAAAAACACGCACTCCTGCCAGAAACCATGCCTAAACCCTATAAACCGTAAACCCTAAACCCCAAACCATAAACCCTAAACCCTAAGCCCCAAACCCTAAACCCCAAACCCTAAACCCCAAACCCTAAACCCTAAACCCCCTTCTCCCCAACCGAAGGCCAGGCCTTGGGCCGGCTCCTCTCGGGGCACCCGCGCCTGGCCCGGCTGTCCCTGCACGGCAACGCGCTCTGCGGGCACGGCGCCGCCGCGCTGCCGCGCGGCCTCCTTTGGTTTAGGGTTTAGGGTTTAGGGTTTAGGGTTTAGGGTTTAGGGTTTAGGGTTTAGGATTTAGGGTTTAGGGTTTAGGGTTTAGGGTTTAGGGGTTTAGGGTTTAGGGGTTTAGGGTTTATAGGTTTATAGGTTTATAGGTTTATAGGGTTTATAGGGTTTATAGGGTTTATAGGGTTTATAGGGTTTATAGGGTTTATAGGGTTTAGGGTTTTTAGGGTTTTTAGGGTTCAGGGTTTAGGGGTTTAGGGGTTTAGGGTTTAGGGTTTAGGGTTTAGGGTTTATAGGTTTATAGGTTTATAGGTTTATAGGTTTATAGGGTTTAGGGTTTAGGGTTTAGGGTTTAGGGTTTAGGGTTTAGGGTTTGAGGTGGTCGGGTGGGCTAGGTTTTGGGTTTAGGGTTTTAGGGTTTAATTAGGGTTTGAGAATTTCCGGGCTTATGGAGCCAGGGTTGAAGGGGTCTCAGATACAGTGAGGCCGCAACCATCCTCACATAGGTGTGCTGAGCAGGGAACCTGGAGCCCTTTAACGGCCTAAACCCTAGACCCTAAACCCTACTAAACCCTAAACCCCAAACCCTAAACCCTAAACTCTAAACCCTAAACCCTAAACCTAAACCCTAAACCCTAAATTATTCAAAGCCCCCTCAAGATCCCAAAGTTTCCCCCAGAAATCTCCGCCGGTAAACCCCCTAAACCCTAATCACCTAAGCCCTTTGAGCCTTGTCAACACGAGCTTCCTAGCGCCCCAGGGAACGTAATTTTTGGTTGTAACAAGTCGCATGTGTTGGCTTTGTAGTGCATTTAGGGTTTACCCAAAAAGTCCCAGAAGACTTAAACCTTCAAAGCCCTGAACCCTGAAACCCTAAACCCCAAACATCAAGGCACTGAACATCTCTGCCCCAGCAGGTTCCATGGCGTGAAGCAGAATGCCAGTGCCTCGACAAAAAAAGAAAGGTGCTTGGCCTTATCCCCCTCCACTGACCTCTTGGGGGGTTAGGGCCTCGAGCTTAGGGTTTAGGGTCCCCTTTCTCTGAATGGTGGCGTCGTTTGGGGTGCCCTTTAGACATATGGTTGCTCAACCGCTTGGGGACCTACTTCAAGTGTCCCCAAACCCCGTTTGCCACCCTAAACCATGGACCCTACCAAAGTGAGGCCATGGTGGACATCTCGCTGACTTGGATGTAGCTTGGAGCCTCGGTCTAGCGAGCTGTTGGTTTAGGGTTTAGGGTTTAGGGTTTAGGGTTTAGGGTTTAGGGTTTAGGGTTTAGGCGGTTTAGGCGGTTCAGGCGGTTTAGGGGTTAGGGCTTATGGGGCTTAGGGGCTTACAGGGGTTTAGGGTTTAGGGGTTTAGGGAAACCGGCGCGACCTGTTCTACGTCGGCATCGCTGAAGTATTGAATGAACTAAGCAGCTGGCCTTTTTTGGTGAAATCCAACCAGGCTACACTCATTTTTTCATGACTCCTGTGAAGCCATGACCATGAACTTCCACTTCTCTTGTGCGCAGACGTCATATCGATGGTGCTCCGAAGCATATGCATACAAAGTGCACTGACCGCGGAAGCCACGCGACAACAACGTAAGGAGGACCAGGCAATCACAGAGGCGATCGTATCGAGGGCAGTGATATTTTTTCAGCAAGGAGGATCCTAAACTCCAGACTCTGCTATGATCCATCACACCTCGAAACCCTCAGAAGCTCCAACAAAGAAAGTCCACCTGAACCCCGAACTTGACTTTTCAACGCCACAAGAGCCTTAACCCTTACATGCCCCAAACCCCTTCCGCCGTGAACGCCTCAAGAGCCAATAAAACCCTCTCAACCGCACATGCTTTTCAAAACCCTAGAATCCCTAGAAATTCTCCGATCCCGTTCCACGCCCTCAAGTCACCCTAAACCCTAAACCCTAAACCCGAAACCCTAAACCCTAAACCCTAAACCCTAAACCCTAAACCCTAAACCCTAAACCCTAAACCCTAAACCCCCGTTGCAAACCCTGCGAAGAGCCTCTCCGGGCGAGGAACAACCTCGGGGACGCCGGCGCAGCCGCCGGCGCTGGGGCCTTGGCGGAGGCGTTGCGCGCCTCCGCGGCTGCGGCTGCAGATGGTTCAGGGTTTAGGGTCTAGAGGGTCTAGAGGGTTTAGGGTTAGGGTATAGGGTTTAGGGTTTAGGGTTTAGGGTTTAGGGTTTAGGGGTTTAGAGGTTTAGGGGTTTAGGGGTTTAGGGGTTTAGTGGTTTAGGGGTTTAGGGGTTTAGGGGTTTAGAGGTTTAGGGGTTTAGGGGTTTAGGGGTTCAGGGGTGTAGGGGTTTAGGGGTTTAGGGTTTATAGGCATTGTGCATTCTTATGGGGTGTTCTGGAGCATTATGGAGTTTGGGGGGGGGGGGGGGGGGGCATTGTGGGATTTTTTGGGGGTGGTTTGTGGATTATACATTTAGACGTAAGAGTTGCATAAGAAGCTCATATATATGTATATGTATATATATATATAGTTTTTAATTTCAAGAGGCTTTTATGTAGAGTAACCGTAGCTGTCCTCGAAATTCTTTGCAGAGCAAAGAGCGTACTTTTGTTCTTTGTGGGCAGGGGTGTGAGGGGAAGGGGAATCCTGTCCCACTATACCTGGCCGCATGCAGGCTGTGCTCAAATACAACTCATGTTCAAGGAAGTCCTAGGTGCTAGACCCGAACAGGATGTCCCAGAGAATGCCGCTCAGACCCAGGTGACCCTCTATCACCTCGACTTGAGCTACAACAACCTCGATGCTGCCAGCTGCAAGGTGCGCGAGCTCTTCAGGGCAAACCGGTAAACCCGAAACCCTAGACCCTAAAAACCCCAAGACCCCTAAAGCTCTACCCTAAACAGCCTAAATACAAGCCCAAAGACCCCTCAAGCCCTCTGGCGGCCCACACCCTCTCCAAAAACAGCCAAAAGCCCTCAAACCCCTAAACTCACCTAAAGCTGAAGGCACCGGGTCCATGTCTTGAGGCTTGGTTTTTGCAGCTTTTCAGGTGGGTTTAGGGTTTTAGGGTTTTAGGGTTTTAGGGTTTTAGGGTGTTAGGGTGTTAGGGTTTTAGGGTTTTAGGGTTTTAGGGTTTTGGGGTTTTGGGGTTTTGGGGTTTTGGGGTTTTGGGGTTTTAGGGTCTAGGGTTTTAGGGTTTTAGGGGTTTTAGGGTTTTAGGGTTTAGGGTTTCGGGTTTCGGGTTTGGGGTTTGGGGTTTGGGGTTTAGGGTTTAGGGTTTAGGTTCAGGGTCTGAAACCCCTAATGTTTTTGCCCTTCGGGACTCTTAGGGAGGGTCATTGAACGTTTATTTTTCTGTGGGGAACATGAGGGGTTCAGGGTTTCGGGTCTAGTGCTTCGGGCTTAGAACTTTTTTGGGGGACTTATGAGGAGTTCACTACAGGAAAGTCTGTGTTGGGGGGAAGAGTTTTCAGGGGACCCCCGAAGACGAGGTCATCGCAGAGGGCCTGCGTGACAACCACCACCTCTACGGTCTCCACATCGTGGGCAACGCTGCCATCATTGACGCCGACGGTGGCCCTGCGCCATAGTGGGGGGGGGAGGGAGGAGGTTTTATGGGGTGGGGTTTGGGGTTTAGGGTTCTGGGATTGGGGTTTGGGGTTGAGGGTTCTTCAAAAGGGGTGGCTTTATGGGTTCAGGGTTTGGGGTTTGAGTTTAGGGTTTCCCCCCGCCCCCACTGTTTTGTTTGTCAGCGCAGAAGAGGGTGAGCAGTCTAGATCTCGCAGTGACCCTTTGCAATGCAAACACAAGGAGGAGGAAGGGCAGTCTTGGGCTACTGGAGATTGGTGCGTAGTCGTTGGCTCCTGCATCACCTGCCTTTTGAACCTCCACAAAGGCTCGTAGACCACCTGCCCTAAAGCCTAGACCCTAAACCCCTTCAGCCCCACGAAGCCCCCTAAACCCGCTAACCCCCCCAACCCCCCCAATCAACCCCCCCACACCCCCCCACCCACCGCCACCCAACAACCACGCCAGCAAACCCCCCGCACGTCCAACCGTTCCATCCGCCCACCGCAACACACACACCAAGACTAAAAACCCGCGACCCCCGGAGACCCCGACCCCCACACCCCAACACAAACCCCCAACCCACCCCAGCCACCCCTCCAAAAACCCACACGACCAAGGATCTATAGACCACACCCGCACCACCGCGAACCAACACCACCTAAACCACTCCAACATGCAACCTCCCCACAGAAAAAGCATCCCCCGCCCATACGGCCAAACACCAACACCTAAACTCTCCCAACCCCACCTACCCCCAGCACCTACCCACTTGAGCCCCGATCCCCACCCCCACCACCGCCACAACACACCCCCCCCTCCCCCCCCCTCCCCCCCCTCAGCCCTACCTCTCCCCCTCATCCTGTCCCCCCCCCCCCCCCCAACCCCCCCCCCCCCCCCCCCCCCAAACACCCTAAACCCCCTAAGCCCCCCTAAGCCCTAGGTTTTAGGTTTGAGGTTCTGTGCCTCAGCACTCGATGTTCTCTTCAACCCTAAACCCTAAACCCTAAACCCTAAACCCTAAACCCTAAACCCTAAACCCTAAACCCTAAACCCTAAACCCTAAACCGTGCACCCAAGGCTTCCTCAGCCCGAATGTCGACGGCGTCCCATCTCAAGTCTCGACTCTTGGCTGGTGTTGGAGAGCTGCAAACCCGAAACCCCAAGCCCTAAGCCCCTAAACCCTAAACCCCCAACTTCGAACCCTAAACCCTAAGCCCCAAATCCTAAACCCCAAGGCCCAAACCCCAAGCCCTAAGCCCATAAACCCTACGAGGTTGGTGACAGACTCCTAGCACTTCACAATGCCCGAAGCCGGAAACTGCCCCAGCAGGCCTTGAGCATCGCAGGGGTTTAGGGTTTACGATTTAAGGGTTTACTGTTCAGGGTTTAGGGTTTAGGGAAACTGCCCCAAAAGGCCTACGGTTTTTAAAGCACCCCACGAAAGACCTACATTTTGACACCCAAGCCCTTCCCTATACTTTTGCGTAGCAATTGTCCTTTCATTTGTGTATACAGATATGCATGCTTCATCTCCCAAGGGGATAAGCCTACTGTCTTTCTTGTGGTTATAGCGCCAGTATAGTTTCACCTCAGCGCTTGAAGGACTTCATTCTCATCCGTTCATTAGACAAGCCATTAATCCCAAATACCTTAGCCGACCCGGGTCTCCCAATACCTACTGTTCTACTTTCGCGCCAGAGGGGTATTTCTTGCTACTTTGCAGGGTTTATTGCAGGGTTTAGGGGCTGGCCTATAATCCGAAACCCTAAGCCCTTATAAGCCCCAAACCCATCAAAACTATAAGTAAACCCACAAACCCCTCACCCTAATCCCTATAAACACTATATACACTATAACCCCACAACCCTTATAAATCCCATACACCCTACAACTTGCCAGTTCTTCGTAGGGAATGAAGGAATGAGGTACCCTATATCCCCCTAATGGGTACCCGATTGCCCCACTAAGAACCAGCCAGGATAAACCTCTAATGCCAAACCCTAAACCCTAAACCCTAAAACCCTAAACCCTAAACCCTAAAACCCTAAACCCTAAACCCTAAAACCCTAATGCTAAAACCCTGATCGTCACTCCCGAGGAGGCCATCGCCGCGCTGTGGGGCGCAGCCCCAGCGCTATGGGGAGCTGCGCCAGGTGTTTAGGGTTGAGGGTTTTTTGGGGTTTTAGGGTTTTTAGGGGTGTAGGGTTTAGGGTTTTAGGGTTTTTGAAGTTAAGGGGTTTAGGGATTTAGGGTTTTAGGGGTTTAGGGTTTTAGTCTTTGGGGCTCTGAGATTTTGCGGGTTGAGAGGGTTTAGGGGTCTAGGGCGCCCTACGGTTTCAGGATTTGGGGGCTCTAGAGGGGTTTTACAGGTTTAGGGTCCCTAAACCCTAAACCCTAAACCCTAAACCCTAAACCCTAAACCCTAATCCCTAAGCCCTAAGCCCTAAACCCTAAACCCTAAACCCTAAACCCTGCACCTTCCGCAGGGCAACGAAGATCGGCTGGGGGCTTCTTCAAGACCCACCACGGCAGATGTGGCTCGACACCAGAAATCGAGAGCCCACTACGCTTGAATGAAGGGTTTGGGGTTTAGGGTTTCGGGTTTAGGGTGTAGGGTGTAGGGTTTAGGGTATAGAAAGGGAACCCCATGCCACTTGCGGTGTGTTCCCCAATTTTTAGATAGAGTCAGCCCTAAACCCTAAAACCCTCAACCCGAAGAAACCCGAGGTAGAACTCTTTGGAGTCTACGGTTGGTTCGGGTTTGGGGCTCCTTTTGGCGTTACGCTTCAGGGCTTCGGCAGGGTCGCTGATTCAGACGATCATCTAAGGTGTCTGGGCAAGCGGAGGCAAGCATGTGGTCGGATGAAGATGTGCCTGCCTTATTCAGAGAGACGGTGACATGCTCAGCTACTGCAGATGCACATGCCTTTCTGGCAGCCCTAAACGAGAAACCCTGGCCCTGAAACCGAAAACCTGCACTTAGGAAGGCACAAACCACAGCTCTCACACGTGTATAGTGTATTAGGTAAAGGCAAGGCTCAGCACAAGTCGTACAGGTGGACTTCGTTGGGAATTTAGGGCTTAGGGTTTAAAGGGCCATCTGTTTGGAGTGCTTAGCTTTCGTCTTCTCGCCCCCACCCTTGCAGTTGCAGCTGGAACGTGGTTTCACTGCAAGTTTGTGGGTGGGTCTCCGCTGGTGCTTCCCAAAGAATCTACCTCGCAATCGCAAGACAGCTGGCAGCTCTTCTGGTGCGCCCCAGACTCGAAATCCTAACCCTTGCAACACTACAATCGTTTGCAACAACACCAGCGGCCAGCACTGCAGTGAGACTGGTACGCAGCATGCAAGAATCCAATATCACACAAGAAAACCATCTTCATTAAGCCTCTTGGAGGGCTGCATTCAGCTGCGAAACGCAACGCCAAGCTGATTTCTCTTGAACATCTTTCTTCACCCTGTCCAGCCACCCCACTGCACCGCAGGAATTCGTAAGTTTTCCTAGTAGAGAATGATGAGCAGATGGGGTATACCAAGGCAAACCCTGAACCCTAAACCCTAAACCCTAAGCCCCGTACCCGATAAAGCCCCAAACCCCCCAAACACTCAAAGCACGAAACCCCTAACAGCCCTCAACCAAGCCCTGGCACGCGGTTTAGGGTTTAGGGTTTAGGGTTTTGGGTTTTGGGTTTAGGGTTTAGGGTTTCGCCCCTGTACCTCAGTCAGGTGCTCCGAGAACGTGACGTTTTGGAGCAGCAAACGACATGCTGGGCATGCGAAGGCTTGTGTTGCGTGGTGGCGTGGTTGGCTTAGGGTCGTTCAGAAACCCTCGGCCGTCGTCCTAAACTCTCAGAGAATGTCAGTTCTTGGATATGAGACGATCGAACGAGGGATAAGACCCGAGCTTCAAATATGCCGTTTCAGCCTCATCCAGGGTGGTTTACGGCTTTGTTGTTGAGGGCACCAGTTCTGCAGGCGTTGTTCATCAAGTCATTGGGGTAGCTTTGTGCACATGAATGATCTATGGAATTTTTCGGGGAGCGACTCGTCGACGTCTTGAATATCAGAAATGGACATGGTCAGTTGGGCAGCCCTCCGCCAAGTGAACAGGCGAAGGCCCATGCACAATCCTGACAACGTTGCCATGACTGAGCACGCGTGGACCTTATTCCATTCGGCTCTCGATCAGTTGCATGCCTTGCGGCTTCACTGGGCCCAGCAAAAGTGGGGACACGGCACGCATGTACAAGTGACTGCATGCATCTTGGTAAGTCAGCAAAGCGCTGCCTCGAGCTTGATGCGTGGACTGGAAGATGATGCGACAAAAAAGCTGTGCAGGATGGCGAGAGTAGATTTCGAGACCATTGGGGCGCACACGCCCGACCAGGCAGGCTACATCTTCGAGCAGTTCGCCACGCTTAGCCTCGGTACTACGGCAGCTATTTTCTTTGCATCACTTGAGGAAGACACGTTGGTCTTCTTAGCAGCTCGCCGTCGGCGGTCAACGGAGTCACATGCAATCTGTGGCGTGTAGGGGCAGGAGATGCTGAGATCTGTCAAGATTTTATGTGTCCCGAGCCGGTGAATGCAAACATCACGCTTCTCCGAGTCAGACATCGACGTGCTTGCATTACAGAATGGGGAATTGCCGGACTTGGTGGAGGTGTGGCCGCGGAGGGATTCAGCCTTGCAACCTTGGGAAAAGGAGCTGGAATCATTTCAATAATTTGGGGTGGGCCTGTTGCTCCAGCAGTTGGTGCTGTGTGGCTTGCAGCTGCGGGTTGCTCTGCGTTGGCAGGAGGCCGCCGTGTGGCTGCAAGCGGCGTTTTCCACCGGCCAGCTGTTGGCCGCCCAGACCAGGAGTTCGAGGAGCACCCAGGCTATGATTGTCAATCCACCTGCCGAGGTACAAGTTGATGCCAGCATCACCGATTGCAAGCGCCGCTGCAGAGATTTCAACTATGGAGCGTTCGTGCTTGTTGCAGGCACTGCCTTCTTTAAAGAAGAAGCTACGCACCAGTGCCGCAACAACATGCGTTACACCATTAGGTCTAGTCTTTCATGTACTCTGTACATATACAACGGACTGTAGCTCTGACTGTGCAGACAAGTTGTCTAAGCCTTGCTTTTCCTCACCGGCTGTAAAAAGACGCAAGCACTTCCTCCCACATCTCTCTGCTTCACACTCCAATGGCATCGAAAGCCTATAGTATTCTAGGTACGTTGGCGATAAAATTTTGCAATTATTGGGTTCTAAACCCTAAACCCTAGAGACCAGCCTAGAAAGGCTGTGCGCTTACGCAAGCATGCCGATACCTGCAAGCTTACAGGCCCTTAAACCCCTCTAAACCCTCTGAACCCTCTAAACCCCTCTAAACCCTCTAAACCCCCTAAACCCCCCTAAACCCCTCTAAATCCCCCTAAACCCCCTTAAACCCTCTAAACCCTCTAAACCCTCTAAACCCCCTAAACCCCCTGAACCCCCTAAACCCCCTAACCCCCCCTAAACCCCCCTAAACCCCCTAAGCCCCCTAAACCCCGCTAAACCCCCCTAAATCCCCCTAAATCCCCTAATCCCGAAACCCTTCAACAAGAACCCCTAAACAAGCCCAGCAGGCTGGGAGCGACATGAGCTGGTGTGGCAGCCGGCAGCAGATGAGCAGAAGCCACAGGCCGGAAGGGCTTATTAGGATGGCTTAGGGCTTGTACAGGAGTGTAGGGTTTAGGGTTTAGGGTTTCGGGTTTAGGACCCTAAACGCCTGGCATCTTCCGATGCTCTTGTGACATCTTAGTAGACTCATGCGGTCCTCTTATTGGGAGGGCTTAGGGCTTAGGGCTTAGGGTTCGGGGGTTTAGGGTTTATGGGGTTGAGGGCTTATAACTTATATAGGCTTTAGTCCTGAGTTGGGATAACCTTGAGCGCGCCTGCACTTTGGAACCCTGCATGACCCCAGCCCTCTAATTGCCATTGACAACCCGAAACCCTACACCCTAAACCCTAAACCCCCCTCTTCTTTTAGGGTTTAGGGTTTAGGGTTTAGGGTTTAGGGTTTAGGGTTTAGGGTTTAGGGTTTAGGGTTTAGGGTGTAGGGTGTAGGGTGTAGGGTTTAGGGTTTAGGGTTTAGGGTTTAGGCCGTGGCACAGCTGCCAGGCAGTGTGGGCGTTCACCTCCATCGATGGCTTCCGCGCCGGCTTGAGACTCAAGGAGGAGCAAAGGAGCGGCCGCTTGCGTCGAGATTCGTTTTTTTAATTTCTTGGTAGCCCAGTGGTACCCTTTACCCCTTTTTGTTTTGGGTTCTGGTTTCCCTTATAGAATATCCAACCCAAAAACGGGTGCCCTTATTATGAGATGGTTACTGGGCTACGAAGATTTTGACCTTCTCTATAGCCCCCTTTGGAATTATTTTTTTTCCGTTATATAAAGGCCCAAGGGAATATGGATGTTTTTCTTCAGGTTCTTAGGGAGTAGATTTGTTGTAGAGCAGCAAAATGGCACCAAAATCCCTACGCCGCCACCCTGGATCTGCAAGTCAAAGTCCTTGACTCCCTTTTTGACGGGAGAGGTTGGGTGCAGTTGTCCCAAAGCTTTTAGGGTTTAGTTCAGGGTTTAGGGTTTAGGGTTTAGGGTTTAGGGTTTAGGGTTTCGGGTTTAGGGTTCGGGTTTCGGGTTTCGGGTTTCGGGTTTCCTTATTGGGTTTTCTGTCAGACGCCAAGGAGAGCGGGAGGCTCTCCCGAGGTTCGTGGCTGCGCGCATGATCCCCAGAAGCTGCAGAGTCCTGGTGATTTTCCAGGCAGGGGGGGGGGGGGTTTAGGGTTTAGGGTTTAGGGTTTAGGGTTTAGGGTTTAGGGTTTAGGGTTTAGGGTTTAGGGTTTAGGGTTTAGGGTTTAGGCGTTAGGGGTTAGGGTTTAGGGTTTAGGGTATAGGGTAGGGTTTAGGGTTTAGGGTTTAGGGTTTAGCGTTTAGGGCCGCACTGCTTTTACCTGGTAGCCCGGTGGTACCCTGTACCCTTCTTTTTGGTTATGGGTTCCGTATACAGTATCCGACCCTAAGAAAAGGTGCCCCTATTGTAATGTGCTTACTGAAGTTCCCTCTCGTTTCTGTTTAGGCTTTTCCGGTCCTTTTTTGAACGGGGGGGGGGGGCCCCCAAATAGTGCTTGCGTCTGATCATAGAGGCCGTATTTGAAGCTCGACTGACCAGAAGAACCCCAGAGTCACTGGGAGCCCATACGTCCAACTCATAAAAAGGTTAGGAAATGCCCAGTAGCACCCTTTTCTGAGGGCGTCAATTTTCCTTTATGATGCTGCGCCCTTGGTTCCGCGCCATACAGACACGTTTAGGGGAGGGGCGGTCACGCAAAAGGGGAGAGGCTTCGACGTTCAACTCAAGGTAGCCCCCTTCTTTTCTTTAGGCTCTCTACACCCTATAAGACCCTAAACTCCCCACGCCGCCAAAAGCGCTCCCTAAACCCGAAGCCAAGCCAAAACCTCTCAGACATTGAAGGGGTTATGGGGTTTTCTGGGGCCCTACCCTACAAGCCTTAAACCCCGAAACCCCCCACACCCCGCCCAGCCCTCAAACCCGAAACCCGAAACCCTAAACCCTAAACCCTTAACCCTAAACCCTAAACCCTAAACCCTCGAAGCCTTAAACCCCGAACCCCCCCCCTGGAAAAGGTGGACTGTGCTCTGAGAACGCCTGCTGGCTGCGAGATCGAGGACCTCGAAACGCCTGCGGAGATCGAGTTGCGGGCCTGCGAGGCCCCTGGCAGAAATCACAGTTGAGGGTTTAGGGTTTAGGGCTTAGGGTTTAGGGTTTCGGGTTTCGGGCTTAGGGTTTAGGGGCTCTTAGTAGGGAATGGGGGAATGAGGTACCCTATACAATCCCGTAAAGGGTATATACAGGGCCCTGACCCTCATTCCCGACTCAGAACCAGGGGGTATGTGGGGACCAAAGGTTTAAGGTTTTTTTTTTTTTTTGGGGGGGGGGCAGTCCCTAGTTTATTCAGGGATTCTAAGGGTGGGTCGAAGTCATAAACTCTGACCCCTAACCCCTAACCCCTAACCCCTAACCCCCAACCCCTAACCCCCAACCCCCAACCCCCAACCCCTAACCCCGAACCCCGAAACCCCGAACCCCGAACCCCGAACCCCTAACCCCTAACCCCTAACCCCTAACCCCTAACCCCTAACCCCTAACCCCTAACCCCTAACCCCTAACCCCGACCCTAGAAACCCTAGAAACCCTAGAGAAGGGGTTTCCCTTGTTGCCCCTGCAAGAACGGAAGGAGCTGCCGATCCTGGCGCCTCCATCTGATCAGGACGCGCGTTGGGTTTTATGGGCTGATGTAGTCTTCTGTAGGTTCTTCGTATCTTGGGTTTAGTTTTGAGTTCTGGGGTTGAGCTTTTGGGTGGTAGGTTACAACCATAGTGTGCTACCATGACCTGCTGGTTCCTCTTGAAACTGCAACTGTACCGCCAAAGGGACGCACACCTGCAGCCTGATTTCTAGTATACGCCTGCGGCGGTGATTGCTGGAGTATAGAGGGCCTCGGGGCCTCGTCTTCGAGCCATGGCTGTCCGGATTTCAGAAGCTGAAGGCATGGGCCGTGTGGTTGTGGCGACTCGCCATTTCCAGCCGGGTGAGACAGTGCTGGAGGAGGAGCCAATTTTCGTTTGGCAGGGCGGATGCTTGGAGTATCTGCAAAGCTTCCAGAACTTGTCCACGGAGAAGAAGGCACAGATCCTGGACATGTACCACCCGCCACTGGAATCCAACATCGAGTTTGTGAAGGAGTTCCGTGCTGCTGCCTTGCATTTTGCCTGCAAAGATGTGCCTTTGCAAGAGGCGCTCAAGCTGTGCGCCATTCTCAAGACCAACGCCCATGCCTGGAAGGGCGAGCGGGGCGTCTATGAAGAGGTGGTTGGGGGACGACCGGTCGACTCCAAAAGCGCGCTTTTCGTCATGGCCTCCAAGGTGGCACACTCCTGTTTGCCAAACTGAATCTTGGTAGCCCGGTGGTACCCCTTTACCCCTTTCCTGGTTCTGGGTTCCCTTACAAAAAGCGACTAACCAAAAAATTGGTGCCCTTGATAGAATATGCTTACTGAGGCATGTACACCTCAAAGGTCGGGGCCAAGCTCCGGTATCAGGCGATTCGCAGCATTCGCGAAGGTGAGCAGATCACCTTCTCATACCTTGAGCCTTCGACTCTGTGGGCAACGCCCATCACCCTTCGGCGCAAGCAGCTCCTGTGCAGCAAAGCCTTCCTCTGCCATTGCCCGCGCTGCTCCAAAGCAGACGACTGCCGGAGCTTCCAGTGCCCGAAGGGTTGTGGCGGACTAGTTCGCCCGATGATGGGAGCAGAGAGGGCAGAGGGCGACAGCTGCTGTACCTGGGTGTGCGCCTGCGGGGAGGTGGACCCCGAACTGATGTCATCCAAGGTGAAGATGGAAGCGATCTTCAAGGAGAAGCTGGACCGTGTGGAATTGCAAGCCCAGACAGGAGGGTTGGAAAGCTTCGAACCAGACTGGCTGGAAGACCTCGTGTTGACCACCGCCAAGCAGCTCTCGGCCGTTCACCACCTGGTCGTTCGTGTGCTGGACTTGTCCGCAACCATTTGTGCCTCTCAGGCAATTGCCTTGCAACAGCTGGGTGCCCTTGTACCCCCGGCCAAGCCGCGCGTCCTGCGCATCCACGCTGCAGGGGCCGCCTGCCGGGCGACAGCCATTTGCGAATGCTTGGCCGCGGGGTGTGGAGGAGGCTTTCGCTGCGGTGCCTCGCATGCGCCCTGCCCCGAGAGGTTCATGGAGATGTTCCATGCCGGCCAGGACCTCATGACCTTGTGTGGAGCACGGGGACCTCCGCCGGAGCTGCCGAGGTCTGTGCTGCGCTACGTCCCTGCGATGCTCTCTAACTTCGGTCCCGATGATGCAGACGCATTGAAGCTGCAGAGCACCTTGCAGAGTGCCATGAAACCTGCGGCCGAGCAAGGGAGGAGGTGCTGAGCCACAGAAAGCTGCACACGGATGGCCCCAAGGTACATGATACACGAGCCTAAGTAACCAATATTCTCTTCTTCAAGCCCATGTACTTGTACAGCTTGGCAAAACTAATTAACCAAAATGCATACGCAGATATACAGCTATATATATATATACAGATGCAATATATATATATATATATATATAACTCTATATATATAAAAAGAGAGAGATATATATATATATATATATCGGTGTATTCATTCATTCAACAGTGGGGCCCTAGATCATCGGGGTGTGCCGGCCATGCCCTGCTTTTGAAGGCTAAGTCGCTGCGGACCAGAGATTCATTTTACCCTGTGGACTCTTCGTGGAAGCGAAGGGACAGCCAAGGGTGCCTGCAGAAAGCAGCGGTCAGCCACCACAACATGCAGCTTCTCAAGCTGCGCCGAAAAAAGAGTTTCTGGCAAGTGGCCCTGTTTCGATGAAGAGTCTTGGCACTCTGGGCTTGAAATAGGGCCGCTTTAAACCTCCCCTGTAAACCTTTTAAATACTGGAAGCCTAAAAAGAAGAGCCACTGAGCCCTAAGAGCCCTATTTATCCTATAGAGCCTTGTGAAGCCCTAAAGTTCCTAAAGCCCAGAATGAGAGCGCGGGCCACATGGCCTTGCGCTTCCATTGAGGTTTTTGTGCGAGCTAATGCTCTCAGCCCTCAACCCTCAACCCTCAACCCTAAACCCTAAGCCCTAAGCCCTAAACCCTAAACCCTAAACCCTAAACCCTAAACCCCAAACCCTAAACCCTAAACCTCAGGAGGTGGTGCTCCAGGAGGCGCGACGAGTCTCCAAGTCCTTGGAGCATCGTCTTGTGCTGAGGACCCGGCAGACCTTCGAAGGTTTAGGGGTTAGGGTTTAGGGTCTAGGGTTTAGGGTTTAGGGTTTAGGGCTTAGGGTTTAGGGTTTAGGGTTTAGGGTTTAGGGCTTAGGGTTTAGGGTTTAGGGCTTAGGGTTTAGGGTTTAGGGTTTAGGGTTTAGGGTTTAGGGCTTAGGGCTTAGGGCTTAGGGTTTAGGGTTTAGGGTTTAGGGTTTAGGGTTTAGGGTTTAGGGTTTACCCAGCAGACCTTCGAAGGGGCTTAGAGGGCTTCCAGGGTTTATAAGGCATGTAGAGCTCATAAGGCGTATTGCATAGGGCTTCTAGGAGGGGTTTGGAACGCCTATAGGGTCTATAGGGGCTCCAGGGTTTATAAGACCGATAGGCCTTTAAGGCTTACAAGGGCTTAGATGGTGGCGGTGGACGGAACGAGTGCTCTCTGCCTTTTCAACAGCTTGGTCCCTGCCTATCACCACCCAGTTTAAAGCGCTTATGGGGTTTACAGAAACCCGAAATCCCTCCAACCCGCACAGAGGCCTTTGGTGCTTGAGGGGAAAGCACAAGATTTCAATGGTGGACCCTGCAACCCCTACAACCCCCCAACCGACAGCCTGAACCCGAAGTAATTCCTATGAACTGGGGACCACATGAAACCTAAAAGGGCTCATGGTTCAACCCTAAACCCTAAGCCCTAAACCCTAAGCCCTAAACCATATGCTAGGAATTATAGTAGTAGAGTGCAGGTGGCCCAAATTGTTTTGGGTTCATTTGGTCCCCAAGCTAATCCTATGACGGAATCCGGAGGATGTCCAAAGCTGCCCTCCAAACCCTAAACCCTGCACCCGAAATCCCAAACCCTAAACCCTAAACCCTAAACCCGAAACCCTAAACCCTAAACCCTAGACCCTAGACGCCTAAACCCTAAACCCTGAGAACCCAGAGGATGCCCAAAGCGGCCGTCCTCCACTCCGCCCCGGATCGGGGCGCTGGCGCCGCCCAGCGCAGCGTCCTGCTGGATGGCCCGGATGGGGTGGGGCCGGCCTCTTCGGCTGCACCCCTGGGGAGCCGTCAAAGCTTAAACCCCCTAAGCCCTGGAAGCCCTAAGCCCTATAAAGCCTACAAAGCCTACAAAGCCTATAAACTCTATAAACCCTATAAACCCTATAAGCCCTATAAACCCTATAAACCCTGTAAACCCTGTAGACCCGATAAACCCTATAAACCCTAAGCCCTAAATCCTCTAACCCGAAACCCTATAAACCCTCAACCCTGTATTGCGGGAGTGTGGGCAGCTTTCGGGCGCTTTTCGGTTGCAGGCGGAGCAGCCTAGGTAGGATAAGGGGGACCCTTAAAAGGGAACCCCTTCTTAACCCTCTTCTGGCTCTCTTAAACAGGGACCTTATTCAGAGGGTCTATATCCCCAAGGGTCCCCCTCATCCTATCCCCTAGAGCAGGGTTCAGCCCCTTTTTGAGCGCCGAGGTTCAGATGCCGCGCATCACAGAATCCGAGTTCCGCCACATGGCCACACCTTGAGTCGGCTTTGGGGTTTCTAGGGGCTGTGGGGTCTGGCTTTGGGGATTTTGGGGTTTGGGGTTTAGGGTTTAGGGTTGAGAGTTTAGGGTTGAGGGTTTAGGGTTTAGGGCAATTAGGGGGGCACCCCCGCCGGCCGACCCCCGTTCTTCGACAGGCCGCTGCTCTCTTTCCCCCGAAACCCCACATCCCGATCCAAAAACAAAAATTGCACGCGCCAAAGTTCTAAACAGCCCTGAAGCCACTAATCCTAACCCTAAACCCTAAACTCTAAGCCCTAAGCCCTAAGCCCTAAAACCCTAAAACCCTCAGCCCTCACCCCCAAAAACATCCCGGCTCCCTCAGAGGCATGAGAACCAAGCCCCCGCGCGGCCCAGCTTTCTACGCGACTTTCCGCCACGAGAGCGAGAAAGTCGCCACCCCGGCGAGTGCTTTTTGAGGACGGGGGAGGAGGGAGGGGGTGTGGGGGTTTAGGGTTTATAGGGTTTATAGGGTTTATAGGGTTTATGGGGTTTATAGGGTTTACAGGGTTTATAGGGTTTATAGGGTTTATAGGGTTTATAGGGTTTATAGGGTTTATAGGGTTTATATGGTTTATAGGGTTTATAGGGTTTATAGGGTTTATAGGGTTTATAGGCTTTATAGGGTTTATAGGGTTTTTAGGGTTTTTAGGGTTTATAGGGTTTATAGGGTTTATAGGGTTTATGGGGTTTAGGCAGTCTAGGGTTTAGGACCCTCAACCCTTTGCTGCCAGGTGCAGGCGTGCTTCTTGCTCGACTGGTCCCGGGCCAAAGTTGCCCGATTGGCCGCCGGCCTCAAGAGGGCTCCAAGTTATGAAGGGTAAGGGTTCGAGGGTCAGGCGGTTTAACGGTTTGAGGGTTTAGGCATGTAGGGAGTAGGGAGTGAATCATGGGGCTTTGGGCTATGGGTTCTGTTTCTGGGGAGTGTTTAGGGGTGTATGGGTTTTAGGGGGCCTAAAGTGTACGCAAGGGTAAGAGGCTAGGGTTTAGGGGTGTGTATGGTTTTGGGCAGTATTGAATGGGTCGTTGGCGCATCGAGTTTTTGCATTTTGTGAGGCTCGATTCGAGTCAAGCTGCTACTGCAGTCCGGATGTGCACTGAAAGAGAGGCAACCGAACCCCCTACCGGCGTACCCGTAAGAATCCAGGCCCGCAGTGCTGGAGCGCTAAACCCTATCAACCCTATGAAGACACTTAAAACCCCAAAAAAAGCCTAGGCTGTATAAACCCTAAACTAGCTCAACAGCAAATGAAGCTGAACAGGTGAGCAAAGATGCGGAACGGCAGGAGTCTGAGCGGCACTTCGATTGCATCTAAGCCCTAAACCCTAAACCCTAAACCCTAGTTTACACTCGACAGGGTTGGGGTTGGCCAGGAGCTGGTTTGGGTTTTTTGGTTTTTTTGGGGGCTTGGGGCCCAAAAACCCTTACTAACCCCCAAACCCCAAAACCCAAAACCCTAAACCCTAAACCCCAAACTTTGGGTTTGGGGTTTAGGCGTTGGTGCCGGCGCAAGCTTGCTCGCCACGAACATTGTACGATATGTTTTCGTGCCGCGGAAATCTTCGTAGAACATGCGTCAAGGTGAGGGTGCTTCCTGAAGAGCGTCTTGTACTCGGATGCCCCAGATAAAAACCCTAAACCCTAAACCCTAAACCCTAAACCCTGAACCCTGAACCCTAAACCCTAAACCCTAAACCCTAAGCCCTAAGCCCTAAGCCCTAAGCCCTAAGCCCTAAACCCTAAACCCTAAACCCTAAACCAAAACCCACGTAGGAGGCATTCTCGGATTCACTCCTTGAGTCGCTTCTGCTCCTCACGGAAGAAACCCCGGACCCTAAACCCCTATACCCTAAACCCTAAACCCTAAACCCTAAACCCCTAAACCCCTAAACCCCTAAACCCCTAAACCCTAAACCCCAAACCCTACACCCGAAATGTCCACTCCAGGGAGACTCGCTCCCTAGAACTGGGGCGAAGAGCATGGGCAAAAGGGAACCCGAACCCTAAGGCCCTAAACCGGCCCCACATTCGGTTTAGGGTTTAGGGTTTAGGGTTTAGGGTTTAGGGTTCAGGGTTTAGGGTTTAGGGTTTAGGGCTAGTGGTAGCCCGGTGGTGCCCTCTACCGTCTGTTCTTGGTTATGGGTCCCCGTATGAAAAAGCCAACTCCAAAAAGGGTGCCCTCATTACAATATGGTTACTGGGCTTGGGGAGTCCCTGACATCTTCTCGGAACCCCAATTATCCCCCCAAAAAGAGCACCAAGCGCCTTAAACCCCCCTAAACCCTAAACCCTAAACCCCGAAACTTCTATACCCCGAGCCCTAAACCCCAGCCCTAAACCCCAAAACCAAACCCTAAGCAAACAGACAAGACGACCTCCTGGATCATTTTTGTGGTGCCCATGAACCTTAGCTTCGAAGCCTCGAGCCACCCCAACCTCTTCAACCCCGAAGTGCTAAGTAAAGACCCTAAGACCAAGCCGAACCTTTTTAAACCCCCCCGTAAACCCTAAACCCTGAACCCTGAACCCTAAACCCTAAACCCTAAACCCTAAACCCCAAGCCCTAAACCCTAAACCCTAAACCCCAAGCCCGCAACCCTAAACCCTAAACCCTGAATCCTACATGGCCTAAGCCCAACCGAGGTTGATTGCCACCAACTACCGGCAGCTGGTGGCTTTGTACCGGGACCTCTCCTGCATCGGGACGACGGGGGAGACTCGGATTCATTTAGGGTTTAGGGCTTAGGGCTTAGGGCTTAGGGGGGCTTAGGGTTTAGGGTTTAGCGCCCCCGAAGGCATCCCCAAAACGCCTGAACCCTATAAACCCTGGGCCCGAATAGCCTCCAGACCTTTATAGCTCAGCGTCGTGACACAAGAAGGAGTGCGGTTTTCCCATGATCTGTCTTCCTGAATCCCTAAACCCTATAAACCGCATATTCTTTCTTAAGCATCAAAATATTCAACGTTTCACACTTCCAGGGCCACCAGACGGGGTAGAGGGCTTTCTGGGTCTAGCTGTCTGTGTTGGCAATGAAGAGGGGGGGGCCCCCCTTTATAAGAATTGGGTCACAGAGTTCTCAGCTAGTTTTCCAACGCTAAGGAGACGGGCTTTGGAGTCACGCAGCTCGAGGCGGGGAGGGGAGAGGCAGCCGCTGGCATCCGAACCTCCTCCCAAACTCAAAAACAAACCCTGAACCCTGAACCCTACACAAGGCCCCCCTAAACCCTAAACCCTAAACCCTAAACCCTAAACCCTAAACCCTAAACCCTAAACCCTAAACCCTAAACCCTAAACCCTAAACCCTAAACCCCCTAAACCCTGAACCCTGAACCCTGAACCCTAAACCCTAAACCCTAAACCCTAAACCCTAAACCCTAAACCCTAAACCCTACAAACGGCCCTATCTTCAAGCTCTCAAGCGCCAGCCTGTTGAATCCTCAAAAAAAATGGAGCCTGCAACTCCTGAACCTCCAAACTCTCGACCCTAAACTACCTTGAACCTCTTTAACCCTAAACCCTACACTGTAAACGAGCGTAGGACCCCGCTGACCATTACCCAACAAGGCCCTTAAGGGAAAGAAAAGGGAAACCAACTCCTAAACCCATGTTTCAACTTGGGTGGGGGGGTGTCTTTTTGCGTCTAGAAGGCCTCAACGCTCCTCACCCAAGCCGGTCTGGTCGACGACACCACAAGGCCGGCGCTGTGGATGCGAGCATTGCAGCTATTTTTGTTGTTCTTATAATCCCTCTACTAGTATCGTTCTCATTTTCCTGTTGCGAGTTGTACAGTTCATATTTCTGTTACTAGTGGTATGGTTCTTATATTCCTGCTACTAGTGATGTAGTTCCTACAATCCTGTTCCCGTTACTTGTGGTACAGTTCGTTTATTCCTGTTACTTGCGGGCATAGTGGTCATATTCCTGTTACTAGTGGTATAGTTGTTGTGTTCCTGGTACTAGTGGTGTAGTTATTATCGTCCTGCTACTAGTCTTAGTAGTATACTGACAAAATGCCTGTTAGCAATAGTATGCCTGATGTTTTGTCTTCGTACCGTGATCAAGAGTCTCGTGCTTATGTGTACGATTTTATTGTTGGTGTAGTGTTCGGGGCCTAGAGGTCGGGGTTCAGGGCTACAGAAAAAATGAGCCCTAAACCCTGAACCCTGAACCCTAAACCCTAAACCCTACACCGTAAATCCGAAACCCTAAACCCTAAACCCTACTAGGTGGTAGTTGCCGTTGTTGCAGCAGACTGCCCGGCAGGGTGTCGGACATTGATCGGTGCTTCATTGCGTCCAAGGCGCCCGTTTGGCCTGGGAGTTAACCCTAAACTCTAAACCCTAAACCCTAAACCCTAGACCCTAAGCCCTGAGCCCTAAGCCCTAAGCCCTAAAAACTTCAAACCCAGACCTGCAAGTTGAGCTCTTCAGCCCTGAACCCTAAACACTCTACCTTGGAAACGGGATGTTACCCCTTATACTCACAGTTTAGGGTTTAGGGTTTAGGGTTTAGGGTTTAGGCTTTAGGGTTTAGGGTTTCATAATATGGATTCTAGTACTTCCTATTGCAATCGAACATCCCAACCTCTACCCCCTAAACCCTATATAGACTGCTAAACGCCTAAACCCTACCTCGAATCATGAAATCCTAAGCGCGTGGTTTGCAGCGAAGATGGGCGTGGACCTTACTATTATTTCTTTAAGGGCTATATTTGTGTGACATTGAGTATCCAATTTACTGCTGTGATTTCTTTGCGTCAACGTATTCCCGGCTGCAAAAGGTCCTAGATTCGTGTGGGTAACCCTAAACCCTAAACCGTAAACCCTAAACCCTAAACCCTAAAACCCAAACTCCCTAAAACCTAAACTCCAAACTCCCTAAACCCTAAACTCCCTAAACCCCAAACTCCCTAAACCCTAAACCCTAAACCCTAAACTAAACCGCTTCGGGGGGAGGCTGGACGCTGTCCTTAGGGTTCAGGGTTTAGGGTTTAGGGTTTAGGGTCAATCATCCATGTCAACATCCAGCAAGTTCTTTAGCACCACGGCAAATCCTCAGTACCCCCCCCCCCCTGCGTATAGACACCTTGAGATGCCAAATTCCAAACACCAAACCCTCAAAAGCCAAACCCGAAGCCTTGGACCCCAAGCCCTAAACCCTAAACCCTAAACCCTAAACCCTAAACCCTAAACCCTAAACCCTATACCCTAAACCCTAAACCCTAAACCACAAACGTCAGCCCCAAAGCCTCCAGTCCTTGCCTGGTACATAATCCCTTAAAGGGTTTTAGAGGGCACTCATCCCCTCCTTCCCCAGTGAGAAGCAGGGCCTCCAGCTCTTGCCTTGGGGAACCGTAAACCCCAAATTCTGAACCCTGAACCCTGAACCCTAAACCCTAAACCCTAGACCCTAAACCCTAAATTCTGAACCCTGAACCCTAAACCCTAAACCCTAAACCCTAAACCCTAGACCCTGAACCCTGAACCCTGAACTCCCGTCCTTGCCTTCGGGAGGTGTTACCTGTGGATCTGCGGAAGGCTGGCGTCCGGCTGGCCAATGACAAGGCAGCAAAGGGGTGCTTGGGGTTTAGGGTCTAAGGGTATAGGGTTTAGAAGGTTTAGAAGGTTTAGACGGTTTAGAAGGTTTAGAGGGTTTAAAGGGTTTAGAAGGGTTAGAAGGTGTAGAGGGTTTAGAAGGTTTAGAGTGTTTAAAGGGTTGAGAGAGTTGAGAGGGTTTTGAGGGTTTAGAAGGTTTGAAAGGTTTAGAGGGTTTAGAGGGTTTAGAGGGTTTAGAGGGTTTAGAGGGAATAGAGGGTTTAGAGGGAATAGAGGGTTTAGAGGGTTTAGAGGGTTTAGAGGGTTTAGAGGGTTTAGAGGGTTTTGAAGCAATTGTGGCAGTTTAGGCTCTTGAGGGGCTTGTGTTCCGAATCTTGGACACCGACAATCTACACTTGTCCACTGTCGACAAATTCTAGACTTTCCCGGGGCCGTGGCCCGGATACCGCGAACTCTACGGTTGTGGGGGCCTTTGCTGGGTCTGCATGAAATGTGTTTGACAAGGGTTTGGGGCTAACAAGGCTGAAGGGTTTCGGTTTCTGGCCCGAGGTGCCGTTGAACCTTCATGAGTGGCTTCAGAGCTCCAAGAAGACTAAGAAGACAGAGACCATGAGCAATCCATGCTTGAGACTGTTCAACACTTTGTTGGATGCCACACTGGCGTCGCACATGCAGAAGGACTGCTGCAAAGAAGCCGTGACTGTGGTTCAAGGCACTGTGCCACCAAAGTCGCTGTCCTGTGAGGACAGCCTTGTGTGTTCCATGTACCGCTTGCGAGCTGAGAAGGCCTACAATCGCCCACCATGTTCGGCAATGCCTCCTAGTGTCGGGCTTAGGGTTTAGGCTTCTTGAGCATCCTCACCAAGATAGAACTAAACCCTAAACCCTAAACCCTAAACCCTAAACCCCCTAAGCTCATGTTGAAGGCCTGGGCGGCCTCGATGGGAGTTCGGGGGCCGCTAACTATTTGGGCGGAAACCTAGAATTCTTAACGGGGATCACGGGACTCAGTGAGGAGTCCTTACGTAGAGTTACCAAGTATGAGTACTCTAACTCTAAACCCTAAGCCCTAACCCCTAAACACTAAACCTTGAATTCCTAAACTTCAGTAATGAGGCTACTCGGACTCTACTCTGTGCCTATACTCAGTTACTCCCCTCATCCTCCAAGTTCGAACCACATCATCGCCCTAGAAAACCCGAAGCCGCAAACCCCTTCGGGTTTAAGGTTTAGGGTATAGGGTTTTAGGATTTAGGGTTTAGGGGTTAGGGCTTCAGGTCTTAAACCGGCACCAGTTCCTCGAGCTGCTTCTACGCGTGGCGGACCAGCGCTACGTGCAGACAGGCCGGCACGCCAGTAGGGTTTGGGGTTCAGCATTTAGGGTTTAGGGTTTAGGGTTTAGGGTTTAGGGTTTAGGGTTTAGGGTTTAGGGTTTAGGGTTTGGGTTCTGCATTCAGGGTTTCGTTTATGCGAGACTCCGAATTGGACAGTCCCGAGGGGACAACATAGGGAAAGACTACATTGCAAGATAAGATAAGTTAAGAGAGCGTTGAGAGTTTACGTTTATCCAAGCAGGTTTTAGAGTTGATCCAAACGAGGGTCCCCTTCTTTTTCTGTCGCCAGTGCAGTGTGTTCCTTACAGTTAAGGGTGCCCCAATGTCTGGCCAAGTATGCCCTAAACCCTAAACCCTAAGCCCTAAACCCTAAGCCCTAAGCCCTAAACCCTAAACCCTAAACTCTTGGAGCCGGCCTCAGCAAATATATCGTGTTGGGGTTCAGTGCCCCGCTCAAAATGCTGAGAACCAGGTGTAAAGCCGCTAAAGCCGGAAGGAGACTCACCAATCCAGAGATGGCCGCAAAGGAAGATGTCGTTGAATGGGTTCCTTTTAGGGTTTAGGGTTTAGGGCTTTCTTCTGGTTGAAGTGCCGTCCTGATCTCCCGGGCGCCTTTTCTCGGGCATTGGAGAAGTGTGGCCTCGCAGGTCCATAGCAGACAACAAGAACAACAACGTGGGAGCAACATCAGCAACAACAGCAACAACTTCAATCATAGCAATGCTAGATAATTGCAATAATAGCAAAATTAGCAACGGTAACAAGATTTGCAATTTTGGCAAAAGCAGCCACAACAAACATTCCCATCGATAAGGGTACGAAGAGTAGCAGTACAGAAGAGATGGATAAGAATATATTCTCTCTCTCTCTCTCCCCTTGTGAATACGATGACAATGATTCTTTTTATCAGAATCCTGGAATGCGAAGATTCCGCCACAAACAGAGTTGTTGCTTGCACAGCATCCTATACTATCCTATGGCTTCAGGGTTTTCACACCCACGGCCTCCGGCAAAGCCTGCCACGGGGACCGAACGCTTGCCTGCGTGTGCGAGCCATGGCAGCCACATGGCGCGTGGCGAAAGACATGATGTTCCAAGGGAGCTTCCATGCCCCTGAAGTGGAGATGCAGGGAAAAACCGTGCTGATCACAGGTCCGTCGCGTGGTGGCATAGGCTTTGAAACTGCCCTGGCACTGGCTCGGCAGGGCGCCACCCTGCTTCTCGCAGCTCGGAACGTGGAGAAAGCCACCGCTGATGCTGAAGCGATTGCTTCCCAGATACTTGGTGGCCCAGTGGTACCCTTTGCCCTTTCTTCGGGTTATGGGTTCCCTCATAAAGTAACCATCCCAAAAAAGGGTGCCCTTGTTATAATATGGGTGCTGGGCTACCAAGGATAGGTTCAGGTCAGAAACCTGAAGTTTTCAAGTGCGACGTCTCAAGCACTGAGAGTACACGAGAGTGCGCGGAGCAGATCCTAAAGGCCTATCCAGTCATCGACGTGCTCATCAACAATGCTGGAGCGGTCTTCGATGAAGAGAAGAAGGTGGAAAGCGGCGTGGAGATCAGTTTTGCCACGTGTCTTTGTCATAGTTGGGTAGCATTTTACATCTTTAAGCGTACTTAAACCCAATAAGGAATAAACATTTAGGTTTTTTAATATTCTCCCCACCATAAACTAGGTGTGTGCTGGGCCATCACCTCTTGAATCACATGCTGAAGCCTCGTCGACTCGTGTGGGTAACCGGCGATATCTACGCCATCTCAGATGGCTCTGCAGACCCCTACTTCAAAGGTAAGGGCATCCCGGCATACGCCAACGCGTGCCTGGCGCGATTGATGTTGGCCAGGGAGATCAGGCGCCGCGGCCTTTGCGATGAGATTGTCGCAGTGCATCCCGGCGTCATCCGCTCCCAGTTCATTAAACCGAAAGGTGGGGGCGGTTTACGAAAATAGGGGACCCCTAATATAGACCCCAACAAATCGTAGGATTCCTTAACCCCTAGCCCAAGCCCTGAACTGAACCCTTGCAAAACCCTAACCCCGAAACCCTAAACCCTAAACCCCCAGGTTGCCTTCAAGCCGCCATGGTGTCAAGCTACGACTGGGGCCGCATCAGCGTCGTGGCGGGTGCACAAAGTAGCATCTTTGCCGCAAGCTGCCCTGCGAGTGACTTGCACCAAGAGACCGTCTACTTTCACAACAAGTATCGAGGTTGGTTGTTTGGGACATTTCTTGAGTTTTCCTTATTTTGGTTGCTTAGGGGCGCTAGATTATATATACATATATATATATATATATATAATTTATTCAGAGGGTTTAAAGGCCAACCCAGGTACGGCTGGTATGTGCTGAGTCCCACGGACCTCGCCAGGAACGAAGGCCGCTGCCAAGCCCTCTTTGACGAGTGCGACCGGCTGTGCGGGATTTCGCGCTGACCAGCGCGGGACATTTAGGGTTTAGGGTTTAGGGTTTAGGGTTTAGGGTTTAGGGTTTAGGGTTTAGGGTTTAGGGTAGCCCAAAGAAAGCCAAGGCGAGTGGCAACTGCAAGGCAAAGGAAACTGCGAATCCTGGGCACAGCAAATACCCGGTCGGTTTAAGGCAGTGACTTGCGCGTCACATTTTTTTCGGACTGCTGTCTCACCCTGGTCCCAAAGTTGAGCCAAGATTGGCGTCCACCGTGAAGAAAGTAGGTGCTCCTACATTTCATGATGAAGCAAATGGTTATTTCAAGTTACTTCCAGCACCTAAGCCCTAAGCCCTGGGCCCCAAGCCCCAAGCCCAAAGCCCCAAGCCCCAAGCCCCAAGCCCCAAGCCCCAAGCCCCAAGCCCCAAGCCCCAAGCCCCAAGCCCCAAGCCCTAAGCCCTAAGCCCTAAACCCCGAAGCCCTAAACCCCAACCCTAACCCTCCTAACTGCAGCCAAACTGCCAGGTCGCACGAAGAGCATCTCGGAGGCCTTGTCACAGGTGCTGGAGCCTTTGCTGCCCGCCGCGGCCCCGGGTCAAGTTTCAGGGTTTCGGAGTTTTCAGGGTTCAGGGTTTAGTCTTTTTCTTTTTTCTTTATATTTTGTTTTTTGCTATTTTAAATGGGGTTTTAGGGATTGTAGGGTTTCGGGCAGTTCGGGTTTCCTTACGGCCGCATGTCTGGAGCCTTCCGCAAAGAAAAGTCCCGCGAGGTCGCCGAGGCCAAGATGGCGGAGCAGGATGGCTTCCTTGCGTTTAGGGTGTTTTTTAACGTAAAAAACATTACAAGGTTTAGGGTTTTTTCACGTAAAAACACCACACCATTTAGGGTTTAGGTTGTTTTTGAACGAGAAGAAAGCCATTCAGTGTTAAGGGTTTTTAACTAAACACAAATTAGAGTTCATTGTCTTTTTATCGTAAAAACACCAATGTAGGGTTTCGGGTTGTTCTAAATAAAGCAGACCCATTCAACCCTAAATGCAGGATGGCTTCCTTGCGGCTCTTCACACAGAGGAGGCGACGAGGGTTTGTGTAGGGGTTTAGGGGTTTAGGGGTTGGGGTTTAGGGGTTTGGGGTGTAGGGTTTGGGGTTTAGGGTTTGGGGTTTGGGGTTTAGGGCTTAGGTAGAGTCTTTGTTTCCAGGCAGCTTTGCAATTGGCCTTCTGTTTGTTGAAAGCTTGTGACGTCGAAGAACACTTGTGGCACCTTGCTCACAAGGGACCCTAACTTACAGAACCACCTTGTTCCTGAAGGCACAGGCAGCGCTGTCGCATTTTTCCAGTCAAGAACAGAGACTAAGGAAACTGAGGAAGGTTAGGGTCTGTAGGGTTTAGGGTTTAGGATCTGAGGTTTCGGGAACACGCAACACCAACCCCCCGTCCCGGCCCCCCCCCCCCCCCCCCCCCACCGCCCCGCACAGAAAAAGCTACTTCCACACCTATACGATGACACATACACCCTAAACCTAAAACCCAGTATTTCTAAACTTTAATAGCCCCACTGAGCATAATATCATGAAAGAGCCCCTTGAAACCAAAAAGGGCACCCTTTTCGCCCCCTTTTCTTCCCAGGCTACCATTGGGTCTAGGGACTCTAAGCAGCAGGTCTAGGGTTTAGAGTTTGCGGGTTTAGGGTTTAGGTTTTGGGGTTTAGGGTTTAGGGTTTAGGGAGGCAGGTGCAGATGGTCTGGAGACTTCCCTGAATAGCCACCCCTTGTCGGGTCCTTGTTAGGCTGCTGCAAGGCTACGATTCGGAAGTTTCGGGTTTAGGGCTTGTGGGGGTTTACCTTCAAACCCTAAGCCCTAACCCTAAATCCTAAGCCATAAACCCGAATCCCTAAACCCTAAACCCTAGACCCGGTTCCTGGGAGCTTTGGGAGTGCTTCGGCCTGACTCGCCAGGTAGATGACGTGATGAAGAAGTACCACGCCGTGCTCCAGGACTGCCAACATTTTCTGGACTTAGGGTTTCGGGTTTAGGGTCTAGGGCTTAGGGTTTACGGTGCAGGGTTTAGGGTTTAGGGTGTAGGGTTTGGGGCTGAAATTCGGTCCCTTGCTGGGTGGGGGTGAGGGGTTAGGGTAGGGTTTCTGGGTTTCCTGCAACTGTGTAGCGTTTTGTTTGGGAAGTAGGCACATGCGCCCAGCATCCTCAAAGTACCCCTCTAAGGGATCATACACGGTACCGAATTCCCCAATCATGAGGGGTCGTTGTACCGATGTAGTATGTAATGACTGGACCCTAAGGCTACTGTATAGGTACCTCTGAATAAGGCCCACGTATTCCTATATACATGCATGGGCACCGTGGTAACCCTGGGGACTCTTGCTGGTTCTTGCGCCTCCACCCTAAGCGCCCAGGGTTTCTGGTTCAGGGTTTGGGTTCAGGGTTTAGGGTTCAGGGTTAGGGTTCAGGGTTCAGGGTTAGGGTTTCGGGTTTCGGGTTTTCGGGTTTAGGGTTTAGGGTTTAGGGTTTAGGGTTTAGGGTTTCGGACCCAAACCCTCAATACCACCCAAGTTCCCACAATGCCTAGAAGATCCAGGAGGTTTACCGCCGATTCAGCGGTCGTGTCTCGCTTCCTGGTGTTGCGACCCGGCTCTTTCGGCTTAGGGTTTGGGATTTGGGGTTTAGGGTTTAGGGAGGGCTGTCGGGCTTAGGTTTTAGGGGTCTAGGGGGTCAGGGGGCACCCTCCAGGATCTCACAGTTTCCGATCAAGGGACGCTCGGGGGGTCGCAGAGTTGATTCTCCTGGCCAGGCGTCACATTCATTTCAGCTGCAGGTCGATTGAGGGCTTAGCGTTAGGGTTGTCAAGGGCCTTGGGGTTTTGTAGAGTGATGAGGGGGGGTAGAGGGGAATGTTAGACCCTACACCCTAAACCCGAAACCCGAAACCCCAAAGCAAACCCCAACCTTTTTCGCATCTCCCAGGCAAAGTTCATGTCCTTCGGCGAGTTCCAGGATGCCACGGCAGACCATTCGGGCTGCTTACTAGAACCGGTGCTTCATGGTTTAGGGTTTAGGGCTTAGGGTTTAGGGTGAGAAAGGGGCCCTGAACCCAGGGACTCCAATACCCCGCAATTCAGGAACATTCCTTAAATTTACATAACCGGGTTGCTCATGGTTTAAGGAATATTCCTGAATTAAGGAGCATTTTCAGTCTCCCTAAACACAAAACCCCTCAACCCTGCACCCCTCAACAATGCACCCCGGAGCCCTAAATCCCTGAATCCTCTTAAGTCCCCAGACCCCTCAATCCCTAAATCCCTTTAAATCCCGAAACCCCTCAATCCTTAAACCCTAAACCCCTAAACCCTAAACCCTAAACCCTAAACCCTAAACCCTAAACCCTAAACCCTAAACCCTAAACCCTAAACCCTAAACCCCCAAACCCCAGGCCCGTAGCCCCAAGTCGAAGGAACTCCTGGAGTCCTCGCACTCACTGACAGCGGAGTTTACGCAGAGGACGGGGTCGGGTTGTAGGGTTTAGGGTTTTAGGGTTTTGGGGTTTTAGGGTTTTAGGGTTTTAGGGTTTTAGGGTTTTAGGGTTTTAGGGTTTTAGGGCTTTAGGGCTTTAGGGTTTTGGGGTTTTGGGGGTTTAGGGTTTTAGGGTTTTAGGGTTTTAGGGTTTTTGGGTTTTAGGGGTTTGGGTGATAACACGAACAAGAAGAACAATAACAAGAAGAACAAGAACAAGAAGAACAAAAACAGGAAGAACAATGACAAGAAGAACAAAAACCCAGAACACAAACAAGAACAAGACGCAGACCAAGACCAAGACCAAGACCAAGACCAAGAGCAAGAGCAAGAGCAAGAGCAAGAGCAAGAGCAAGAGCAAGAGCAAGAAGAAGAAGAAGAACAAAAGCAGCGGCAGCACCAGCACCAGCACCAGCACCAGCACCAGCACCAGCAACAGCAACAGCAACAGCAACAGCAACAGCAACAGCAACAGCAACAGCAACAGCAACAGCAACAGCAACAGCAACAGCAACAGCAACAGCAACAGCAACAGCAACAGCAACAGCAACAGCAACAGCAACAGCAACAATAAAACTCTCCTCTTCATAAAACAAAAAGAGGAGAATAATTCAACACCCTAACCCCCCCCCCCCCAAACCAAAAAAGATGATAAAAAACAGGAAAATCGGCCTAAACACTAAACCCAAAACCCTAAACACCCTAAATCCCTACACCCTAAACCATGAACAAGAGCGGAGAATCGGCCTAAACCCTAGACCCAAAGTCCCTAAATCCCTATACCCCAAAACCCAAAACCCTAAACACCCTAAACCCTATACCCTGAACCCTAAACCCCAAAAGAAAGAGGCGAATCGGCCTGGCCTTCCGCATGGCCATGATGACCCAGGCGGACGAAATGTTTAAGACCCGCTTCCAGGCCGGGGGCTGGGGCTCCTCCTTGGTGGCCCTGTGGGGTGCCCGTTTGTGCCTTTTTGGGGTTTAGGGTTTAGGGTTTAGGGCTTAGGGGTTAGGGGTTTGGGGTTTGGGGTTTGGGGGTTTGGGGTCTAGGGTTTGGGGTTGAGGGGTTAGGGTTTAGGCTTTAGGGTTAGCCTTTTGCTTTTTTGGGGGTTCAAGGTTCCCTGATAAAGTAGCCAACCAACAGAAGGCGGACCCTTCTAATGTGGCTACTGTGCTACCAAGCCTCTCTTCTGCAAAAGGGTTTGGGGTTTTGGACTATTGAGTTTTTGAGGGTTTGCTTTAGGGTTCCTAGGGGAGGCGGAATTCAAGGGGGGTTTGTAACCCAAGGTTCCCTATTTTCCCCCACCCTAAGCTTCCCTAAAGTTCCCGCGGTATGAACTTTCTTTTCAGGACCCGCAAGTTTGGAGGGTACGGACTTCAGGGTTTAGAGTTTAGGGTTTGGAGCTAAGGGTTTACGGGTTGGAGTGTAGAGCTTGGGCTTCCCAAAAAGGATGCGAAGTTTGGAGTTTAGGCTTTGCTTGCTCCACGTGTCTGTCGAAGCTTTCCGGAACCCCCTCAGAAAATCCCGCACACAAAGCGCCTCGGCTCACGTCTGATGTTGCCCAAATCCACGTCGGGGTGTTGGGGTTCGGGCTTGGGGCTTCAACCCCAAGCCCGAAGCCCTAAACACTAGACCCTATAAACCCTATAAACCCTAACTCTAAACCCGAAACCCTAAACCCTAAACCCCAATGGGGGTTTTGGGGGATTTGGGGCGGGGCATTCCTGATCGCCATGGCAGGAGATGAGCTTCGTGGAGTTTCAGCATGCCGCCGCTCGCTTAGACTGCTGCTTGAAGGGCTTAATTACCCTAAACCCTAAACCCTAAACCCTAAACCCTAAACCCTAAACCCTAAACCCTAAACCCTAAACTGCCGAGAGCGCCGCTGTCCATATGCATGGGCGCTCGAGGCTTCGACCGAGGTCCCCGACCGAGCGTCTCCACAGAACGGTGAGGGAGGGTAAAGCCTCCCGGTAGACGAGACGGCAGTGACTGGCTACGCCTCAGACCTAGGGCGTCAGCCCTAACATAAAAAGGACCCCAAACCTACCACCATTGATGTCTTTTAGTGTTTGTGGGGGGGTCCGGGGGGTCCCCCCTCCGGGGGTGCCCCCGATGGCTGTTTTGGGCCTTGGGACTCTTCTGGGCCGCTTGGGACCCCTTTTGGGATTGTTTGGGACTCCCTTGGGACCTCCCTGGACTTTGGGGGGCCTGATAGAGTTTTGTTTGTGAGCTTTTTGGGACCCTTCTGGGACCCGCTGGGACCCCCTTGGGACCCCCCTTGGGACGCCCTGGGACCGTCTGGGACCCTCCTGGGACCTTCTAGGACCCTGACGTTGGGCGCAGTTTTGGATTTATGAGGCCTCCCAACCCGCCAGGCTAGGGTTCCGGCCTCCCAGAGAGGCCTCCTGGGGCCTGAGCTGACAGGGTAAGAAAATGTGGGTTTTTTCGTATTGCAAAAAGCAGGGGCCGGCCGAGGCCCCTGCTACCCCCGACCGTTTTTGCTGCCCTTTCAAGCCCGAAAATGTGGGTTTTTGGTATTGCAATTGATGGTTTTGGGCACCTTCCATTTTACTCCGTGAAAGCTCCAAGAAGCCTACGAGTCACTGACAGGTAAATGGGAATAGTTTGGGTGGTTGGGGTGGGACTACATGCTAACGCAAGCGAGCGGCCCGGGTGCTTTTAGCACCAGCGAGCTTCCCTTCTAAATACTAAACCCTAAACCCTAAACCCTAAACCCTAAACCCTAAACCCTAAACCCTAAACCCTAAACCCTAAACCCTAAACCCTAAACCCTAAACCCTCCCCTCAAAGAGCCCTTGAACCTCAGCAATGCCCAGGTTGGTGCGGTCGTTTTCCTCCGCGGCGGCCAAGCACACAACCTGGCGGCCCTGGGCTTGGTTGCTGAGGAAACCCAGCTTGGATCTACGGCTTCAGAATTTGGGTTTAGGGTTTAGGGTTTAGGGTTTAGGGTTTAGGGTTTAGGGTTTAGGGTTTAGGGTTTAGGGTTTAGGGTTTAGGGTGTAGGGTGTAGGGTGTAGGGTGTAGGGTGTAGGGTGCAGGGTGTAGGGTGTAGGGTGTAGGGTTAGGGTTTAGCTTCAACGCCCTTCAACTAAGGGCGGAGGGGGGGGGGGTGGTCTGTATTCTGAAGCGAGGTATGTGCGCAGGAAAGCCGAGTCGCTCGGCACATTAGCCCTATAGCCCCTCCAAACCCTTACTGGTAGCAACCCCCAAACCCTGCAAACCTTATCTAGGAACACCAAAAACCCTGCAAGCCCTATAAGCCTAGTGACAAGCACAACAGAAACACCCTGAAAGCCGCAGAAATCCCGTAAACTTAAAAAAGCCGTGGAAACACCGCAAGCCCTAAGAAACCACGAAAGGCCGTCCAAACCCCAAAGGCCCAAAAAGACCCTAAACTCTAAACCCTAAACCCCTAAAGACCCTAAACTCTAAACCCTAAACCCCAAAGGCCCCAAGCCCTAAAGGCCCTAGAGGCCCTGAAGGCCCTAAAGGCCTTAGAGACCCTAATTCGCGAAACCCCCCCAGGCCTTGGTGGAGGCCTTCATCCGTGAGAAGTTGCTTCCCATTGCTCGCGGCCGTTGAAGGCCCAAGGGAGCCCCAACGCCCGTCAAGTAGGGCCTAAGGTTTATAGGGTTTCGGGTATCTGCCCCTCCCTAAACCCCAATAGCCGAGAGCTGGTTGGAGTTGTGGAGTTTGGGGTGTTTAGGGTTTGTATGAGGTTTAGGGTTTAGGGTTTTGTGGAGTTTGGGGCGTTTAGGGTTTGTATGAGGTTTAGGGTTTTGTGGAGTTTGGGGTTCAGGGTTTGTTCGCGATTTAGGGTTCAGGGTCTGGAGTTTACGGATTGAAGGTTTAGGGTTTAGGGACTTACCCTAAACCCTAAACCCTAAACCCATATACCCATAAGAGGGGATGTACTTTCGTGATGCAGTGTATCTCCCAAGCCGCACTTGTTGGGTTTAGGAAGTTTGAGGGTCTCCATGTCATCCTAAACCCTAAACCCTAAACCCTAAACCGGTCTACATTTCATCCCTAGGCCTTCCAGACCCACGCACAACGGTGGCACAACGCCAGAGAGGGACGTGATCGCTGCAACTCCGCAAAGCAACCGAAGCAAAAATGCTTAGTAATGTAAGGCAAAAGAATAGAATTCTACATGAGAGAGTATACATAGTGGAATAGTGCGATTCGTATATTATATATATATATATATATATATATAATATTGGATGTATATATAAACTTGCAGGTCAACATGCGAGCACTTTGTATGTCCGAGTGCTACCAACAAGACCAGCCGCAAGCTGGAGCAGTGCAGGTGCCTGTGCTGCGATTTTTCTTCGGTTGGGCAGGTCACGATATCAGTTATGCTGCAGATGCGCGCTTTTGCTACAAATGCAAAACCTGATTCGCGTGTACATTAAGTGCCGAGCACATGGGTGGGACGCCTTGAGGCTGCAGATCGTATGCATTGCCCTTCTCGGGTAAGTAAACCGGAGTCAAAACACTACATCCAAGCCTGTTCCCAAGCCCAAGAATGGAGGCTCTATATCAAGTGCCTTGGTGCCTTCTATATCCCCCAAGCCCTAAACCCGATCTCTGACACGGACTGTGACTGCGCGTGTGGAATGTAGATCGGCAAAAAACCGCTCCCAGTCGCACTGCAAGTGCCAAACAAACGCAAGCTCATCCGTCCTCTACCCGTTACGCTGAGTTAGTTGCCCTTCTAATTGAATGAGTATGGCTAGGGTGGGGCTCTCGTCGCCTGTTTAATACTTGCCCCAAAACCCTAAAACCCTAAAACCCTAAAACCCTAAAACCCACCCAAAAACCCAAAAACCCTGAAACCCTCCTAAGCCTATGCGACCGGCATGCTCAGTGGAGCTGACAAGGGGCTCCATGAGCGTTTTGCACGGGCAGAGCCCAGCTCCGCGAAAAAAAGGCCTCCGGATCCAACCCTGGGTTAAGGGTTTAGGGTTTGGGGTTTGGGGTAGTTCAGGGTTTTGCGTTTAGGGTTTGTGGTGCAGGGTTTCGAGTTTAGGGTTTAAGGCCCTTGGGACATGTTCATATTTTCCCTTACTGGGTTCAAGGCTCCTAAACCCTCAACCCTAACCCCTCAACCCTAAACCCTAAACCCTCAACCCTATATTACTGAGGGCTCTAAGGACCAACCGAGACCCCCATGAGATCCTTTGAGCCATGTGGAGCTGAGCTTTTGCCATGCTTGCCTGTTTGGGGTGCTGGGTTTCAAGTTGTTCGCGGACCCGCCACCGCTAAGTTAGTCGGGTTTAGGGTTTAGGGTTTAGGGTTTAGGGTTTGGTTTAGGGTTTAGGGTTGAGGGTGAAGAATGAACACAGGCAAGTGTCGAGGTTCTTGGAGGTGGAAGACCTGCACCCTTGTTTCCCAGCACGCAGGTAAGCATGTACAAATTGACACATGTTGACCCCCTGTGTCGAAGACCTGCGGGAAGCATCGCTCTCGGTCATGCGAGCTGCGGGAACTGTCTGCGCTCGTCGCATGTCCTCAGCGTGAACTGCCCCTAGCCCTCAATTATTTACTTCCTTCCTTTTTGTAGCCTGCATCGTACTTGCTGGGGGGCTAGCGCGTTTGTTGGTCGCTGGCCTGTCGCATACCTGATATGGTCCCAGCCATAAAGCACCTTCTTTGTGCACCTACCTCTTGAACGCACCAGGCTCGATAAAACCCTGAACCCTGCATTCGACTTCTCGCTTGAATCAGGATGGTTCCCGTACAAAGCAAGCCACGTTCTTTGAGGTTTGACCTACACCGGAATGCGCGTTGTACTGCAGGACTTCCCAGGTGGGAAAGCAGGGGGGGCCCACTCCCGCCATCCAAACCCTCAACCCTCAACTGCTCCTCCAAGAAGCTGAGTGAAGATCACTCCTGGCTTCGAAAGCAGAAGCCCAGTTCCCTTGGGAAGCTGAGTTGTAGGAACCTCGGCTCTAAACCCTAAACCCTAAACCCTAAACCCTACACCTATTGCTACGTCGCGCTGCCAGCAGCCGGCACCACCCTAGCCCTGTGCTGCCGACCCGGACCAGCCGACATCGCACTGGGCGTTAGAGCTTTGCAGGGTACCCGGCAGGCCCTAATCGACCTAAACCCCAAACCCAAAACCCCGAACCCTAAACCCTAAACCCCCTAAGTACCCGAAACCACTTCAGGGCTTGTACGGCTGGAAACATCTAGATTCTCGGTTTTAGGGGTTTAGGGTTTAAGTTTAGGTGTTCAGGGGTTTAGCATCGTGCAGGGCGAGTCTGAGCATTGAGGTTCCTCCAGCACTTCTCATGCGGAGGCTCGAGGCAGCGGCACAAAAACGCGGCCTGAGAGATGAGGGAGCTTGAGGATTTCCGGGTCCATGGCTTAAACTTCTTAGGGGCTGGGTAGTTGACCTTTATTCTTTTGGGTTACATCTGATCCTATCACCCCTAAAAGATTGACCTTTTTGGGGCTAGGGTATTCAGCCCGCGCAGACTTGAAGCCTGAAGAAGTATAGGCGATAGGGGCAAAAATGCCCCTGCAGTGGGTTCTGCCAAGGGTAACCTCGTTTGTCGCCTGCTTGCTAAGCTCCCTGAGCCTTCACGTGAGGCGAACGAGAGGGTCGTGTAAGCAGTTCCAACGGCCGTGCCGTCATCTTCAAGACATGTGTGTTCTGGCTGCAGCCGCGCATCCTGCTGTGAAATAGCGCCTCTGTAGGGTTTAGGTTACGACTTTAAGGGTTTCCAGGAGAAGAGCGAAGATCGAGGCCACCTCAGTACAGAACTGCACAACCGCAGCCGAGGACCCAGAGTAGGCCCTTACTTCCTGGGGTTGGGCGGCTCCCTGAAGAAACCCCTTTCAACCAAAAAGGGCACCCTTTTTTTCAATTCCTGTGTCACTCTAGGGGTCCAGAAAAGTGACCATGAAGTTCTCCGAAGTAAGTCGACCAACAGCGCCATGGATCAGCTTGGAATGATGAGTTGTGGGCTGAGCAACTTGGCGGCAGTTGCAGTTGCAGGTTTAGGGTTTAGGTTTCAGGGTTGAGCGTTTAGGGTTTAGGGTTTGAAGGTTGAGGGTTTTAGGGTTTTAGGGTTTAGCGTTTAGGGTTAGAGTTTAGGGTTCAGGGCAGGGTTCAGATTTTTACGGCCAAAGGGCTTGGATGGCAAAATGGTCCCATAAAGTTGCCTACACTTCGTTTCATAGGGTTGGCGCTCGAAGTCCTTCAAGCAAAGCTGACATGAACAAAGCTTCGCCAGCACTTGGGGGGATTTCGTTATTCTGAAAGGCCTGGCGCCCCGAGACTCTCTGTCTCTACAATCCCTAAACCTTACAAGCCCTAAACCCTGCACCCTAAGTGCTGGAAAGCTACAGAAGCTTCTACGAAATTTAGACCTAAGAAGGTTAGGGTTTAGGGCTTGGGGTTTTGGGTTTTAGGGGTTTGGGGTTTGGGGTTTAGGGTTTTGGGTTTTGGGTTTTGTGGTTTTAGGGCTTCGGCTCCGGCAGGGACGCTTAGCGCATGGAATTCCCCACATGCTGAGCACACCTGGGCCCGAAAGCTCCTTTCAAGTGGGCCCTAAATTTTAATTCCCGAACTATACCTGAAGGGTTTGGGGTAGAGGGTTTAGGGTTTAGGGTTTGGGGATTGGGGATTTGGGGTTTCGGGTTTAGGGTTTAGGGTTTAGCACGCCAAAGCCGGTCGAGTTTTGAGATCAGGAGACCCATCTGCCAAGCGATGGCTGTGGTCGAGAGCTCAGGGAAGGTTCAACTCCCGAGGCCTTGCGGTTGAGGGTTAGTGTGGCAGCTCTCCAGGTCCACACTGAAGTCCCCAAGTCTCAGGGAAAGAATGAAGACCTAAGCGCCACAAGCGATGTTAAGCTTTGGAAGACTTGGGATTCTCTTTGTTTGACATGTAGGTAGTCTATTAAAATTCTTGAATGTTTGGGCATTATACTTAGAATTCCTAAGAAGCAGAAAGAACTAGAATTCTGCTGGGGTTCCAAGTTCGGTAAAGGTCGGGCCACGACCCAAAGTACACGCGGGCCAAGCACCACTTTGCGAACGTGTCGCTGATCTCTTGCTGGTGTTCCCTCGTTGCTGCATAGGTGTCCGACTTCTATTCTTGTTCTTGCCACCCGAACATGCTAAGCCTGAACCCTAAACCCGACACCCTAACTACGACCTAAAACCTAAACTTTAAGCCTAAGATAAAACCCAAGCCCTAAATCCTCAAAGCCCTAAAGCCTGGCCTGAAACCCTGAACTTTGTTTTCGGGGTTTTTGGATTTTAGGATTTTAGGGTTTAGGGTTTAGGGCTGAGCGTTTAGGAACCCTAAAATTAGATTTTTCCGTTCAGGTCGAAGAGAAGCTCCACTCCCGTGCAGCGCGCACGGCTTTGCAGGCGGGAGGGGTTCTAAGGAAACGTGTCTTTATGCTGGTTTTGGAGTACCCTACTTCTATTTTTTTTAGTACTTTGTGTTGGTTCTTTGTTCCGAGTATAGCTATTTCTACCTCAAAAGTATGTACTTCTTTTCCCAGGGTCTACTCCAAAGTAGGGTTTGGTTTAAGGGGCATAGAGGGAGGCTTACAGGGAGGCTTAAAGGGTTTACGGGGCTTAGGGGTTAAAGGGTTTAATGGGTTTCGGGATTGAAGCAGATTAAACCTTGTTGGTTGCAGGATGCTGTCGTTGTTTCGTCTTTTTTGGTTGGCGCAACGGGCCCAACCGACAACCACATGTAGGGTTTGTACGGTTTGGGGGTTTAGATGTGGACTTACCGTGGATTTCGTAGCTCATGCTGCGAACACCCCCTGAACCCTACACCCTAAACCCTAAACGATCAGTTGCTCCAAAGCCAGTGGCCATGGGGAAACCCTAACCTAAACCCTGGTTCCCAGATTCCACACTTAGAATGCTATCCCAGGCACTGGCTGAGCTTCACCGTCGTTGCCTTGCTGGTCTCCAGGAGTCAAGCCCTCAGCATTCTCTTGGATTCTCTGGATAATTAGGGTTTAGGGTTTAGGTTTTGTGGTTTAGGGGTTTAGGGTTTAGGGGTTTGGGTTTAGGGGTTTGGGGGGGTTTAGGGGTTTAGGGTGTCGGGTTTTGGGTTTGACCCTTTTGTCTGCATAGTTTCTGTTGTCGCCTTGGCATGACAGATCCTAAGCCCCAAGCCCGAAACTCCCGGTCCTGGGCACCCCTAAACGCACCAGTAAACAAAACCCTAAACCCTAAACCCTAAACCCTAAACCCTAAACCCTAAATGCGAGTCTCACAGTGCCACTGGTCACTGTTCGGAAGGTTTGTCGCAAGACTTGTCTTCTCCCATCTTGTCAGGGTGGCCCTCAAGCTGTGTAGGAACCTTACGTAGTGACACTGAACTTTTAGGGTTTAGGGTTTAGGGTTTAGGGTTTAGGGTTTTAGGGTTTAGGGTTTAGGGTTTAGGGTTTAGGGTTTAGGGTTTAGGGCTACTAGAACCCGGAGTAGGCCCTCATTTCCTTTGTTAGGGTTGGGGTTCCCTTAAAATCCCCTTCACACCAAAGCAGGGTACCGTTTTGATCCTTGCTGCACAACGCCTGTCAGAAGAATCTACCCCCCCCCAAAGCCACTCAACGCCTAAACCCTATAAACCCAACAAACCCTGTGAACCCCCAAATGCCCTGAAAGCCCGATAAACCTGAAAACAGGGTTTAGGGTTTGGGGTTTAGGGTTTAGGGTTTAGGGTTTAGGGTTTAGAGTTTAGAGTTTAGGGTTTAGGGGTCCTCACTCTAAACCCCAGAAACCCTATTAAACCCACGAAGGCGGAACCTCCTGGCTGGGTGACTGGGCCTTAGCGCTGTCCTGCCGGAAGGCAGAGGTGAGTTCAAGTAGGATTAAGACTCCGACCCCTAAGGCTGTACCTTGAAAGGTTCCCCTTCATATACTCCTAATATGGCCCTTCTACTACCTTAAGGATCTGTACAAGGTTTCCCCGAAACCCAGGGGTACAACCTTAAGGGTCCAAGGTACAACATCTAGAAGAGTTGCGTTGCGATTGCAAATTTAGGGAGACAAGGCCAACCACGCCCAAGACCCTGTATCCCTGCCCTAAAACCCGCCAAACCCGAGACCCCCCCCCCCCCCCCCCCCCAATAGCAAGCTCGTAAACCCCCTGCAACCCTGAAATCCCCATACCCAAAAAAAACACCAAAACCCTCAACCCTAAACCTTGGGATGTTGACCCCCCCCCCCTTTTCTAAAAGCCCTTAGTAGGGATCATCGTGCCCGATTATAATCCCTATTAAGGACTGTTTGTCTAAGAGGCGAACATCCCAACCCTAAGCCCTAAACCCCTAAAACCCTTTACCCTGAACTCTGAACCCCAAACCCCAAACCCCAAACCCCAAACCCCAAACCCTAAACCCTAAACCCTAAACCCCAAACCCTAAACCCTAAACCCTAAACCCTAAACCCTAAACCCTAAACCCTAAACCCTAAACCCTCTCTATCATATATATATATATATATATATATTTATTTATTTATTTATATTTATTTACATATTTGTATTCATATCTATTTTTATATTTCTATTTAATGTTCGTGACTTTTTGGTCCATCTGCCTGCCATTGTTCGTGACTTTTTGGTCAATTGCCCCCCATTGTTCGTGACTTTTTGGTCAATGTGGACCAGTGTTCGTGACTTTTTGGTCAATTTGACCCCATTGTTGGTGACTTTTTGGTCAATTGCCCCCCATTGTTCGTGACTTTTCGGTCAATATGACCCCAATGTTCGTGACTTTTTTTGTCAATCTGGACCAGTGTTGGTGACTTTTTGGTCAATCTGGACCAGTGTTGCTGATTTTCTTGGTCAATCTGACCCCATTGTTCGTGACTGTTTGGTCAATCTGGCACCGTTCTTGCGCACTTTTTGGTGCGTCGGCACCGTGCTTGAGCCATTTTTGGTGCGTCGGCACCGTTGTTGAGTGAACTTTATATTTCTTAATGTTATGGCATTCTTTGGGTGGGTGGGTTTGTTCCTAAGCCTGGAACCCGCTAATGACTATGAATGCTAGAACAGTGACCCTCTAGACCCTAAACCCTAAACCCTAAACCCTAAACCCTAAACCCTAAACCCTAAACCCTAAACCCTAAACCCTAAACCCTAAACCCTAAACCCTAAACCCTAAACCCTAGCCCTAAACCCTAAACCCTTGAGGCCAGAAGCGCCTCCCGCAGGGCAGCCCTCGTAGGCACAGTGCTGGCCATGCTCGGCACCCAGTAGTCTCTGCCTCTACAGTCATTGAGTTTCGGGTTTAGGGGGTTTAGGGGGTTTAGGGGGTTTAGGGGGTTTAGGGGGTTTAGGGGGTTTAGGGGGTTTAGGGGGTTTAGGGGGTTTAGGGGGTTTAGGGGGTTTAGGGGGTTTATAGGGGGGTTTAGGGGGTGAGGGGGTTTAGGGGGTTTAGGGGGTTTAGGGGGTTTAGGGGGGTTAGAGGTTTATGGGTTTAGGGGGTTTAGGGGGGTTTAGGGGGTTTAGGGGGGTTTAGGGGGGGTTTAGGGGGGTTTAGGGGGGTTTAGGGGGGTTTAGGGGGTTTAGGGGGTTTAGGGGGTTTAGGGGGGTTAGGGGGGTAGGGGGTTTAGGGGGGGGTTTAGGAATCTCTGCGGGGGGGGGGGGGGGGGGGGGGGGGGGGGGGGGGCGGCTGTGCCATGGTTTAGGGTTTCGAGTTTGAGGTTTCGGGGCCCATTTGGAGTTGGTATTCTGCGCAGCTTCTGGTATAGCAAGGATTGATACTTCTTCAGGTTGATGGGCAACCCTGATGTTCGGAAACTACCATGCGACCTCGTGTCTCGCGTGCAGCCTCCCTGCACCCCAAGCCCCAAGACCCGGGCCCTAAGCTTGTCTTCTCTGAGGCAGTTTCTCCAGAAGCCTAAGCCCTAAATTAGACCCTGATCCCGAATTGAAACCCTACGCCTTAAACCCTAAGCCCCGAAAGCCTAAGCCCCAAACCCTAGACCCTAGACCCTAGACCCTAGACCCTAGACCCTAGACCCTAGACCCTAGACCCTAGACCCTAGACCCTAAACCCTAAACCCTAAACCCTAAACCCTAAACCCTAAACCCTTGCCTTTTCTGAGGCAGTCTTCTGCAGAAGCAACGGCAGCCCCTGTGGATCCGGGCCGCGATGTCGTTCGCTACGAGGTCGCTCCATATCGTGGCGGAAGCTGCGGACTTTTTAGGGTTTAGGGTTTAGGGTTTAGGGTTTAGGGCCTTTTAGGGTTTAGGGTTTAGGGTTAGTTTAGGGTTTAGGGTTTAGGGTTTAGGTTTTAGGGTTTAGGGTTTAGGGTTTAGGGTTTAGGGTCTAGGGTTTAGGGTTTAGGGTTTAGGGTTTAGGGTTCACTGATGCCCTTCGGGTTTATAGCAAGGAAGCCCGAAACCCTAACCCTACGCCGTTCCTTTTGACTCCAGTGCCCTTCAAAGCGGCTGAGCATGGCAACCCCCAAACCTAAACCTTAAACCCTAAACCCTAAACCTTAAACCCTAAACCCTAAAACCTAAACCCTGAACCCTGAACCCTGAACCCTGAACCCTGAACCCTGAACCCTGAACCCTGAACCTGAACCCTGCCCTTCCTTCCGCAAGCTGCCGCACGAAACTCGAAGCCGGAGACCACTGGGTTTAGGGCTTCTAAGAGATGTGGTCCGACTATTAGGGTTTACAGGGTTTAGGGTTTAGGGCTCGTAGGGTTTAGGGTTTATAGGGTTTAGGGCTCATAGGGTTTAGGCTTTATAAGGTTCTAGGGTTTGTTGGGTTTGGGGAGGGGGTCTTTTCGAAAGATTGAGGGCTTCAGGTTTTGGATCTGCCGCTTACTTGGGGTGGTTTTTCAATTTTAGGGTTTAGGGTTGAGGGTTGAGGGTTTAGGGTTGCACATTGCTTTGTACGGGGTGCTTCCTGGTCTGGCAAATATCGCATCGCTTCTTTGGAGCTGTGGCGCAGGACAACCTCAAAATGACGGAGCTGCCCGACGGGCTGAAGTATGCAGACGTGCCGTCTGCTGAGTTGTCCGCTGAGAGTCCACTGGGGCAGCCCTTACACCTAAACCTTGGGATGTTCCCTCTTATACTAACAGTCCTTAATAGGGATTCTGGTACCCCCAACTATAATCCCTAATTATTAAGGACTACCCTAGGGAAATGTGAGGTGGAGATTTCGGCGTTGCCTTACACCACCCAATCCTAAACGACCATATCGAGGATATAGAGCCTAGGGCTTAGGGTTTAGGATCCCAAATGCTAAACCCTAAGCCCTAAACCCTGAAACCCTGAAGCCCCAACCCCGGCCTTTCAGCCAGTCGTGCTTTTCGCCTTCTCCGGTTCTCGCGGGGGAGATCTTCAGGAGCGAGGCGTCAAACCCACAAAACCTTTCACTAAAGGAGCTTGTCTCATTGAAAGAGATCCGGAAGTCTATAGGGTTTAGGGTTTGGGGTTTAGGGTTTCTAGAACGAAACGTTGTTAGGCCGGCTCGTGAGTTTCCTTGCAACGGTGATGCCTTGCATCCCATGCAGATCCAGTCTTGCACCTCCACATCGGACCAAATCTACACTCTCCTACAGTTTTCAATGGGGGTTTCCGAAATGAGGGTATCTCAGTGGAAACCCCCAAACCCCTAAACACTATAAACCCTAAACCCAAACCCTAAACCGAAAAGGGGATCCTACAATTTGGGGATCTTTTGGGGGGGGGGGCGGGGGGGCGGGGGGGGGTCCGCTATTTTCGCAAATCCCCAACTGCCAAGGCGTGTCGGCAAAGGAGACAGCCCCCGACCCGGGACGAAGGCCGAAGACGCACCGCGGGATTGCGGCAAGGTTTCGGGTTTTGGGTCTAGGGTTTCGGGTTTAGGGTGTAGGGTTTAGGGTGTAAGGTTTAGGGTTTCGGGTTTAGGGTTTAGGGTTTAGGGGGTTTCGGCCAAAGGTGTATCGGGCGCTGGGCGTGTGGATCACACATGCTTCTTAAGAAGCCGAAGGTGAAGGAAGTGAATTCTTTGAAGCTTTTCCCGTGCCTGAGCGAGTAGCCACCAGTTCCAGTTTAGTCCCTCGAAAACCCATGTGATCATGCAATGGTTGTTTCGCCGGACCAAGATAACCCTTGACCCTAAACCCCATACCCTAAATTTCAATCACTTGGTCCATACGTCCCACTGTGGTACGACCTTTTCGGAATGCATGTTGCGCCATGCAGTGCTCCAGGATTGCGGCAGCTGGAGAATTCGGTTTCAGTCGTTCGGTTTTTCAAGTGTCCCAAACAGTGTGGGGGGGGGGGGGGCGGGTTGTGACATGCTGTTTTTTTTTTTATGACATGCTGTTTGGGATGTTCCCATTATACTAACAGTCCTTAACAGGGACTAAAGTAGGGGGAGAGGGTACTATCATCAAAATTAAGGACTGTTCGTATAAGGGGGGAACATCCCAATATGCTGTCGGCGAGGCGACATGTCATCATTCACCTGGTTTAAGCTTGACACTTAGGGATCCTTGCTTTAGGGTTTAGGGTTTAGGGTTTAGGGTTTAGGGTTTAGGGTTTAGGGTTCAGGGCATAGCCCGAATCATTGCCCTAAACACCAAACCCAGGAGGATCCCAAGTTGGAATGGGACGGGAAGCTTTCACAACCCTAAACCTCCCCTAAACCTTAAACCCTAAGCTCTAAACCCTATCAACCCTCAGCCCCCTCTTTAGAAACATATCAATTCCGAAGCCCCCGTGTGCTTAGTGGCGTTTCAAAGGCTGATGGGAAGTGGACGCCAAAAGTCAGCACTTCCTAGTCGTCCTTAACTTTAAGCCCGCAACCCTAAACCCTAAAGTAGGTCACCATTGACTACGTCATGATGACGACCGGGGCGCGATATGGCACCAAGATCGATTCGACGAAGGTTGCGGGGGCCGGGACTGTGGCACGTACCAGCTGGTTTAGGGTTTAGGGTTTAGGGTTTAGGGAATGGGGAATGACTGAATGAGGCACCCTATATAAGCCCTTAGTGAAAGTTGAAGAATCACGAGCTTCCTTCCTGTAAAGTGATGTATGTATAGTCATGTTATGCAGATCAGGATGGCTTACCTTCTGACTTTTGGCTCAAGCAAAAAGGCCGCATGAGGTGCGGCTTGCGCGCAGGGTTGAGGGCTTTGAGGGTCCCTAAACCCTTCTTTTGGTTGTGTCTGGTCCTTCCCCTTTCAGGCTTAGGCCAGGTTCTGACCTGTTCAACTGGTTATCAGCTCCGTATCGCTCTGTTTGTTCTGAAGATTCCAGGGTCTAGGATTGAGGACCCATGGACTATAACCCTCCTCGTGAGGAAGAGCGTATTCCAAGGTCTCTCGGCGTGAGACGCACTCGAGGGGGCGCTGCAGCCCAGAGGAAGCGGAAAGCATATCAACTATATATCTTTCTGCGCGATCAGGACTTGGGCATCTTCGCAGATCCATCCGAAGTTCCCTTCCGTCGCCCTGACGGCTCTACCAGATCCGTAGTGCGCCGTCCGAAGACGGCTCCTTTTCAGGCTGTGGAAGAGCAGTCAGAAGTGATCGTTATTGACGATCAGGCCCCGGAGACTCCGCCGCCTTCTACGCCATTTCGTCCGTTTCATCGACTTCATCCTTCAACTGCTGTTCTGAAGGCGAAGACCACGGCTCCATCACCTCCACCCGCTTCTTCGTCATCAAGCTCTTCAACTCAGAGGCCTTTGCCGACTCCAAAGCCTTTGTTAACTCCATCAGCTTCATTGTCATCAGGCATTCCGGCACCAAAGACTCCACCGAAGGCTCCGCCTCGGACGCCTAAGGAACCTTCGCATCCTCCACCAGCTCAGGTGTCGCCTTGTGTGCCGGAACCTTTGCATCCTCCACCAGTTAAGGTACCGCCTCGTGTGCCGGAACCTTCGCATCCTCCGCTACCTCAGGTGACAGGGATTCCTCGTGTGATTGACTTCCATCCCCTGAAGACAGAGGTGCTGGACTTTGAGGGTGTTAAGGTGAAGCTTACGGAACCAGCTTTCGAGAGATTCTCTTTTAGTTTGAGCTTGGATTTTCACGGAGTGTTGGATCGATATCACAAAAAGTCAACGAGCTGGACGGATCCTAGGCCCGAGTTTCCTTCAGAGTGTGTGGCAGCCTTGCGCGATCTTCATTCGTTGATTCCGCGCTACGGGGGTTTATTCTTCGTCTGCAGTTACTGTCATCACGAGGACACCAAGAGGCACGTGGTTGAGACGACAGTGAATTCCTGTGATACTCTTTTCACGCAGATCGGGGAATCGCCTATTTGCCTCATTTTCATTACGAGGAAGGCCACTGGTCCGTTGGGGAAGCGTGTAGTGCTGGAGAAACTGGCAAAGGAGGTTGAGCTCCCCATCATTCACGTCGACGACTCTGCGGATGTCTGTGACGAGCTGGCGGGCTCTGAGCACGTGATTCCTCTGCATATTGCCATTCCGAAGAGATCCAAGGGGAGTCGTGGACAGCGCATTATTTTTCCGCGTGCTCCCATGCCTTCCTTTGACAGCTTTCCGGAGTGTACTGACGCTATCAGAGGTCAGGTGCGGAAGTGGTTTCCGGACGTCTAAAGGTCTGGGGCTGTTCGTCCAGTTGTCCGGCGCTGAGCGCCTCCTCTGGCGACATTGAGGGGATTGCAGATCCAACAAACCACTGCCACTTGCGTGAAAGGGTGCGTTGAGCTGCTGCTAAGCGCTTCCACCTCCCAAGGCAATGTCTTCCCCCTCAGACCCTAGCAACCAAGCTAGCTCGGTGCTTGATTTGTCAAGTGCCTCAGCCATGGCATTGCCGGGTGGTATCGGTTCAGATAGTGGTTCGGTTACGAGTAGTTCTGCAGTTGAACTCCGTGAAAGGTCCCCTCCTCTGACAAGGCGAGCCTTGTCAGGTCCTCGCAGATCTCGTGAGCACTCAGACCCTTACCCCAATCTAACTGCTCAAGCCTCATACACGCAGAACATCCTGAACGTAGGAGCGTCCCCACAAGAAGTCCTGGATGCCCAACGTTTGGCTGCAGCCCAAGCAGCGCAGCAAGTGGCTGATCATGCTGAGCAGCTACATGCTGTAAGGCTAGAGCAGGTAGAGAATGAGGCTAGAGGTTTGGTTGAAGCCACCGTTGAGCAAATGCGTGAGCAGTTGCAACAATACGAACATCGTTATGATGAGATCCTTCAACAGGGTCGAATCTTGGAAGAACAGCTATCCGTAGCTAAGGCTGAGCTAAGCAAAGTCGAAGCTGAACTTCAGGTTGCTCGTGCAGGGTACCAAGAGCTTGAAGCCGCCCTAACCAGCTGCCGGGGTGATAACAACTTGCTGAACTTCCAAAACACCCAGCTACGTGTTGAGTTGCAAGTCAAAGACCGTGAGATTCAGAGACTTCGTCAGGCTGCTTTAAGCGCCACGAGTCCTGGGTCTTCACCTCCAAAGCCTGCACCTCGCCAGCAAGATGTGCCATCTGCAATTGCACCAAGTGCCTGTTCTGGTGGTTCTAGTTGGGTACATATCGGTTCGGATGGGGGCAATAATGGTGCACCTTCATTGCCGCAAGTTGTCAATGAGTCAACCCCTTGCCCTCCTGCAACCGTTTCCGACCCTCGTGTTGACCAGTTGATTGATGTCGTCCAGCAACTGTTTGCCCAAAGAAATGGCACGGATCAAGGATGCAATGATGCATCTCCTGTTCATGAGATCGAAGAGCCTGAGAGGCAAGAGAAGCACATTGTTGACTACCGAGCTTTGTTGCATCTCAAGCTTGAACCGGTTCCTTCCGACGCTGCTGGTTTCCGAGCCTGGAAAAACGCGTTGTTGGTCCAAATTGCCAAGCTTGATATGTCAGGAGAAGGTTTGGTCGTTGAATGGCTGTCTCAGTCTTTCACAGCTGAAAAAGAAGACCTTACTGAGTCTGGTTTTCTCCCTCGCCTTGACGCTTGGATTGCTGGAGAGATGACTTCCTTGCGTGTGTTGAAGCAAGTGACTGAGTTGGAGCAAGAGGTAATTGCCTATGTTGAGTTGTGCGGCCAAGCACGGTCCCAGCCGAAAGGTCGATACATGCTTGCCCTTCTTGCTCGTCATTTCAGCATCGACCGTGTTCGAGGTACTGTGCTGACTGCTTCGACGTTGTTCCAGGTTGAAATCGGGGGAAACTCCATGCGAGATCTCCGAGACTTTGTGCAACGCGTAAGGACTGTTCTGTATGCCATACCGGTCGGACAGAGGCCAGATGATCGCCTCACTGGCGAATGGCTTTTCCACCGGGCGAAGCATATTCGAAAGTTGGAACGCGTCATCGAGGATATCAGAGAATCTGCGCCAGAATCCCGTCGTCGTGAGTGGGATTACTTATGGAACAAAATACAAGATATCCTTGTTCAAGAGCGAGAAGATGCAAACTCTCACTCAGTGATGAAGTCTTTGCAAATTGCCGCTCCGCAGGCAAAGACAAAGGGAGTTCCTGCAGGGACTAAGGAGGCATCCCGGAGTTCCCCAAAGGCCAAGACTCCTGCCCCAGTGTCCACTGGACCTCCACCGAAGGCTCCAGCACCTGCAAATCCCGCGCCAAGCCCCAAACCTAAGACAAAAGCTAAAGCGAAGGCAAAAGGCATGTCAGATGCAGAAAAAGCCAAGACACCTTGCATTTTCTTCAGAATGTCGTCTGGTTGCATGCATGGAGAGAATTGCAAGTACAGCCACGCCCCTGATAAGACCCCTAAGGTTGACCCTAAGTCTAAGCCTAAGGCCGCCGCTTCCAAGCCCAAGTCCCCAGGAGCTGTTGCAAAAGCAGTCGTGGCAATGATGGCTGCCTCAAGCATGTGCAACATTCCTGGGAGCAACGCTTTCAGCGTTGAATGGGCTGCTGACACAGCTGCTGGTCGGCATCTTGGATCGGCGCGAGCGCTGGCAGACCAGGGAATTCCGTCGGAGTCATACAGGTCGTTTCTTGCGCACTCAGCGAGCCCTGTTACGTTCCACACAGGAGGTGGACCTCAGCCTGGCTCTCAGAGTTTGGGATTTGCATCCGACAATATGCCTCTCGCCAACCACTACATGTTGGACAACTGTCCAGTTGTTCGGAGCACCGGTTTGGATGTTGAATCCGGGAAGGCCTTCATATGGTTACCTGGTTCCCTTCCTTTCTTTGTGCATGACGTGTCTAAGCTTCGGATTGATTGCGCTGAGGAGGCCAGGTTTTATGCAACGCGCATAGATGAGCATGTGCCTATTTTCACCAGCAAAGTTCAGTTTGTCCACGGCGTGGCTGCATCAGCTGATTCTCTTGAAGGGTCTGGTGAGGAAAGCCGAGAGCCTTCGCGTCCCGTTGCCCATGATCCAGCTGAAGAGTATGCCAAAGACCTCCTAACAAAGCGTGGTGATATTCAGCCCAATCAAGTTCGTAAGATCTTTGGACTTGTGAAGCGTGGTTCAGCACCCCGAGGGATTGAGCCGAGCAATGACTCGTCCTTTGCAGTTGGCTGCTTCCGTCGAGGTGGTGTGGTCGGTCTTTTGAAGTCTACGAAGGAGTACCCTTTCGTGACTCGTGCATTGAACCAATTTGCGCAGCGCAAAGCCCCTGGGCATGTTTACACCGCCATCAATTTGCTGCACAATGTGTCCGCAGATCCTCACAAGGATTCCCATAATGCTGGGATTGACAATGTTGTCATTTCGTTGGGGGGCTTTACCGGTGGTGGTGTTTGGATTGAAGATGCTGCAGGAAGAGACAAATGTCCTTTTCCAAGCGTTTCGCAAATTGGCAAGATTTTGAGTTTCAAGAAAGGGGTTATCCAGTTCTCTGCCAAAAATCGACTACATGCCACGCAACCTTGGACTGGTGATCGGCTGGTGATGATCTTGTACGCAGCAAAAGATCCAGCTTCTCTTGAGCTTGATGTCTTAGATGCTCTCATAGGAGTTGGATTTCCTTTGGACAATCACCCGCTGGTTGATGTCATTCCAGCAGAGATTGAGTCGTCCGAAGTGCCTTCCTCTTCGTCAGGGGGGCTGCCCAAGGAACATCTTGTCGAGGCAAACCATGATGGTCCAGCTGCATCTGCGCTTCCTGAAGGGGACAAGCCTTTAGATGTGAGTTCGCCGGGAGTGAGCGTGAAGCATCGCTTATTCCATTTCCCAAAGAACCCGTTCTGCGATGTGTGCAATCGATCCAAACTCTTATCCCGAAGGGTGCGCCGCAAGCCTCGTGATGAGGATTCTGAGCCCGCGTTGCTTGAAGCTTCGGAGTTTGGAGAGGTTATTGCAGCTGATCACATCCATGTGTTCAAGTCACCTAGTGACTCCAATGCTCCCGGAAGAGAGTATGTGGTGTTGTGCCTTCGAGATCGCTTCACAGGATTGTTTGCTGCTTACCCTGCCACAGATCGTTCAACTGATTCCATCTTGACATGCCTCAAGCGTTTTGTTGGGAGGAAAGTGTGCAGCAAACCGGTATCGCTGGTTTCTGATGCAGCAGATGAACTCAAGCTTGCTGCAGAAACCTTGGGCTGGTTACACATGCCTTCACTGCCGAACCGGTTTCCTCACAATTCTCAACTTGAGCGTGAAATTCGGTCTTTCCAAGAAGGAGTCAGGTCATCTTTTCTTGAAGCAGGGTTTGCTGTCAGACCTGAGTTCTGGACAGTGGCTTGCCACTACGGGTCAATGGCGATGAACCTTTCGCATCCTGCTCCTCTCGAATCTGATCTCTCACGATGGGACTTTGCAGTTGCGCACTTCGATGCCGAAGACGTCCCGCCTCGGGAATTAATCTTAGGCCAACTTGTTTTCTATCGGGCACGAGCAGATAGCAAGTTTGGTCCTAATGCCAAGCCAGGGTTGTTTGCCGGATGGAGATTGGAGCCTGGGTTCTTGTATAGGTCGGTTGTATACGTGCTGGATTTAGCCAAAGTTCGATTCAAACTTGGTTCTTGGGAAGAGGTAATATCTGTTCCTGAAGCAGAACTGTATGTGCGCTCTGGCGATCCAGTGTTTCCCCTCAAAAACGCAGCCGAACACACGCTGCAACTTTGTGGAGGAGAAGACTTCGCAATACCAGATCCTCTTCCTCTGCCTTTCTCAGGCGACCAAGCCAACGTCAAGAAAAAGGCCCGAAGGATCTACATCACCTATTCAAGATTTCTGAAGCTTGGCCCTACTCCAGGCTGTACTGCCTGTGAAAGAGACCGTTCCGACCACAATCCTGAATGTGTTGCTCGTTTTGAAAAGGCGTTCGGGGACGAGGCCAAAACTTCGTCTCAACCTTTTGAGGATCACGAGAGGCTCTTGTCTTTCGAGCATCTTGGTTTGCCTGATCTTCCGCCTGAGATCGACCCAGCCGATGAAGAAGCAGTTGAAGTGGAACTTGCTGCTTTGGGTAGGTCTACAGGAAGAGATTCTGAGTCAGAGCTAGACTTCCTCAGGACGCCGGAATACGAACCTTCCATTCCCGAAGATGATGAAGCACTCCCCGGTGTTGGAGCTTTGCCTGCCTGTCGGCATCAGAAGCCTGGTGCATTGGTACTTTATGAGTTTTGCTGCGCTCCGGATTCCATGATTGGGCACCTTGGTCCAGAACTGGGTGTTCAAGTGGTTCGGTTGTGCCGTGAAAGCATCAATCTCGAGGATCCCTTGGCCATCGATCAGCTCATCCACCAAGTCAGTGCAACTCCTGGTTGCTGCATCCATGGATCCCTTGAATGTGGACCTTGGTCAGCGTGGTCCCGCATGAACCTGGCCACTAAGCCGGGATACCTTGAAAAGCTTACCGCCGAAAGGGAGAAATCCCGGAAGCTGTTGTTGCAATTCATCCGGGTTGCTGCATTAGTCATACTTCAGGGGGGTGAAGTAAGTTTCGAGTGGCCAAGAGACGCTGCTGGTTGGTCTTTGCCTGAGATCATTGCTTTTGTTGACCAGTTCAATCTTCTCACCGTTGAGTTCCACGGATGCGCTTTCGGACTTGTGTCTTCCAGAGGTGGCCCAACGCTGAAGCCTTGGAAGATATTGACTAGTAGTAAGCGTTTGGCACATGACTTTGCGGCTTATCAGTGTTCACATCCTAAGCACTTCAAGCACGATACCGTTGAAGGTTCTGACTCAAGACGCTCAGCCTTTTACCCCTGAGGCCATGGCCAGAGCAATTTTGGCATCTTTGTTTCCTTATGCGAAAGCATTTGTTGCACCAGCGTTGCCATGTGTGCCCACTTTTCCTCAACTTCACAGGGTTAAGGACGTTCGGCCGCCACTACCGCTCGATCTCCTGATGTTTGAGTCTGGTATGCGCCGCATCCGAATCCCTGGTTACGTCCATCGGCTGTTGGATAGAAGGGAATGGACTTCCCAGCCTGCTGCACTTGAAAAGGTCCAAGAAGAAAAGGATGGTCTTTTGAAGGCAGGTACCTGGATAGAAGAAGAGATCATGCCGAAGAGTGAGGTTCTTGCATGGGCTCGCAGGACTTCCAATGTGATCCACTTCGGAAACTTGATGGTCATCATGAGTGTGAAAGGCGCCGAACTAGAGCCTGATTCTTGGAAGCTTAAGGCGCGTATCGTCTTTCGTGGAGACGATATACGTGACCAGACTGGAATGTCTGCTGTATTCGAAGAACTCTTCGCGTCTGCCCCTTCTTCGCTTGAGGGACTGAACACGGTCATTGGATTCGGTCTTCTCGAATCCCATGGTGTGACAACTAGCGACGCCATTAAGGCGTATACACAAGCAGCCTTGAAGAGCAAAAACCGAACTTTCGTCCTCTTGCCACCAGAACTCGTCCCAGCTTCCAAGAGAGACGTAATTCAGCCCTGTGCACCGCTCTACAAGGCCTTGTATGGACACCCTGAGTCATCAGCGCATTGGCAAAGGCATTTGCGTGGCATTCTCACTGGTCTTGGTGGAATTGAATTCCCCAACCTTCCTTCTGTGTATTATTTTCCCACATTGGATCTGATCTTGTGCGTATATGTTGACGACCTCACATTGAGCGGGAAGTTGTCGAAGCATAAAGGTTTCTGGAGTTCCTTGTCGAAACAAGTTGACCTCGAGCCTTATGCTCCTCTCACCAGAGTGCTTGGTCGCAGTCATCGCCACGTCTTGTATGACAATCAACCAGCCCTTGCGTTGGAAACTGAAGACTTCGCCAAACAGTGTGTTGACTTGTATGAATCCTTGGTTGGTTCCGCTGTTAAGCACCAGAGGACCCCGCATGTTGACCCAGGAGCTCTATCACTAAGTGATAATGATGCTCGGGGCTCTCTTGCTGACAGCGCCGCTCGCATCCTGATGAAGATTCTGTGGCTTGCACGTTTGAATCGCCCAGATCTTATGGTGGCCGTCACTACCCTCACGACCAATGTCTGTCGTTGGTCAGTGAACGATGATAAAAGGGTTGCCAGGTTGGTGGGTTACATTGCTGCGACGGTTCAATACAACCCTGTGATGTTTGTCCACGACCCAGCTTCATCTTTGCACCTTGCCCTGTATGTGGATTCAGATTTCGGCGGCTGTCCTGACACCGCGCGTTCCACAAGTGGGTATATCGTTGCCCTTGAAGGAAGCAACTCATTTGCTCTTCTGTCATGGTCCAGCAAGAGACAGAAAGTGGTCTCAAGGAGCTCTACCGAAGCAGAATTCGTGTCCTTGAGCAGTGCGCTGTTCAATGATGCCTTGCCATTACTTGAAGTTTGGCAAACCATAATCCCTGGCATTAAGCTCTTGTGTCGTGAAGATAATGAAGCTTGCATTGCCATTGTCCGTAAAGGATATTCAGCTAAGCTGAGGCATTTGTCCAAAACTCATCGCATCAACGTTTCATCTACGTGCGAAGCTGTGAACGACAACGATGATGTTGAACTGGGCTATGTCAACACTAATGACCAGAAAGGTGATCCTTTGACGAAGGCTCTTTCGGTCCAGAAGTGGGCTCATGCACTGAAGTTGCTCCACATCTCCACTGAGCATCTGCCAGATGTTCCCATCTAAGCATGCACTTCCCTGTCACCTGAAGTCTTTTGAAAATTCCTTGGGTGATATGTTTGTGATGGTTGTCAAGCTGCTCCTGCGCTACCTCCATCATCGTGCTTTTGCAGACACTTGGATATGAGCCATCATCCCTGTGTCATCTGAATGAGTTCTTGAGGATCTCATCCTGCACTTCTTGCCTGCCCTCAGCCTTGCACTGCGTTGTGTCAGTGTACGGCTGCTCCCAAGCGCCACTCTGACTCCGCCTGAGCACAGTCCTGCACCGGTTGAGAGTAGTTTTGTATAGATCGCAGGTAGAATTACCTTAAAGGTTTATTGAGTCTACGTTTCAGCCCGATCACCTGAGATACCGGATTCAATTTGTACATGGCTCAGCCTGTACTTCAATCGACAGTAGGTTTGGCTGCAGAGTTGAGCTCGTAGCTGTTGCTTCCTGAAGTCCAGAATCGAGCTTCAAATGAGCTCTAGGACTTGAGAATCTGCAAACATGAAGGGGGGAGTTGAAGAATCACGAGCTTCCTTCCTGTAAAGTGATGTATGTATAGTCATGTTATGCAGATCAGGATGGCTTACCTTCTGACTTTTGGCTCAAGCAAAAAGGCCGCATGAGGTGCGGCTTGCGCGCAGGGTTGAGGGCTTTGAGGGTCCCTAAACCCTTCTTTTGGTTGTGTCTGGTCCTTCCCCTTTCAGGCTTAGGCCAGGTTCTGACCTGTTCAACTGTGAAAGGGTATATCTCGGGCCCTACTTCCCTGTTTCCTACTCAGAACCAGGGAGCTTAGGTTTAGGGCTTAGGGCCTTAGGGCTTCGGGGGTTTTGGGTTGTTTTTATTGGGTTTAGGGCTTGCTGGCTTTGGGGTTTGGTTTTGCGTTCAACGAACTTCGGAAGCTGAATACCCTCCCCCAATTCGAGCCTGCTTTTACCGCAAGTGTGTTAAACAGGCCTGACGTAAAGGGGGGGTTTTAGGGTGTAGAGTTTAGGGCTCAGGGTTTAGGGAGTTTCTTTGGGGGGTCGGTAAGCTTAGCGCTCACTGACCGAAAGTGCCGGGCAAGATCCGTGCTCTTCTCCACAGACCTAGAAGCGGTTTGGGGTCTTGTGGGCTTATAGGGTGTCTAGGATTTATAGGTTTTATGTAGGCTTTGTAGGGCTTACAGAGTTGAAAAGGGTCTATTGGGTTTGTAGGGTTTCCAGAGTTTGAGGGTTTCTAGCGTGCAGGGGCCGACAGGGAAGTCCTAAACCAAATTGAACTCAGACTTTGAAGGACCTTGAAAGAAGCAGGTCCCTAAAGCGGGCTGTTGGGGTTATTAGTTAGCCATTTTTCCGGCAGCCGAAAAATGCCCTGTAGGATTCAGGGTTCAGGGTTTAGGGTTTAGGGTTTAGGGTTTAGGGTTTAGGGCTTAGATGCTAACAAGAGCCCGCCCCAAACGCAGGACCGAGAGAAGCCGTACAGCTTCGTGGTCGGGGACCCGACGATCATCAGGCGAGGCTTAGGGTTTAGGGTTTAGGGTTTAGGGTTTAGGGTTTAGGGTTGAGGCTTTTGAGCCCGACTATGCGTGCGAAGCCTATGAGAGGGTACCCCAAAAAAGGGCCAACAAACTTAGAGAGACCCCCCTGATGGGGTTCAAGGGTTTTGGGTTTCAGGTCTAAACCCTAAACCCTAAACCCTAAACCCTAAACCCTAAACCCTAAACCCTAAACCCTAAACCCTAAACCCTAAACCCTACATATATATATATATACATGTATGTATATACCTACATATAGGGGGTACCTTATAGTTCTCCTTCTTGGGTTCCAAAATGAACAACCTGGGCGCATAGGGTTGCCTTTGAAGGGGCTCTTAAGTCTTCAGTGACCCTAAACCCTAAAGCCTACACCCTAAACCCTAAACCCTAAACCCTAAACCCTATATATATATATATACATGTATGTATATACCTACATATAGGGGGTACCTTATAATTCTCCTTCTTGGGTTCCAAAATGAACTGCCTGGGCGCATAGGGTTGCCTTTGAAGGGGCTCTTAAGTCTTCAGTGACCCTAAACCCTAAACCCTAAACCCTGAACCCTAAACCCTAAACCCTACACCCTAAACCCCACGATAAAAGGAAACCCTAAACAGGACGATCACCCCGCAGGCTGAGAGTTCCGGATCTGGACGAATGCGGTTTGCGGTTTAGGCTGAAAAGGCTTGGGGGTTTCAAGGTTTGCTGATTGGGGTTTAGGGTTTAGGGTTTAGGGTTTAGGGTTCAGGGTTCAGGGTTCAGGGTTCAGGGTTCAGGGTTCGGGTTTCAGGGGTTTGGATGTTGGGGCTCTCAGGTCTGAAAGCCAACGCCTCAAGCCGCCAATAGCAGCACCTGCACCCAAACGCCATTTCTCTGAAAGCAAGCAACAAAAACATAGGGTTTTTTTATGGGTAAATAGGGGTACATTTTTTTTGAAGGGGGGGGGGGGGGTGGTTCCTAGAATCATTATTCTACGATGTTGGGGTATGTCAAGGGTACCTTCATTGGGGGGAAATACCCAAGTAAGTTGTATGTCCAAGAGGGAGTACTACCCTTTTAAGACCTCCCTTAAAGGTTGAGGGTTGAGGGTATGGGGGTTTCCGAAATGAGGGGTACGTTTTGGGGGTCCTTATTCGAAGGGGATCCTATGATCTGGGGATTTACGATGGGGTGCCCCTATTTTCGCTGAGGGTCCTCATCTTACCCTACTCATCTCCTACCCATGAAGTTCTCGGAGCCCTTAAGCACACTTTTCGACACACTCTTTGGCTGCTGGCACCAGGCGTCAGCACCTATCAGCGAATCCACCGAAGACCTAACCCTAAACCCTAAACCCTAAGCCCTAAACCCTAAACCCTAAACCCTAAACCCCAAACCCCAAACCCCAAACCCCAAACCCCAAACCCCAAACCCAACTGCAAGCTCGACCCTTGACCTTGCGTACCTTAAAAGGCAGCCCAGTTGCTTCTCTTGGAATACCTTCGGCCCCAAACCCTGTGCTTCTCAATCCCACTGCTAAAGGGGTTTACGGGTTTAGGGTTTAGGGTTTAGGGTTCTAATGCTATGAATCCGGAAGCCACGAATGCCCCCCAGGTTTAAAAGGGTTTTCGGTTTTAGAGTTTGGGGTTTCGGGTCTTAGAGTTTGGGGTTTAGGGCTTACAAGGGGCGGCTTAGGGGAAGTCGTCTTGATGATGGCCCCTTGATTGGATGCCCTAAGCAAACGAAGACCCGAAGTTTGAACCCAAAGGCGCAAACACGAAACTCTGAAGCATACCCTAAACCCCAGACCCTAAGCCCTAAGCCCTAAACCCTAAACCCTAAACCGCTCACGCTGGCAGTGGGCTGTCGGAAGCGGTGTCCACGATGCAGCCAGGCCAGGGCTTTGCTTCGGGGGCTTTGAAAGCTTCCTTGGATAAGCCCCCCCCTATCCTGCAACCATCAGCCGTCATAAGTACACATATATACATACACATATATATATATATATACATATATGTGTGTATATATATATATGTGTATCTATGTATATATATATATGTGTATATATGTATATATGTTATATAGAAGGGCCTGGGTAGACTCAGAGTACAGCACAGTTGCCAGGATATTCCGGGCCAGGGGGTGTGGGGGTGGCCGGGGAAATGTCCAATCTTCCAATCTTCCAGTGTTTAGGGTTTAGGGTTTTAGGGTTTAGGGTTTAGGGTTTAGGGTTTGGGATCCCTTTGTAAACCAGATTTCTGCACCAAAGGGTCACAGTCCCGAGTAGCCTTGTTTACCCTTGCCTGGGAAGGAAAGCTCGAAACCCCAAACCTTCATTCAACCCTCTTACAAAGCCTCCCCACTTCAAGTTCGATCGAACCCCAAGCCTAAATTAAGCCCCAAACCCCAACCCAAAACCCAAAATCTCAAGTAAAGCCCTAAACCCTAAACCCTTATGAGTCCCGGGAAGTTAGCTACCCTAGCCAGTGGCTTGCACTAAACGGTCTAAACCCCACACCTAAACCCTAAGCCCTAAACCCTAAACCCTAAACCCCTAAACCCTAAACCCCTAAACCCTAAACCCCTAACCCCTAACCCCTAAACCCTAAACCCTAAACCCTAAACCCTAAACCCTAAACCCTAAAAGCAGCGGCACCTCCTGTTGCCTTGGCGTAAAGAAGATCTCGAGGCGGCATCCGCCGGATCATCATCCCCCAAAGCCTTGGGACACTGGGACTGAACAGACGTTTAGGGTTTAGGGTTTAGGGTTTAGGGTTTAGGGTTTAGGGTTTAGGGTTTAGGGTTTAGGGTTTAGGGTTTAGGGTTTAGGGTTTAGGGTTTAGGGTTTAGGGTCACCTGGCAGCTCTTGTGACTTAGAAAGTCTACTTAGTATCCCCTGGAAACTCCATTCTTATCCCCAGAACCCACCAACCCTGCTTACGAACTCGAAAAGGTTCCAAGTTCCAAGTAGGGCTTGGGGTTTTGAGTCTTTTTTTGTTTTTTTTTTTAATTTTGCGGGGGTGGGTGGGTTTATAGGGTCTTTCGGGCTTACAGGGTATATGGGCGTTATGGGTTAACTTCGAATTATAGGGATTTTAGGGTTCATAAGGTTTTTAGGGTTGAAACCTTGCAACACTGGGAGCAACCAGTGGCTTCTGAAAGTTCAGGACTTTTGTTGGGCTGCATGGGTTTAGGGTTGGGATGTTCCCCCTGATACGAACAGTCCTTAGTAGGGCTTAAAATGGGGGGCACTTCACTCTCCATCAAGGACTGTTCGTTTCAGGAGGAACATCCCAACCTCATACTCTCAAGCACTCCATCTTCCCAAACAACTCGAAGACCGCAATAATTCACATGTGGGGAAACCCTAAACCCTACACACTACCTACAACCCTTAGAAGGAGGGGATGAGCATCAAGTGGCAGTCTGACGGGCTAAGCTGTACCTGTACCTATGGAGATGTCTCGGACCGACTGTTTTTTTTGGCTTGCAGAGAACATCCCTGGTCTCCCAGGGGCAGGCTGACCCTGTGCTGACTCCTCAGCCTCAGATGGAAATCCCAGCGTAGTTCTGGCTGGGGGCCTCGCAACAAATTTTTGAAGCGCCGCCAACAAATCCCCAGATGATGACCTAAGCCCTGAACCCTAAACCCGAAATCCTAAACCCTGACCCCGGACAAGATGGAGAACGGTATTCCCAAACCGCCCTGCACCTTCCAAGGTTTACGGACGAGTCAAAGTCCTTCTGGCCCAGTTGCGACCTTGTCGGTTCCTTGTGTGTAGTTTAGGGTTTAAGGTTGTGTGCAAAAGAAAGTCAGGGCTTTTCTCAAAGGTTTGGTTTTCGGCGAACTTCGTGAGTAGGTTTTTAGAAGGAAGGTCATCATTAGTCAAAGGGTGCCGGGTTCTCTTAAGGAACCTAACATGGCAGTACCCTAAACCCTAAACCCCCTGAACCCTAAACCCTAAACCCTAAACCTTAAACCCCAAACCCTACACCACGCATGTCGCGTGGACGTGCGGCCAGTGCACAGCGCCGGCCGCATCAACTTACTTAACCCCTGGAGGCCACACCGTAGGACATAGCCATTTACATTATAATAGAAATATTATTTATTATAATACTACTAATAATAATCATAATAAGAATAATAAGAATAATAAGAATAATAAGAATAATAAGAATAATAAGAATATTAAGAATAATAAGAATAATAAGAATAATAAGAATAATAAGAATATTAAGAATAATAAGAATAATCAGAAGAATAATAATAATAATAACACTCTGGCAGTTGCCAATTCCCGGCGCAAGCCTTTCGTTCTGGAAGCAGCCTTGAAGACGCAACGCTTTCAGAGAGTAGCCCCTGAGTGTTTGTCCCTTCAACGCCCTGAACTTCCTATTACAAGAGCGACCATTCAGCCCCAAGCCCCAACCCAACCCGTCGTCCTTAAGCCCAAGCGCCCTTAACCTTAACCTGTAGATTAGGTCAGCCCCCGACACATCGCTGGAAAGTCCCTCCGCAGAGTCCTGCTCACGAGCCCTTTGCCAGGCAACCAATCCCACCCAACTTCGCCGAGTTCCAGCGTAGCCCTGCTGCAGTCGTTTGGGCTTGTACTGTAGGAGCCCTGATAATTAGAACAGGAGTTTGGGGGGGGGGGGGGGGGGGTTGTTATAGTATAGTTCTTTCGGGACCATAAGGGAATGTTATTAGTAACTGTTCCGACCCTTACAGTATGTGCTGCGACTGTCGGTGGATTCGGTGGGCCCTGTTCCCACTTTTTGGGGGTTTAGGGCTTCGGGTGTCGGATTGCCCCGTCGGCCAGTAGGACGATATTGGGATCCTTTGGGCTAAAGGAAAAATAGCGGGGACGGCGGGACCACATGAACCCTACAATTGCTGTCATGCGCCCTAGCACTACTGTAATTTCGACAAAGGCAACATGGACCATAATAGGAAAAAATACTGGGAGTATTCCCTTCTGGCCCCTTTATCAATACACTATAGTACCCCCCAAAACCCTCTTCTAATTATTCAGGCCCCGAAATCAAACCCTTTCAAAGGGTCCACTTGGTCCCCACAAATCTCGCTCGCCTGCTGCGAGAAGCTTTTGCTCCCCCCAACGCGCTGTATTCCGAGGTTTTCGGAACATCTACCTGAACCCAAATCGGGTGCGGCTGGCGCCGACATTGAATCAGCACGGCTTCTTAGGGTTCTCATCAGGGGATTAGGGCTCACAAAGGTGTATTTAGGGGTGTTTAGGTACTTCTGGGACCCAGAAGTCGCCCCAGAGTAGGGCCCTTATGCCCGCTTCTTTAGGGTTTAGTAGGTTGCCTTAGAAGCCCCTGGAAAACCAAAAAGGGCACCCTCTTCATTCCTAGGTTACTTTTAGGTGCAAACTCACATGGTGTTAAAGGTTTGCTTCCGTTGTGTTGTGGGCATCCTCCAACGACTGAGGATAAGTTTTGCAGGGCTTATGTTTTAGGGCTCAGGGGATAGCATGCTGTGCAGACATCAGGGCTTGGCATTTCATACAGGGTCAGGCTCTCACTTTGGGGGTTTAGGGTTCAAGAAACAGAGATCCTCTCCTCCTTTGAGAACCAGACAATTCGGGCCCCTAAATTATACCCCTCAAGGGATTACATAGGGTACCCCATTCCCCCATCCCCTACAAAGAACCCGCCTTCCTTTGGCCAGGTCTACCAACCAGATCTCGTGATGGACGTGAAGCTGTTCACTTTCTCCGACAAATGAGGCCGCCGGTGGCAGTTGCCAAAAACACTTGATTACGAAGATGGGGGGACCCCAAAATAGACCCCCTTTTAGTAGGATTCCCTTATACTAAGGACCCCAATAAGGTAGCCCTCATTTAGGAAACCCCCATGTATGAAGGCTCAGGAAACTCCAGCAGCCATTTAAAGCTTTAGTCTCTCCAGCGGGCGTTGCTGAGCACGTCGTCATCTTGATCTTGGTGCCGGGTTCCACATGTCCACCATGCCCTGATACTACCAGAATCATAAAACCCTGAACCCTAAACCCCTCGTCCCTGAACCCTAAACCCTAATCCTCAACCCTACAGCCTAACCCTCCACCCTAAACCCTAAACCTCTGATTCCAGGAACCCCTTGTTGGTTTTTACTTCACGTCGGCTGCGGTGCCCAAAACAGGAGCACAGAGCAGCGTTTTGAAGGAGGTTTAGGGTTTAGGGTTTGGGGTTTAGGGTTTAGGGTTTAGGGTTTAGGGTTTAGGCTCCCATCCTCAACAGGAGCGCGGACTTCAGGGTGACGGCAGACCTCGGCATTTGGCTCTCGAGCTTGTGCACATAGAAACGCAGGCCTTTTGGAAGTGAATAATCAAGTAAATAAATATATCCATACAGATCTATACGTGAAAATATGTATATATATATATACACATATAAAGAGAGAGAGGGAGAGAGAGAGAGAGAGAGAGAGACAAACTTGAGATACCATGCTCGACTCTTGTAGCTAAACCCCCGTTCATTGTCAGCTGATACAGGCCCCAAGCCCGGAAAGAAACATATTTAAAAAGGACCAGAACCAAAAAAGCAAACCGCAAAGGCCCTGTAGCCTGCCATCGAAACCCAACGACTTCGCCGGCGGGCCATGTTCGACTTCGATGACATCGAAGCAGACGTCGAGCGCCAGGGAGCAGAGGCCTGGAAGGAGGCGGAGGCGCCGAGTGCAGCGCCCAGCGGCGCAGCCTTCGCGCACCGCCGGCCGGGCGCAGCGCCCATCGAGGTCACCAAGAGCCTTGGGTGAGGAAAAGGAAGCCTAACATTGGGGGTATATGACACCCTATGTGTACTACAATTCCTGATTCGGAGAATTATGAGCCATGGAGGCCCTTGTGGCTTCTAGAAGTGGGTCCTTCCAAGGAAGGTCATCATCCGTGGAGTTGCCGACGCGCCTGAGCTGGAGGGCAAGATCGGCGAGATCATGTCCTTCGATGCGGGCAGGTACAGCGTCAAGGTGACGAGGACCCAGAGTAGTGTTTAGGGTTTAGGGTTTAAGGTTTAGGGTTTAGGGTGTAGGGTTTAGGGTTTAGGGTTTAGCCCTTTGAAGCTAAAAAAGGGTACACCCTTTTTTCATTCCCAGCTTCCTCTTGGGTCCAGGTGATGAACCTGAGTGGTCCCGGTGGCTACGTCCCCGGCGCCGCGGTGAACCAGGGATCGCACATGAAGACTTTGCTACCGGAGAACCTGGAGCTGCACCCGGACCAGGTTTGGGGTTTAGGGCTTAGGGTTTAGGGTTTAGGGTTTAGGGTTTAGGGTTCAGGGTTTAGGGTACTAGCCCACGAAGCGTGTAGTTTTCATGGAGGAATTACACTCCTTTTGCGAGCTGTGCATACCATCGCTTTACCCTTGGCTCAAGCTCAAGTTGCCGATAAAAGAGGCGTACTTAACGGTTTATATGTTCCCTCATGTGCTGACCTGAAAACTTCAGGTTATCAGCCGTAGAGTCTCACACGATGGCTCTGCAGCTGCAAGATGGGACCATTGATCCCAATGCGCAACATGATCAGACTGCAACAACCAACTACCAACAGTTCAACCAGTACCGGGTACAGCAGCAGCTGATCATCGTGCAACAAAACGAGGATGCAGAGCGAGTTCGTATCGAAGCCGAACGCAGACATGCGGAAATCCTGGACATGGCTACAAGACAGGCCCGTGCAGAAATGGGAGAACTCGAGCAACACGCTGATGCCCAACATCGAGCACGGATTGAAGTCATCAGTGACCGCATGGACTTTGTGGTTCGTGAGCTACAACAGCAACTACTGGAGACCAAGGCAGCACTAAGAGGTCGAACGGCGGAACTTGACCAAGCCGCACAGGACGCACACACACTCAGGATGCACAATCTCGAGCTTGAGGCACGAGGTAACATGGTTCTCGAATCGGAAACTCGCCTCAGGACCCATCTCGAACAGAGTGAATTTTCCCTTGCTAACCTCAGGGTTGTGTACGATCAAAACAGGGAAACCCAGCTGGAATTCTTAGGCAATGAATTTAGAGAGCAAATGCAGTATGAAGAGAACATGTTCACATATGCCATGCATGAAGAAGAGAGTGCATGTGATGTCTTGATTCAGGAGTTGGCTGAGTCGAACCAGCGTTTGATGGTTGAACTTGATGAGGCTAAGGCAACCGCTACAGCGTCATCTAGCCTGCCGAAAGGTGGTGCCGAGCACCAGCAGGCTGTTCCCATGGCCTCAGCACCTCCACCGGGTTTGAACACTGCCGAAGCAAGCCCCCCGCAAGGGGGTGCCGCATGCGGTAATGCACATGTCACGCATGCTGATTTGCCAAATCCGTTGCAGATTCCAGAGAGCATGAAGGGTCTCTTTGAGAGACGGCCCCAGAGGTTTAATCTGGGGGCATCTACTCCTGTTTCGCAGGCCCCTAATGAAGTGCATGAAGCGATTGCAAAAGCGCTCAAGGACTTTGCTACCAAGGATGAGACGAAACCTAAGACTAAGGAAGCCGAGACAGTGAAACTTCCGGATTTTCCCTCAGCGGAGACGTACAGATCGTGGAAGACGGCAGTGCGTGAGGCTGTTCGAGCAGCATCTGATCACCCTGATGAAGCATTTGCGTGGATTCAGCAGGTGTACGCAAAGGGTGCTTCACTAGATAGCCTCAACGATGTAGGGAAATTCCTCACGCTAGACACCAAAATCCTTGCAGCATTGTCTAGGGTGGCGAAGGGCGAGCTTGCGAGACAAATACTCAACTACAAGGAGACGGAGGCCACCTGTGGTAGAGCAGTGAGAGGTAGGCAAGTGCTGTTAATGTTTGAAGCCTACTTTAAAACCAACGAAGAAGTTGGCTCCCTTTACTCGGTCGAAGATCTCTTGAAAGTGGCACTGATCAATGATGACCTCGCTACCTTCGTGCATAACTGGGATTCAGTGATTGCTGGACTGTCGCATCCTCCAGACGAAACCACTTTGCGAGACATATTCCTTCGTGAGCTTCGCAAGTCCCATCGTTTGAAGTATGATCTCGACATTTACGATCGGGCTCGTGAGGGGACCCCTGAGCACACCTACAAGTTTCTCATGGAAAGCATCAAGAATCTCCTCACACGAGAACGAATTAGGAAGAACAGGGACAAGATTGCTAAGGCCCATGGCGCAAAGTATGGTGCACCTGCCCCTCCTACCCCTGCGAAGCCGTCGGCGCCCGCTCCCTCGGAGCGACGACAGCCATCCAGAGGACGTCAGGGTAGGCAGGTTTGCATGTTGTTTCAGAAGGGTAAGTGTAAGTTTGGGGAGCGTTGCAAGTATGAACACACGAAAGACCCCAAAGCATCCTCAAGGGAGAGATCTCCCAACCGGCCTAAGTCAGGTTCTCGCGAGAGAGAGAAGAGCAACAGCAAAGATACCTCCAACATCCCATGCGTATTTTATGCCAAGGGTACTTGCAGGAATGGGGACAAATGCAAGTTCTTGCACAAGGACAAGTCCGCATCGCCCTCTGTCCCGGCCAAGGCTAAGGCATGTGCACCCTCCCCGGCTAAGCGAAGGCCGAGCCGGAAGAAGAGGACAGAAGCTAAAGCAGCTGCCTGTTGCGTGTACGCCTTAGCCGCCCGAAAGGGTGAGCCGGATGGTAGGCATGCAGACACATGGCGTCTTGATGAGAAGTCACTCACGCTGTCTAGGGAACATGTTGTTCTGAGAAACAACTATTTTATTCCCCAAAGCTGCCCCGTTCCAGCATGGAGAATCAAGTCTGTTGCGAGCATCACCATGAAGCTGAAAACCGGCGAAGAGCGAACGTTACAGTACAATTGGAAAACGTGCGACAAGCAAGCACCTCTGCCCAATTGGACGGGCGTTACGAGTTTCAAGCTGAAGCCTAAAGACATGAGTGTGTGTTTTGAAAGGCACCCTGAGATACACCCAGTTGAAAGCGTAGGAGATGGTTGGAAATTTGTTCCCCATAAGCGCAAATGTGTGGCAAGGTTCAAAACCAATGCTGATTGCCCTATGTCCGACCCTGGTGATCTTCAGTGTGCAGTCATCAACGCACAAAATCTTGAGGCCTCGGTGTACTCGGAACTCCATGGTGAAAAGACAAAATGCAAGCATCGCTGCTGCAAGCCTGATTTCGCTTGTCGGCATTGTGCAGCAGGAAACATAATGTCAGGAACTGCCGCTCCAGCGCGCAAGGAACTTCAGAGCTTGGACATCATTGCCGATACGGGAAGTGAAGAGGACCTTATCAGCTCTTCGGACTTGAGAAAGTGTTTCGAAGGGGTCGGTAGAAAAGTCGACGCAACGCCAGTCAACCTTCACACGGCCAATGGCATCGTGGAGGCATCGTCCAGGACAGAAGTCGAGGTTCCGTCAATGAATGGCAGCCTGGAATTCGTGGAACTCCCGGATACCCCACCGGTTTGCTCTGTGGGAAAGAAGTGCATGCAGCAAGGGTACGGTTTTTACTGGCCTCCAGGGCAAGTTCCGTACTTCGTGAAGCCCGATGGCCAGAAGCTCACTTGCACGCTACGGGGGAATGTTCCAGTGTTCAGCAGTATTGGGAATGATTCCGGACACCCAGCTGCTGTAGCGCATCGCGATGAAGGTGAACGAATGGCGCCCACCTGCTCCTTGCAGCAGGATTTTCACGCATAAGCTGCCCGAAAGGGCATGCCGCAGCAGCCGGACCACTTCCAGGAGCTCCAGACGGTGTAGTCCCGGTACCTGCGGCGGACGAGGGAGATCATCCACCATGGCTGGCAGAGATCCTAACCAAGGATCCCCCTCTTGAAGGCATGAAGAAAGAGCAACTGTTGAAGGCTGGATGGGTTACTGTGAATGGTGATCCCCACGTCAAGGTTGCCCATAACCCAAAGACCTTCAGAACACCTGCACCTCGCTACCCCAAGTATCGAATTCGTTCCACCTGGGGATACAAAGATGGCGAGTGGAAGCAGCTGGAGAACAAGGTCAACATGGACGAGCTCGACGCCGTCTACGGGAAGGTACCTGAGGGTACCGACATGACCATCACTGTCTTTACCATGCCCGATGGCGGTGAAGATGTGCCCGATAGCGACGTTGAGGTCCACATTCCAAAGTCGAAGAAGGACGAGGCGTCTCTAAGAGCTGAAGCGGAATCCGTGCAGCATCTTTTGAGTCATCGTCCAAAGAACCCTTTCTGTCCGGTATGTCAACGAGCCAAAATGTATGCTCCGCATGCCAGAAGAAAGGGAGGTTCTAGCACTGTGCACAGCAAGGGGTTCGGTGACCACATCACCATCGACCACATCATCACGAAGGACGCCAAGGACTACGGATTCGAAGGACAAACTGTAGCACATGTTGTGAAGGATGTCTTTACGAAGTTCCGTTATGTTTACCCGGCCGACAACAAAAGTGGTGAGCAGTGTTACGAAGATTTACTGCACTTTTTCGAGGTCGATGATAATGTTAAGGTTGTTTACTCTGACAACGCTCATGAGTTCGACTACGCGGTTAAGCAACTCCAAGCTAGGCACAATACATCCAGGGAGTATGTGGATCAGAACAAAGCAGTGATCGAGCGTGAAATACGAACGATCTTGGAAGGTACGCGTGCCAATTTGGTACAATCTGGTTTACCTGATCAGTTCTGGCCACTTGCATCCCAACATCACGCTATTTCTTTGAACGTTAGTAAACGTCTTGACAACGGTTTAGTGCCATGGAATCAAAGGTTCGGGAGCGACTTCCAAGGGGTCCTTGTTCCCTTTGGGGCTAAGATTTTGTACTGGGCCGACCCCAAGCAGAAGCAGCCCAAAAGGTCAAAGTTTGCGGGGACGGGTATTGAAGGAATTTTCCTCGGGTATCATATCCAGCCTGGCTTCGTCTTCAAGGAAGAGTACTTAGTTGCTCCTTTGCAGGGAATCAACGAGGCCATCGAGAATGACGCCTTCAGGACTTTCAGGGCCAAAAGGCTTGAACTCCTGGAAGGGAAGTTCCAGTTCCCATTGTCACAGGATCTTGAAGCTCTGGGAAACCAGAAGCCGCCCGAACTCGATGATCAACATCACAACGCCGTTGAAGAAAGAAACCCGCATCAAGAAGAAGAAGATTTCGAAGGGGGAGTGGGACCGCTCGATGAAGGAGATCGGCCATTAGGGGGGTCAGCAAGGGACGACATTGTCTATCCTGCACGATATGATCCTCTAGATGATGTACCCTTCTCAGTCCGAGAGAGACTGGCACCTGCAACTCCATCGTTCAAAACAAAAGACGGAATCGGCATTCCGTATGGCTATCGCTGGGATGGGGAGAGACTGATCAAGCAAAAAGGCCTTTCCTCGCTTCCGGGCGTTCAAGCTAAAGTATGGAGCAAGCTGACCGTCGAAGAAAAGCACAAAGCGCTTGCAGAACATCAAGCTTCAAAGCAAGCCAAGGTCGACGAGGACTACAACCAGGCGATAAAGCACGTTCCAGCAATGCCGGTGTTGTATGGGAAACCCGAGGACCACCGAAAGAAAATGTGTTCCCTCTACGAGTCTAAGCTCCTGGAGATTGCCCAGGACATGTACGCGGTCGTGGCCAAGATCCTGTCTGCGAAGGAGATTGAATCCAGTCCCGAAGCGCAGGCTGCCCTCGACAAAGAGTGGAAGAAGCTTGTTGATAAGGGTTGTTGGGTAGAGAAACGAGTGAGAGAGTACGACTCCGTTGCGGCAGAAGCACGAAAAACCAATGAGAAAGTGCACTTCGGGAAGATCTTCGAAATCGGGACTCTAAAAGGTTCTGAGTTGAAGGAGAACGACCCGAACCGCCGTTACAAGGGTCGGTCAGTGTTTCAGGGCAACAAGGTCTTGGATGAGAACTCTGATCATGCTCTCTTCGCAGAGATGTCGAGCAGTCCTGCTTCTATGGAGGCGGGCAAAATATTGGATGTCTTTGGATCTCAGCCCGGCTTCTCGATTCAGCAAGCGGATGCACGACAGGCGTATACGCAGGCTCTCTTCACTGGGGTTGAAACTTGGGTAAGGCTCCCTCGCAATAGATGGCCAAAAGGCTGGAGGTCTATGAAGGACCCGGTCGTTCCCCTGAAGTTGGCTCTTTATGGGCACCCAGATTCAGGGGGGATATGGGAACGTCATTGCGAGACTGAGCTCAAGAAGGTGGGATTCGAGCCTGTGCTCACTGACATCTGGAAGAGCGTGTTCTACAACGCCGATTTGGAGCTCTTAATGGTTATTTATGTTGACGACTTTAAACTCGCTGGACCCACGAAGAACATCCAGAAAGGCTGGGAATCTATTGCAACAGTAATAGACATGGATCCCGCTGAGGTGATTGGACGTTACTTCGGATGTCAACACATCGAGGAAAAGAACGTCACGCTTTCCAAAGAGCACCACCCTTTTCACTATGTCTTCGAACCCGAAAATGAAACTGCAGCCCCAGCTAAGATTGCTGAGGACAGGTGGGACGTAATCCCGGAAGTCATGCTTGCAGTTCGGCACCATAGCTATCCCAGAAAGAGATTGTATATGCCCACTGAAGAAGATGTTCAGATGTTCCCTACGATTGGACCTCAAAGATACACCTTCCAGGCTGCAGATGGGGTGACAGAAGAACATCAAGACAATATGAACATCGCTAGGGACAAATGCTTCAAACAGTGGTGGACAGGTACGACGTACTTCGACCTCGCTGCCCGGGGGCCTGAAGAGTTCGGTCTGGCTGTTGCAGCTGCCCGAAAGGGTAAGTCGGTTCGAAACAAGGCCGAGGCAAAGAAGGAGGTCAAACAGAACAAGTTCGTTACTCTTTCAAGGGATCAGGAGGACAAGCCGGGCTCTATGACTAAACCGGTTACAAGAATCACCTATGACATGAAGGATTTCTTGCATTCTTGTGTGGATCGCTACTGTGAATTGGCAAAGGTGGATCGTAGCTCGTTGAAGTCAGTGAGCACACCGTTCCATGAACTTCGGACTGCCACTCCTATCGTCAACGAAACGGAGAAGACAGGGCGGCTCCAACCTATTGCAAGTAAGGTCCTCATGAAAATCCTGTTTGCTGCAAGAATGGCACGATGGGATCTTTTACGAGCAACCCAATCCTTGGCCTCGCGAGTCACAAAATGGAGTCCAGATTGTGATCTAGCATTACATCGTCTTGTATCGTACATCAATTCTTCTATCGACCTCACTATGAGTGGGTTTATTGGGGATTCGATACATGATTGCAGACTCTGGCTTTTTAGCGACGCTGACTTCGCAGGTGAGTATGATTCAAAATCTACTACTGGATGTGCTCTGTTTCTGGTGGGCCCGAACACGTACTACCCCATCAACGCCTTCAGTAAGAAACAAACGTCCATAACAATGAGCTCTACCGAGTCTGAAGTGGTGTCGGCTAATCAGGGTGTACGCGCCCAAGGTCTTCCAAGCCTCAGCCTCTGGTACTTCCTTTGGCGCGGCAAAGCCGACCGCGAGGTTGGGCCGAGGGCTGAGATGAAGACTACGAGCAATTCTGTTGTGGCACGCATAGACCCTGAACTTGATGAGATTCGGTATGGCACTACCAGACCCGATGGCATGTCTATTGCAGATATCAATGGTTTGCACGTTCAGCTTCCCAAATGTTTTCAGATTAGGCATTTGGAAGACAACCAAGCGACCATTACTCTGCTGTTATCAGGGCGTGCAGGTGTGCTTCGACATACAGATCGCACACAAAAGGTTAGCTTCGGATGGCTCCGTCAGCAATATGAAGAAGGACATTTTCGCCTCCTCAATGTTGACACCAGCGAGCAAGTTGCAGATGTGTTCACAAAGCCTTTTACGGAGCGAACAAAATGGATACATGCGTTGAAGCTCATTGCTCACACCTACAAGTCGGTCGACCCTCAAGCCGGAAGAAATTCCGTGTCGAAATCTGTTCCCGCTGCTCCGAAGTCGGTGTGCATTACCACAGAGCAACTGGAACACGTTGCAAAACTGCTTCGCCGAGCTGATCGCTATGATTTCGAAGATTTCGAGCAGGTCGCCGAAATGATGTACGACAACCTTCGTATGTCGAGCTCAAGACTTCGCAGTGTTGTTCGTTCCGGCACCGAGTTGGCTCCCAAATACTTCGTGTTTGGGCTGTGGACACATGGTGGGTGCTTCGGCCTAACAAAGCGTACTGGCCAAATGTCCCAACTGTGCCGCTACATAAATGGTTTCATCCGCAAGCACGCTCCAAAGCATTTTACCTGGACTTCGTTTGTCATCAATTTTATGGGCAGGGCTGGCGTTCACAGCGACAAGTTTAATCTCAGAGGCAGCCAAAACTGGTCCTTCGGCTTCGGTCCCTATCAGGGGGGCGAGCTCTGGGTGGAGGATCCCGACCAAAGAATGGACGCTTTCACTGACAAAGACGGTAAGACCTGGTTTGGCCGTAACCTTCAAACTTGTCGAAAACCCGTGCTCCTAAACCCTCACCTTCGACATGCTGTCCAACCCTTTACAGGAAACAGGCATTCTCTCATTGCCTACTCATCAGGGGGGTGGACAAAGCTGGGTGACGATGACAAGCAACTCCTACAAGACACTGATTTTAGGACGCCCCGGGCTCAGTTGAAACATGCGTGCGTTTGTTCATGTGCATCCCCTCACGATGAGGGGGGTAAAAGTCCCAAAACCACTCCCGAAACGGTCGCGTCGGTTTTGCGCGCATCGATCGGGAACGCACAAACATACACCACGTGCACAAGTGCTTCGGTTGAGCCTGCTGTACCGACTCTCTCTGTGCTAGCTGGCTCTCTCCAAGTGGTCAGCAGTATTGAGGCACTAGGAACAATGTCGCGATTGGTCGCCCATGGTGCGGGCTACTCCTGCGATACTGGCATGGAGGGCCGACCTTTGGCACTGCAAGGACATCTCAACATGCTCGTCAACGCCGGACTGAGCGTGGAGTACTTGCAGCTCCAGGCGGGGAAGGAGTATGACGCGCTCCTCAAGTCCTATGAGGTCTTCCCCCCACAGACCATCGCCAGCCTCAGCCTCAATGACCCCGAGATTCCAACGCCGAATCTGCTTAAGCTGGCTCGCATCTCGAACGAGGGTCTCAGCAAGCTCCAGCCAACCGAAAGGTTGCGCCGAAGTCGCTTTCTGCTAGTGGTGACGGACTCAGTCACATCCCTTGGGCGACAGAACACCAAGGGGCAATGGAAATTCTCCATTCCCGAAGAGGAGATCTTCATGGCAGCACTGACCCTCAGGTACACGAGCGATAAACTCCACATGTGCTGGGGAAAAACGCTTTCGTGGCTCACTTGGCAGGTGCAGGAGGAGATCCAGGCAATCCGTGCCAAGTATGGGTCGGAGTGCGAGATCGATGTGATCGTTTGGTGGTCAGGAAATGAAGTTGCTGGACGACGAGGATGCATCCCCACGCGGCTCGCTCCGGGCGCGGCATATTCGACCTCCCAGACCTCGGCAGAAGATGTTGCGAGGAAGGTGAGGCGCTGCGCCGACGCGCTAGCCACCCTAGCGGGTGAGCCGCATATCGGGTTTGTCCGCATCGTCGGCAACGTTGACCACGAGACCTACAACTTGCATCCCGCGTACAATGAATTCATCTCCAAGATGTTTGATGAATTCACGAGTCGCGGATTGCAAGTTCAGAACGCCACATCCCAGGCAATGAAGCTGTCCTATTACGATGATTTTCATCTTTGGGATACCCCCGAAAACCGCAAGCAGATCCAAGACTACATCTACACCACGGCGCTCCTTGGCGACCTAGAAAGGGAAGCGTCACGGTATGCAGATGTTCTGGATCGACTAGGAGATCTTTTCCCCTACGTCGAGGTGGAAGGCGGCTACAGGATGGACAGTGCAGCAGGTCGTGAAGCCCTACGCCTCTACAAGGAGGTGGTTGAAAGTGGCAGAAAAGACCTGAAGGTCCACAAGATCAAGGCGCCTGTGCCCGTGAAGATCAGCAAGGAAGACACCTGGTGGGAGGTCCCCGACGCTAACACTGCGCATGAACCAGTTGCCGCACCCGCTCAGCAAGACAAGACGATCGCCCGATCCGAGGTGGAATACCCTGTGGTTTCGGACGTATCGGAGATCGATGAGGTCAAGGGTGAGGTCGTCCAGGCCGAGTCAGAGAAGGCTGAGTACCTTCCCCTGAACGAGGTCGTGCTCGCCGATGATGGGGATTACCGACCTCCCCTGGTGTCAGACGGCCGGGCAACAAGCGCAGCTACCCGAAAGGGTAAGTCGTCGGGGCAAAGCGAGGATGTCTACGCCCGCGAGATGTACCAGGACGCGTCCAAAACCCATGGTGGAGAGGAAAGCCAGGAGCAGGACCTCCCGATGACCGGTTACTGGTACAACGGGGAGCTCCATGACCTTGAGCCTCTGCCAAGTGCCGATCTCCGCAAGTATGAACAGCGGGTGAACTTCAGGCACGGCGACCTCAAGCTGCTCAGCTTGCTCTTGAGGGGACACCAGAATGACTGGTATGGGCTGGACTTCGACATCGCCATGTGGACGGATGTCGATAAGCTCCTGGACCGCTTCAATGAAGCAACTCGTCGAAAATGGGGCGTAAGACAGCTACTGCAGGTGACCGCGCAGGACAAAAAGAGGAGGTTCGAGATTCTTGGGATCCGACACGAGATCAGCAGCAGCCTGAATCTCTCCCTCTTTCCTGTGCGGATCAGAGCAGTCACCGGCCACTCGGAGAAAGTGATGCGCATCGAGTCAGACGAGTTCCTTGCCCGGAGGTTTCTCACCGATGAGAATTTGGATGTCGCTCCACAGGTCATATACCACCGCACGGATGCGAAGAGCGTGGAGTTGATTTTGAAATCCGGGATCAAGGTTGCTGGCGGCAGAAAGGGCGGGCGTGCCCATGCGTACTTCTCACCTACCACCCTCAAGGACGAGAAGTACACTTCTGGACTCAGGTCGACGCAGCCGTTCCAGATTGCGGTGAACCTGCATGAAGCCCTCCGAGATGGCCTCGTCTTCTTCGAGAACAGTACCCGCGGGATCTTGACCCGTGCAGTCGTTGGCCCTCAGTATATCCTGTCATGTGTGGACACCAACACGAACAAGGTGATCTACGCAAGAGCGGGAGAGGCCCAGCCTGCAGCCACCCGAGAGGGTGAGCCGGATACTGTTGAACAAGCCTCCTCGAGCTCAACAGTCAAAGCCTTGGCGTCAAGGGCTGTCCCAGAAGACCAACCCAAGCGAGTCAAGGGCACTGTTGGCGCTTTCATCGAGGCAAAGAAGGCGAGGATCGAGGCTGCTGCGTTGGAATCCATTGAAGAGCAAGACGAGGAATCGGTGGATGACCAAACGCAGCCTGCACAGGAGGTATCCGACACGGAAGAGGCAGAGAGCGACAGCGAAGCCCCATACGGGAGCTATCCATGCTCGGCCTGCCAACGCATCGTCCTGCTTGGGCAGCGCTTTTGCATGACATGCGGTGAAAACCAGTTCCCGGAGTCCAACAAGGCAAGCCGTCAGTACTCCTCGTTCCAGCAAAACCGTCGCACCACACTCCTCAAGCTGACGTACAATGCTCGGAATGACGATCTCCTGGGACACCTCCGTGGCATCGCAGAAAAGTTCAGCAAACAGCGGGGCTCAGTCTCCCTGGATGCGCTGATCATACGCGATGCCAAAGACAAGTTCCAACGTGCGAGAAAGCTCAAGTTCGACTCCATTGCTGATCGGTTGGAACGTGATGCCACCTTCTTCCTGCAGATGATGAGGAACGGGATCACGGTTCAGGATGCGTGCCGAATGGACCTCCTGGTGAAGGCCGTGCTCCCGGACCCAGGCCGCACAGAAGAGCAGCGGCTTCTGCAGGCGGGGTCGAACTACCTCAGCGGAGCTTCCCGAAAGGGAATGCCGGGCAAGTTGGTTTACTATGGCGATGCGCCAATGGATGGCCTAAAATCGGCTGGACTGATTGACCAGTTCTCCGAGAACCCCATCGGGATGGCCTACGGCGGCGCCTTCATCGGCTTCAGCTTCTATGCCGATATCGCCACCCGCTTGTCCGGTGCCCGCACGATCTACAGCTTCAACGGCATTGTGGAAATCAAGCATGAAACGCCGGAAGGCATGATTGCCGAGCTGCAAATGCTGGCAGCCGAATGCATCCACTCTGCCGAGGAGCAGGAAAGAATCACCGCCTACCACGCCGCCAAGAATCGAGAGACGGCACAGCAGCGAACGGAGGCTGCCACTACTACCCGTCCATCGACGCAGAGCGCCTCATCAAGGGACACAGCTGTTCGTGAAGCACCCTGGCATCAAGGGCAAGAACAGTGGTGGTCAGACCGTGAATGGCGCGAGTGGCGTGAGTGGCGTGAGCCAGCTAGTCAGGGTTGGGGCTCATCCCGCTGGAGCAGTCAGCGCGGATCGCAGTGGTGGAGCCGCTGAATGCCCATTTTGTATGCACAATAGCTCAAGTTTTGCTTTCCCTTCACCTTTGTTTCGGTCATAGCGGGTGGGACAACATGGGCCACCCGAAAGGGTGTGTCGTAATCCTCTGTCCACCTTAGCTTGTGCCAAGCACGGTGAGGGGGGTGTAGTTTTCATGGAGGAATTACACTCCTTTTGCGAGCTGTGCATACCATCGCTTTACCCTTGGCTCAAGCTCAAGTTGCCGATAAAAGAGGCGTACTTAACGGTTTATATGTTCCCTCATGTGCTGACCTGAAAACTTCAAAGCGGCCACTGACGCAGGAAGGACCCCTCCCTACCCAAAAAAAGCCCATGCCCTAAGCCCCAAAACCCGGAGCTGCAAACCCCGAAACCCCTGAACCCTAAACCCTAAACCCCAAACCCTAAACCCCAAACCCCAAACCCTAAACCCTAAACCCTAACCCTAAACCCTAAACGGCCCTGAACTTGGTGCACAGGTGGAAAAGGATCGGCAGGCTGCCGAAGACGGCGCGATCGTCCTCCTCGGTGGCAACGAGGCCGAGAGGGCCGCCCGCGAGGCACCCAGGGTTTATATGGGTTTAGGGTTTAGGGTTCCAGGGTTTAGGGTTTTAGGGTTTAGGGAAAAGGGTTGAGGGTTGAGGGTTCAGGGTGTATAGTCAGCCCTCATTCCAAATTCTTCGGGTAGGGTTCTTTACCCGGAAGACCCTAAGCCCTAAGCCCTAAGCCCTAAGCCCTAAGCCTTGGACCCAGAGTAAGCCCCCTTTTCCTTCCTTTGTCGGATAGGATCCCCTCTCTCGACCTTAAGACCCTAAACCCCAAGCCCCAAGACCCTAAACCCCAAACCCCAAACCCTAAATCCCAAACCCTAAACCCCAAACCCTAAACCCCAAGCCCTAAACCCCAAACCCTAAGCCCTAAACCCTAAACCCGAAACCCAGCTGTTCCCCTAGGCACTCTACTCCCTGCGGATGGACCCGCAGCACTTCTTTGACAAGGCCGTGGAGCGGATCCTGGCAGCTGCTTGACTGCCTTCTTGGAGCTTGTATACCCTTGCAAAGCTTGTAAAGCTTATGAACCTTATGAACCTTATGAACCTTATGAACCCTATGAACCCTATGAACCCTATGAACCCTAAGCCCTAAACCCTAAACCCTAAACCCTAAACCCCTAGGCTTGTTCACCTAGAGCCCCAAAAACCCGATTATTGATGTGCCACCTCAGCTGCGCAACGAGGCTCCGGCTTGACACCGGTAGTAGCAGGATTTGTAGGGCCGAGGGGTTTAGGGGTTTAGGGGTTTAATTAGGGGTTTAGGGGTTTAGGGGTTTAGGGGTCTAGGGGTCTAGGGGTCTAGGGGTTTAGGGTTTAGGGGTTTAGGGGTTTAGGGGTCTAGGGGTTTCGGGGGTTTCGGGGGTTTAGGGGTTGAGGGGTTTAGGGTTTAGGGGTTTAGGGTTTTAGGGTTTTAGGGGTTTTTGTTTTAGGGGTGTAGGGTTTTCGGTTTTAGGGTTTTGGGTTTAGAGGTTAGGGGTTTAGGGGATCAGGGTTTAGGGTTTTTAAGGGTTGAGGGTTTTTGGGGGATTCGGGTTTGTGGAATTTGGGTTGAGGGTTTCGGATTGAGGGTTTGGAACTGCTGAGGCAAGAAATGAGTTCGAGGTCCTGAACCTTGAGGCGAAGTGGTACGGGAACGACATGACGACCATTAAGAGGGCCTACCGACGGATCAGCGTTGCTCGGTAGGCCAGTGGGACATGTTGATATTTTTATCTTATTGGTTTTAAGTGGATGACATTCAGGAATATTCCTCAACCCTAAACCCTAAACCCTAAACCCTAAACGGGCCGTCCTAGGTTGGCATCCACCCGGACAAGAACGCGCACCCACAGGCAGTCGACTGCTTCAGGACTTCGTTTGCTGAAGAAGTACACATTGACACTTCTTGGGAGACGATAATCCTCCCTAGAACTGACAGTGTACACCTTCTTGGGGGGCTGATGAACTCCCTAAACCCTAAACCCTAAACCCTAAACCCTAAACCCTAAACCCACTAAGCAGGAAGGTTTACGGTGCCTTTGAGACCTTGATGGACAAGAAGCAGCAGTGGCGCTTGCTCTTCATCCTCAACAAGCTCAAGGATGACGAGGTGGGGTTTAGGGTTTAGGGTTTAGGGTTTAGGGTTTAGGGTTTAGGGTTTAGGGTTTAGGGTTTAGGGTTTAGGGTTTAGGGTGTAGGGTTTGGGGTGAACTTGGGGGATGTTCCCCCCTTATACTAACAGTCCTTAGTAGGGATTATAATAGGGGGTACTAGAATCCCTATATTAAGGACTGTTAGTATAGTACTAACGTACTAACAGTCCTTAATAGGGATTAAAGTATAAGCCCAAGGTGAACCTTTACGAGCTCGAGGCGGAGGAGGACGAGCGCTTCGAGTGGTGGCTGGAAGCGAATGTTCCCGAAATCGAGAAGCAGGCGGCGGAGATTGAGGGAGGGGAGTTTGAGGAAATTGGCGAGAAGTGGATCTCTGACGGCACTGGCGGCAATGTCAACGACGTGCGGTGGGCAGGCAAGGGGCCCAGAGTGGGGGCTTCTTCAGTTTTGCTTTATAGAGGGTTGGTTCTTGGCATGTTCCCCCCTATACTAGCAGTCCTTAATTAGGATTAGAATCCCCTATCAAGGACTGTTAGAAAAGGGGGAAAATTTTAAAGTTGGTTTTCTTGCAAGCCCCCCCCCCCCTGCCACACAGAAATGGGGCCCTTTCTTAACCTTTCTTATTTTGTATGTAGCGCTTTCGGATATGAAGGGCATTAAGGAAAGAAGATTTAGGGAGTACGAGTTAGGGATCCCGCTCTTCAGGATTCAGCGGTAAGATTTAGGGAAAAGCCACTCTCTAGGCCCCAAGCGACACATAGTACCCTTTCTGATTTTTGTAGGTTGCTCTGGAAGCCCTATACCCTGAACCCTAAACGCTAAACCCTAAAGCCTACACCCTAAACCCTAAACCTTTCTTATCTTTTCTTCTTTTTGTAGGGTTGCTCTGGGGGCAGGCATGGCCGAGAGTTTGCGACTCCACGCGGAGGACAAGGCCGTCTTCATCGACTGCAGGGAGCGGTTTGAGTATGAGATCCTGGGATGCTTTTGAAGCCCTAAACCCTAAACCCTAAACCTAAACCCCAAACCCTAAACCCTAAGCCCTTGATTCTAAGCAACTCTTGAACAAAAAAGCTCACAGAAGATGAAGAGATAGGCTAAAAAAAACAAAACCCACAGGCTCCTAAACCTTAGTCTCTCATTTCTTTGAGAACTTACCTGAGCTTATAAACCCTAAACCCTAAACCCAAAACCCTAAAACCTAAACCCTAAACCTAAACCCTAAACCCTAAGCAACTCCCAGGATCGAGCACATCGATGGCGCTTTCAACATCCCCATGCGCGAGTTCGTGGATTTTGGCCTCGCGGGCGTGGCGGGGCCCTGGGTGAAGGAGGTGCTCAGAAGAAAAGACCAGCCGGCCCCCTGGGCAAAAACCAGTTATAGGGTTTAGGGTTTAGGGTTTAGGGTTTAGGGTTTAGGGTTTAGGGTTTAGGGTTTGGGGCCAGCCGGCCCCCTGGGTAACAAAAAAAGGCTGGTTGCCCCAACTCTACATAGTATGCAAATATTTGTTTGGCAGGACAAACAAGGTTTTCCCTAGCACATGCCCATATATACATATATACACATATACATATGTACATATATACATATATACATATATACATATATACGTATATACGTATATACGTATATACATATATACATATACATATATATACACACATGTGTTTTGTAATTATTTTAGCAGGGATGAAGTGCCTTGAGGACATGTGTTTCAAGTTGTCCTTTCCATTGGTTTGGTTTGAGAGGGTCTTTGTTTTCAATGGGCCAACCTGACCAAGGTCCTAAACCCTAAACCCTAAACCCTAAACCCTAAACCCTAAACCCTAAACCCTAAACCCTAAACCCCAACAAAGGTCATCATCTACAGCGAGGTGGCGACGCCCTTCTCGCGCTGCCGGGCCATGTGCCGATGGCTGCTACGGGCTGGGTCGAAGCTTGGGGACCACATGTCATGTTAGGGTTTAGGGTTTAGGGTTTAGGGTTTAGGGTTTAGGGTTTAGGGTTTAGGGTTTAGGGTTTAGGGTTTAGGGTTTAGGGTTTAGGGTTCAGGGTTCAGGGTTTAGGGCTTAGGGCTTAGGGCTTAGGGTTTGGGGTTTAGGGCTTAGTTGTACCTAAATGGCCTTAATTATTGGGGGAACCTAGGTTAGGGGTAAGGGATTTAGGGTTTAGGGACTGGGTTTAGGGTCTAGGGATTTCGGGATTCAGGGTTTCGGGATTCAGGGATTTAGGGTTTAAGGTTTAGGGGGCTGAAAGTTCAGGGGGTTTTGCACTTCCTACTCGGGTATCTGGACGACAGCATGAGTGGGACCATCTACCTGAGTACTTGGGCATATGGCCCACAAGCCCTTGGAGCTAGTCCCTAAACCCTAAACCCTATAGACCCTAAACCCAAAACCCTAAGCCCTTTGAGGGTTCTGTGCGTCCCCTCAAGGAAGTCGCTCCCCGCCGAGAGACTGCGGCGGCTGCGGGGTGGCATGTTTGGGTGGCGGCACAAGAAGGGACACTTGGTGCGCCCTATAGGAATGTGTTTTCTATAAGGGTTGAGGGTTTGGGGTTTAGGGTTAGGGTTTAGGGTTTAGGGTTTAGGGTTTAGGGTTTAGGGTTTAGGGTTTAGGGTTTAGGGTTTAGGGTTTAGGGTTTAGGGTTTAGGGTTTAGGGTTTAGGGTTTAGGGTTTAGGGTTTAGGGTTTAGGGTTTAGACCCAAAACCCTTGAGATTCTCGCTTTATATGGGAGGGGGTTCGAAATTGCTTCTTGTCATGATCTCGGAGATGTTCGCGGACTTTCAAGATTGCCAAGCTAGGAAAGATCGTCCTTGCCATCAAGGACATCACGCCAGAGCAGAAGGCAATACCTCTAGGTTCCCTAAACCCTAAACCCTGAACCCCAAAACCTAAACCCCAAACCCCAAACCCTAAACCATCAAAAAGGCTATTTAGGGACAAAAGGGGGGGGGGAGTACAGAGGAAGGGGAACCCATGAAGGCAGCCTTGTATCGGGCCACTGCCAAGCAGATCGGTGCTCTCAAGCCCGGGATGGAGGTGAACCTCCGCGTGCCTTCTATATCCCCCCTTGGGAATTATTTTCTGTTTTTCTTCACGTAAAACCCAAGAGGATACTTTAAAAAACACTTTTTTTATGAAGGTTCTAAGGGGAGTCTAGCCTTATAAGGACACTTGGGAATCTTTTTTTTTCAGGGATACTTGGGAATAGCTTCTATTTTTTAGGGTATCCTAATTCACAAGAAACAGCTAAAATCCAATTTTTGCTCGGGTTCCAAGTTCAGTAGAGGTGCGGGTGAAGTGGTTCGAGGAGAAGTGCAGCCTCTTGGGTGGGAAGAAGGCGCCCGCCGCCATGCTGCACGACTCCTCCGGCGGCGTGCTGACACTTCTGACGACCCCGGAGCAGGTCGCGGCTTGTCGCGATGCGGCCTCGAAGCAAGGATCGCTCATTGTGCCTTAGTAGCTGAAGATGCACACTTTATGCACTGTTTGGGATATTGGAATTCCCTATATACAAGTGAAAGTGCACACTTTTTGGGGGGCTTAGGAACTCTGCAACTCAGGTGCACAATGCCACAGTGGAGCTGGAGGATGGCCACCTCGTGGCAAAACTCGGGCCGGAAGCAAAGCTGGAGAAGAGCGACCGGGAGTTTACCTTCGGCTTCGAGGCCAAGAACGTGTCGGAAGACGTGCGCGCTCCGGACGGCGAAGACGAGGGCGAGGAAGCGGGCTAGCGCCTAGTGCTTCTAGAACCCCAGGTAGCACATGTGCCACCAGTGGATTTCATCCAGTTATGCGCCGGGTTTACCCGGAGACTCCAATACTCCTTTATTAAGGAATCTTCCTTAAACCATACAAGGAACCCAATAAAGTTTAAGGAAGATATTCATGAATTAAGGGGTATTGGAGTCCCTGGGTGCAGACCTCGCTCGCAAGTTGTCCTTCGGCACGGCTGTCTTGGCTGCTGAGTCGAGAAAAAGCCCGGTGCTTGGTTGCCATTGCATGCAGGAGTTGGGCCCTAAACCCTAAACCCTAAACCCTAAACCCTAAACCCTAAACCCTAAACAAGAGTAAGAAACAACCTGAGAGTTCCAAGCGGCCCTTCTACTTGTTAGCCTCCGGGGTACCCTTTGCGCCTTTTTTGGGTTTCTGGGTATACAGTCGCCAACCCAAAAAAAAGTGCACCCTTATGAGAAGATGCCTACCACGTATAACCCAACAAAGTGCACCCTTGTGAGAAGATGCCTACCACGTATAGGGCTAGTCTACGGAGCCGATGTCAGTTTTTGACCCCTTGGGGCTTGTCAATGAGCATGTCCAGGTGCTGAAGGAACGCTCGGCGAACAGAATGTAGAGCAGTCCAAACCCTATGAACCCTTCGCCGTAAACCTTTAGGATTGGGATGTCATAGTACCCCTTATTAATAATGCCGAGGACTGTTAGTATAAGGGGGCGCATCTCAAGTTGCGGGTGTAGTCTGCCTTTTTCTGCGGAGGTCTAGCGTCGGCTGCAGATGAGCCAAGCGTCACCAGTGAAAAGGGGGGTCGGTCTCATTGCAGCTGCTTATTGTCAAGCCTGTCTAGAGCACACGGTGCACGATACACGCTTTTTCAGCAGATTTGAGCATGTACATGTGTACGGATGCATATATTTCCTGAGCGCAGCTAAATATGGTTTTGCAATGTGCGTTCTTGCGTGTTTCAACCCCTGCACTTGGTAGAACGCCTTCTCCCCCCAAACCTAAGTACGCAACTAAGCTAAACCTGAAAGCACCTAAGTTTCGCCCGAGGAAAGCCCACGTCCTAAATTTTAAACACATGATGGCATAGTGCATGGAGGGCAGACTGGGTGATCGACTAAGGACCATACCCAGAACCCCATCTTGTGAGAAACAAAGTGATATATTGCTTCAAGGAAGCTTTCGAGCTCTTCAGTTGCCCCAAAAAGGGCCTCTGGCCGCCGTTGAGTCAGCCGCTCTCTTCTTGCTGAGCGTTTTGGCTCTTAGTTGTCCGCCACCTTTTCCCGTCACGCCCTCGCATCCATGGGGGGCTCCTGGTCGACCTACACGGCCCCGGCCCAGATCGAAACACAATGGCTCCGCGGCAGTGGGATTTTTTTGGAGGGTTTAGAGGGTTTAGAGGGTTCAGAGAGCTTCTTAGTAGCTGAGTGAGCACACTTTACACTTTTTGGGATACTATAATCCCCTATAGAACTCAAAGTGTACGTTTTTTGGGGGGCGTATGAACTCAGCAACTAAGGTTTAGGGTTTAGAGTTTAGAGGGTTTGGGGTTTAGAGTTTAGGGATTAGAGCGTTTAGAGTTCAGAGAGTTTAGGGCTTGGAGAGTTTAGGGTTCGTTGGCTCGTTGATGTTGGCTTCGTTCCTTAAGCGTGTGCTGCCTTTTTTGTACGAAAGCCGGCAACAGCTACAACGAGATAGGGGAGCAGGTCCAAACCCTTCATCTCTTCGTACTATGTGAGTCAGTTGGGATGTTCCCCCTGATACTAACAGCCCTTAATAGGGGTTCTTAAAGGGGGTACTGGACTCACCATTAAGGACTGTTAGTAACTGTTAGTATAAGGGGGAACATCCCAGGGAGCAGCGTCACTTCATGGGCAGTTCTCCTGGATCATGGCCCTTTGTGCGGGAAGCCGAAGACAACGAAGCCCTGAAGCCTAAACCCTAAGCGCCAAAACCTTGATAGAGTGTACATCGGGCTGAGGATGCTCAGCCAAGACCCTAAGGGTTTAGGGTTAGGGTTTAGGGTTTAGGGTTTAGGGTTTAGGGTTTAGGGTTTAGGGTTTAGGGTTTAGGGTTTAGGGGTTTAGTGTCTAGCCCTAAGACCCTAAACCTAGGCCGCCTAAGCCCTAAACCCAGCACTTGGTGAAGTTTTCTGTGGTGTTGGGGGGGGGGGGGGGGGGCAGACATTCCTAGGGCTCTGCGTTGGAGGTCAGAGGGGATGAACACGGCGAAAACCTTAAGCGCCCTAGGCCCTAACCTCGGATCATGAAGCCTGGCGTTTAGGCCCCTCGCAAGTCTTGAAAAGCTCCGGCACAGAAGTGCCGGAAGAGAAGCAAGGAGTCTTCCCACTGTGATGCAGGAGACCCCAGAATTAGGTAGTTATCAAAACCCTAAACCCTAAACCCTAAACCCTTAGTGAATAACTACCGGGGCCCCAAAATTTCGCGCCCGATCAACGGCAACGAGTGCAAGAAGCAGAGCCCTCCGATTCCTCACGACGGCTCGCTTCCAAGGTTTTTGTCTCCTAGCAGTGGCTGTAAGAATGCCCTTAGGGTTTAGGGTTTAGGGTTTAGGGTTTAGGGTTTAGGGTTTAGGGTTTAGGGTTCCATTGTTCCTCCTGACCCTTTCAGCAACGCACCCTCCAAGCCCTAAACCCTGAACCCTAAACCCTGCACCACAGGTTCCAGGACTTTGAGAAAGAGCTCCCGTCCCTCGACGGCAAGGTCGTGTGCGTGACAGGCTGTACGACTGGAACTGGCTTCGTCACAGCCAGGACGGAGGGAAAGGAAGAGGCTCAGGGAAGCCTAGGGGTTTTAGGGCCTAGGATCTCCAGATCCTCAGCCCTGAAACCCTAGGGCCAGTTGGCAAGCAAGACCATTTAAAATACAACAAAAGTAGAAGAAAATCCCAGCGCCCCCGCCCGCCCGCCCCCCCCCTCCTCCCCGACCTTCCCGCCGGATGTTCGAAGTTGAAACACGAAACTCCTGACTGCGACTTCCTCCCGAGTCGTAGCCGGGACAAGAAAGCCCCCCTCTAAGGCTTCCATTGAAGCCAGCCAGCTCCAAATCGCAGCCCTAAACCCTAAACCCTAAACCCTAAACCCTAAACCCTAAACCGCCCTTACTTTGAAATGGAACAGGACGGCCGCCAAGAAAGGGGCCCATGTGGTCATGCTGAATCGCCAGAGTGGCTTTGCTGGACGGCGTTTCTTGAGGCTTTAGGGTTTCATTCCTTGCCAGCTCAGTGATACCCTTTACCCTTTTTTGGTTCAAACTCCGCTTATAAAGTAGCCAACCAAAAAACGGGTGCGCTTAATATAAGATGGTTACGGGGCTACCAAGATTCTGTGTTATACGGTTTAGGGTTTAGGTTTTCTTCGAGTTGAAGGGTTGAAGGTTGTTTTAATTTGGGTTATGGGGTTTGGTTATAGAGTATTTCAACTTTAGGGAGGTCGTAGAAGGGTAGTGCTTTTCCTGGATACCTCCATTGGACCACCCCCCCCCCCCCTTCCCCCGCTCCAGCAAGGGTTACAGGTTTAAGCCTTGGGACTTTGCTTTCTAGTCTTCGGGGCCTAAACCTAAACCTTACCCCTAAGCCCGAAACCAAACCCCGAAAGCCCCCCAAACATCTCCCAGAGCCTGCGGACGCCTGAACCCCTGACACCCTGAACCCTGGGAGCAAGTGATTATGTAGAGTTAGCGTTTATGTTACTGGTTTTCTCCAAAAGGATACCCTGTCTATATATATATATACAACCACCAATAAAAATTCCAATATATACCAGATTTTATACTATCGAGTTGTGTGGCCTGTTTAGTTTTGTTGGGGTGTCACGGCCATAAAGCATCGACCACGACGCCCGAATCAATGCCCCAAACCCAAGCAAGCCCGAAACCCTAAACCCTAAACCCTAAACCGTAAACAACCCGAAGCAAAACCCCATCCCCCCCCCCCCCCCCCCCAAAACAGCCCCCCCCACCCAAAAAAAAAAAAAAATCAAGAGTTCTCCAGGCGAGCGGGCCCAGGCAGCCGAGAAATCCATCTTGGAGGCTGTGCCAGGCTCATGAGATCCTGTGCTACTTTAATAACCCCCCAGGTGAGCTAAACCCTGAAAACCCTAAAATCCCTAAACTCCCTAAACCCTGAACTCTAAGAGGCTATGCTTATTGGTTGCTAAACCCTAAACCCTAAACCCTAAACCCTAAACCCTAAACCCTAAACCCTAAACCCTAAACCCTAAACCCTAAACCCTAAACCCTAAACCCTAAACCCTAAACCCTAACCCTGAACTCTAAGGGGCTTTGCTTTTTGGTTGGAGGAGTTCCGTGGAGTTCTGGTCCAAGTTTAAGACCCAGGGTTTTCGGGTTCAGAGTGCTTGGTGCTGGAGCACACCAGATAAGCCCAGACTGCGTGCAAGTGCGGCAAGTACTCAAGACTGTAGCGCGAGCGCGTGTTTTTCTTTTTTGCGCCCGTCAGGCGTGACATAGCAGTATAGTACAGTAGTAGTTAACCCTCTCAATCATACTACGAATAACGCATTTGTAGAAAGGAACAGTTACGAAGCGCGGCAGAGTGGCATGAGGGTAAGAATAGTTAGAATTGGAGCTTAGCTGCAAGAAGTTTCACAGGCCGACATGGTGAGTTATGACAGTGGTAGCTGCAGAGAGCAGCGGCTCTTGCTGTCGCAGGATTTCAGGGTTGCTGGCTTAGGGTTAAGGGACCTTGCTTACTGACAGCTGCTTTCACCCTGCACGCCAGCATCCGTGGCAGATGTCGACATGAAGACACAAGAATCGCTTGAGTTTTCAACACAGCTTGCAAGACGTGACTGAACCCTTTAAACTAGGATGCCCAGTAGTACTCTTATTCCCTTTTTGGGGGGTTTGGGTTCCCTTATAAAACCCTTTAAGCAAAAAAGGGCACCCTCTTTAAGCCTAGGTTACTGGGCAGCCTAGTAAACCCTAAACCCTAAACAAATCTGCGAGGCAGCAACGTGACCTCCGTGGCCTGCGATCTTCAAAGCTTCGACAGATGCTCGGGTGGATGAGAAGGGTTTAGGGTTTGGGGTTTAGGGTCTGGGGCTTGGGGTTTAGGGTTTAGGGTCTGGGGTTTAGGGTTTAGGGCTTGGGTTTTAGGGTTTAAGGTTTGGGTTTTAGGGGGTTTAGGGTTCAGTAGGGGCAGTAGGCAGTGCACCCTATAGCTTGAATCCGAAGCCCAAAGCTGTCGTTGCCATGCTGTAGCTGTAGCTAAACCCTAAACCCTAAACTCCCAACCCTAAACCCTAGCCCTAAACCCTAAACCCTAAGCTTCTTTCCTTAAAGTGGGGGGGCCAGCCCTCTCCGCGCAGAGGCGTGAAGGATGCAGCTGCAAAGTTGAAATCCATGTGTCTTGGCCCTGACCAAGAGGTGTCTCCCCATATTCTGCTTAGGGTTTAGGGGTTAGGGGTTTGGTCGTTCAGGGTTTAGGGTTTAGGGGTTTAGGATTTAGGTGTTTAGGGGTTTGGGGTTTATGGTTTTAGTCTTATATTCTAGGATGCCCAGTAGTGCCCTGACTCCTTTTTCGGGGGGTTGAGGGCTTTGGGGGAAGCTTCTTGAATTCACAAGTAGGTGTTTCCCCCTACATGAGGGGTATGCTGAACCCTAAACCCGAAACCCCTGGCCCCCCCCCCCCCCGAAGGAAATAAGAGAAGAGACTAAATAGGTACCTAATGTGAGGAAAGGAAGGTGGTTGCAACGGTGAGGATGGCCGCTTTGGTTCTTGATGTCTTGCTCTTGTTGGGTACTTTGTGTTGGTTGGTTTAGGCTTTAGGCTTTAGGCTTTAGGCTTTAGGCTTTAGGCTTTAGGCTTTAGGCTTTAGGCTTTAGGCTTTAGGCTTTAGGCTTTAGGCTTTAGGCTTTAGGCTTTAAGCCTTAAGCTTTAGGCTTGAAGCTTTAGGCTTTAGGCTTTAGGGTTTAGAGTTTCGGGTTTAGAGTTTCGGGTTTAGGGGTTCAGGGGTTTAGGGGTTTAGGGGTTTAGGGGTTTAGGGGTTTAGGGGTTTAGGGGTTTAGGGGTCTAGGGGTCTAGGGGTCTAGGGGTCTAGGGGTCTAGGGGTTTAGGGGTTTAGGGGTTTAGGGGTTTAGGGTTTATCACAGCTCGTGCAGAGGTGAAGGGTCGTTTGGGATGCTTCCGGTGCTGGAAGGAAGTTTGCGTGTCAAGCATGGAAGAACTTTCAGACAGCTGTGCACCGCGAATGCAAGCCATAGCTGTCCAGGACCAACCTAACACCCCAAAAAAAAACCCTAAGCCCTAGACCCTAAACCCTAAAGCCTAAACCCCTAAACCCAAACCTGAGGGTCCTTGGGTGGGCGAAGGGTCTTCTATGGGTCCCTTAGGCATTTTTCAGTTTAGATTTGAAGAACCCCACATCTCCGTGCATCGATTGTGTAGAGGGTTGAGGGTTTAGAGCTTCCTATGCCCGGTCCCCTGCAAGGAATTCCTTAAATAGCCCTGAACCCTAAACCCTAAACCCTAAACCCTAAACCCTAAACCCTAAACCCTAAACCCTAAACCCTAAACCCTAAACCCTAAACCCTAAACCCTAAACCCTACCAAGAAGCAGCCTGTGGGTTCTGAATCCAGGGTTTAAGGGGCTTTGCTTGGCAGAGCCCTTGCAGACGAGGTTTGCCGACAAGGGCCGCTGAGCCGCAGAAGCAGGGTTTAGAGTTTAGGGTTTAGGGTTTAGGGTTTAGGGTTTAGGGTTTAGGGTTGGGGGCTTTTTCTGTTCATTACAGGGTCCTTAAGGGAGGGGAGTCATGACAGTTAGGTACCTAGGGAACCTTAGGGAAGCTTAGCGGGCTTCAGGGACCCTAAACCCTAAACCCTAAACCCTAAACCCTAAACCCTAGACCCTAGACCCTAGACCCCAGACCCTAGACCCTAGACCCTAGACCCTAAACCCTGACCCTACAAGTTGATGTTGATTGGCTTTTGAGGCAAGATCCAGGCTTCAGGGATCTGGGCATCGTAGCTGTACCACCGCGGCATCTTCTTGCTCAGGAAGCGCGGTTAGCCCACAGAAGTGGTTCACTCCGTCGCACCCAAGCACCTCAAAGCGTACACTGCAGGAGCCTAAACAGCTACTATCCTCCCCCCTAAAGCTTGAAGTCAGTAAATACTTTTTTTCATGTAACTTACAGCACCTAAGCCCTAATATAGGGTCGGAAGAATTATTATTCCCTTATGGCCCCTTGATATCCCCCAAAACCCTATTCTAATTGTTAGGGCCCCTATATTGAACCCGAAACACCGGAGTGGAGACGGCCTCGACTTTACGTTGCCTGGCAAATGGCCCAAGTGCGCTTTAGGGTTTTCGGGTGTAGGGTTTTCGGGTTTAGGGTTTAGGATTTAGGGTTTAGGGTTAGGGCTTAGGGCTTAGGGCTATTAGAGGGTAGAGGGTAGAGGCGGGTGCCAAGGGCGGTAAAAGCTAAACGCCTTCGAAACCCGACCCCACTTGGAAGCCGAGGAGGATGAGGAGGTTCAGGGTTTAGGGTGTAGGGTTTAGGGTTAGGGTTTAGGGTTTAGGGTTTAGGGTTAAGAGTTAAGGGTTAGGGTTTAGGGTTTAGAGTTTAGGGGTTGGGGTTTGGGGTTTAGGATTTAGGGTTTAGGTTTCCCAATCTGCCAGCATGTCTTGCTGGAGTCGCGCACGAGGCGTACGCACATGCCTTCGGGGGGGGGGGGGGGGGGCAACAGCCGCTCTTGCACGTGCCACGTCGCGCTCCGACTCGCGGCTCTCTCTGCCTCCAGGCTTCTTCTTTTTGAAGCCAGGCCCCCGCTCGAGTGTACCCTAAACCCTAAACCCTAAGCCTAAACCCCAAACGTTTATTTGTGGTTTCGCGCTCTCGCCGAGCTCCCGCAGCATATTGCAGTCGCTTGAGCACATGTTTTGCTGGTAGGTTGCATCGGGCTGAACCCCAAAGCCTAAACCCGAAACCCTAAACCCTAACGTGCGTCTTAGATCCGACCCCTCTCTCAACTCTAAAGAGGCCCTGATAGAATTCTCAGGTGCCCGAGCCCCCTCTCAATCCCCAACTCCCTCCCCCCCCCAATGGGTTCGCTTCTTCCTGGATTGCCAACCCCACGACATTTCATGTTCGGCCCCCGCCGGCCCCTCGTTAGAATAGGGGTACCCCTATTTTCGGAAACCCCCCAACTCTCCCCCCAGGTGCTTTGAATGGCTAAACATCTCTCCAGACACCATTGAGACTCAACCTATGTGCAAGGTTTGCTCCACTTAGCCCTGGGACCATGGCTTTCAAAGCTTGTAGTTTGGGATGTTGCCCGCTTACACTGCCAGTTCTGAATGGGGATTATAATAGCGGGTACTACAATCCCCATTAAGGACTGTCAGTAAGAGGGGGAACACCCCAAGGTATAGCTCTAGCACCTCCAACCTTTAGGTGCTGGAGAGCTGAGGTCATGCTCCAAATCGCCGGGAGCATCTACGCGTGGATCCGCATGCCAAACGCTTCGGGATCAGCGCGGCATCATGCTCGGGTGGTGGCGTTTTTTATCATCTTTGGGGTGAACGCTGTGAACTACACCGTTTTCGAGTCGTATCAGCTGTTCCTCAACCCAATCGCGCTTCGGCTTGTCAGCACGAAGACATTTTTATCCTGAGGCCTAGTAAACCATTGGCGTTCGCCGTGGTCAGAACCTCAACGCCTCAATCCCAGGTACCCTGTCTTTTCGTCATCCTTTGCCCGACATTGCTCTGGGCCTCCTATTGGTGCAAGGACCTTCCCAGCCAGGCTTTTCCGCACGTCATCTACGATGCCAAGGCCAGCGACATGTTACTGAATCTTGGAGACGAATAGCCCTAAACCCTAAACCCGGAACCCGGAGCCTTCCGAACGAATCCTTCAACCCCAAACGACTCATGAGGCTCGAATCTAAGAGTACAATCCCACGGTAACCTCTCTTCCATGAGTTGACTGAGTTGCAATCTGGGGTTTGGGGTTTAGGGTTTAGGGTTTAGGGCTTAGGGCTTAGGGCTTAGGCCTTTGGGTGTCCTGCAAGCTCCAAGGAAGTTGATGTGCTATGCGATCCTTGTGTTCGCCATGTTCCCCTTGTTTGTCCTGGGCAGTGCTCAAACAATTGCCGAGAGTTTGGTAGTGAATGTGCTGGCATATACGACAGCCTTTCTACCACTTCTCTCGGACCATGTCCTCGTCACCAGCTTGGTTGCCCTCCATGCACTGGGAGCCGCGATGATCGCATTTGCATATCGAGATGAAGTTGAATTCACAGATGGGACACCAGAAGACGTTCAATTCGCATTTTTTCGGTTTTTGTGATAGTCAGCAAAAGCAAGCCAGCTGAGATGACCTTTGATTTCCGTGCTCCAAGCCCAAACCTGAATCTGACTCCTGAAGCCTAAGCTCCAAACCTCCAAGTTTTGATAGGGTTTAGGGTTTAGGGTTTAGGGTTTAGGGTTTAGGGTTTAGGGTTTAGGGTTTAGGGTTTAGGGTTTAGGGTTTAGGGTTTAGGGTTTAGGGTTTAGGGTTTAGGGTTTAGGGTTTAGGGTAAGGATGCGGCACCTGCTCCTACAGAATGTCGGCTACGCAATCAGCATGCGCGGCCTCGTCAAGATCTCCGAGTCGCAGTTCCAACCACCACTGGAGGCCACACAAGCGAGACTAGGACCCAGAGTAGGGGTTTAGGTTTAGGGTTTAGGGTTTAGGGTTTAGGGTTTAGGGTTTAATTAGGGTTTAGGGTTTAGGGTAGTATGGCGTACAAGCTGTAAATGGGACGGTTTTCAGTAGAGCCTTGAAGGCATCGAGCAGTGCGAAGGGCGGCCATGGCCCGATCGTGGAGGGCCACCCTAACACCTTTCTCCCACCCCACACCGTCTTAGGCGGCAAAACCACCCAAACCTATTCCTAGGTTCTAAACTCAAGCCAACCGCCCACTCCGTTCCAGGGCGTCTCGTGTCCGGGATTTACATAAAGCAGAATTAAGGATGGTCCAAGGAGGGTCGCAGCAGGGTAGTTGAGGGGGTGCAGGAAGGTCTGGGGTCCAGGGAGGTTTCAGGCAGGGTCCGAGAGGGGTTGCAGGGTTTCAGGGGGTCCCAGAATGTAATGACTTTAAGGCGGGTTAGCAATGGTATCGAGGAGAACGTGCTCCGGTACCGGGCCAGTCGTGGGCGCTACCGACTTCCGAGCTGTGGGAGGCGGGCGAACGACCTGGGTTGGCTTGCGCCATCGAGGTGGAGGGGCTTAGGCGCCGCCATCAACTGTAGGGGGGTGGCCTAGGCCTTATAGGGGGAGTACAGTGACAGCGCTGGATAAGAAACCTCTAAGTTTTGGCGAGGGTACCCTCGATTTCTTAAGTATGAAGCCCTCTCAATTTCCGGAATTATAGCCTCCACTTTTGAAGGTACCCTCGATTTCTTAACGAATTTCTTAGTGGCAGTGGGATTCGAACTGGCAACGTTTCAATTAGCAAGGCGACGCCTTATCCATCAGGTTGATCGCTCAAGTTCTTAATTGGGGGCTCCCCCGAATACTAAAATACGAGCCCGGGCCTCCCCCCAATACTAACTTACGAGCCCGGGCCTCCCCCCAGTACTAAACCACGAGCCCGGGCCTCCCCCCAATACTAAATTACGAGCCCGGGCCTCCCCCCAATACTAAATTACGAGCCCGGGCCTCCCCCCAATACTAAATTACGAGCCCAAACCTCCCCCCCTAGATAAGAAATCCAGCCGCTCAATTTCTTAAATTTAAGAAATCCAGCCCCTTGATTTCTTAAATTTAAGAAATCCAGCCCCTGGGGTTGATAAATTCAAGAACTCCAGCCCCTCGATGTCTTAAATTTAAGAAATCCAGCCCCGGACTCATAATTTAAAATTGGGGGGAGGCCCCGGCTCGTAATTTACTGAGGGAGGCCCGGGCTCGTAATTTAGCATTGGGGGGAGGCCCGGGCTCGTAATTTAGTATTCGGGGGAGGCCCGGGCAATTTAAGAAATCGAGGGGCTGGATTTCTTAAATTTAAGAAATCGGGGGGCTGGATTTCTTAAATTTAGGAAATCGAGGGGCTGGGTTTTTTAAATTGAAGAAATCGAGGGGCTGGATTTCTTAAATCTAAGAGATCGAGGGCTGAGTTTCTTATTTAAGGGGGGGAGACATTTCATTCAAGGGGGGGAGGAGCTGGATTTCTGAAATTGTTTTATGTCTAGAAACTGACGGGCGGAACAACCAAATTTAAGAAAATTAAGGCCCAGGATGAGGGTACCCTCGATTCTTAATTTAGTCTTGCTCTCAATTTTCGCATTTTTATCCGGGATCCAGCCGCGAGCATGCTCGTTTCTTAATCCAATGATTTCTTAATCAGTGCTGTCACTGTACCTCATTCCCTCATTCCCTACAAAGAACCAGCCAGATTCAGACGTCCCACACAGTAACACGTAGCGCGATGATCCGATGGGGCCACGGATGAACCCGGAGTCTGGAAGACTCAAAACAGATGCACAAGCCACTTAAGCCATTGGCGGTTTAGGGTTTAGGATTTAGGGTTTATAGGGTTCAGGGTTTAGGGTTCCGGGGGGGAGGGGGGGAAAGGCCCCTCCAGCAACACTCTACGGCCCGGATAGTTTTCTGCGCTGATGTCGCGGTAAGGGGGTCCATGATCAAAGATCGTACCCTAAACCCTATACCCTAAACCCTACACCCTATTCCAATTATTAATTAAGGCCCCTGTACTACTAGAGGGGTTGGGTGAACCGCTTCAGCCTTACCCTACGCCCTAAACCCCTAAACCCCTAAACCTTAAACCCGTAAACCCCTAAGCCCCGAAGCCCCTAAACCCGTAAACCCCTAAGCCCTTAAAGCCCCTAAGCCCCTAAGCCCCTAAGCCCCTAAGCCCCTAAACCCTAAACCCCTAAACCCTAAACCCTAAACCCTAAACCCTAAACCTCTAAACCCTAAACCCTAAACCCTAAACCCTAAACCCCTACATTCGGCAGGCTCGCCCCTTTGTGGCCCATCTCGGCAATGCGTCGCGACGGAGCTTCGAGGTGCTTTGTACAACAGACCAGGGGGACCCTGTTAGGGTTTAGGGTTTAGGGTTTAGGGTTTAGGGTTTAGGGTTTAGGGTTTAGGGTTTAGGGTTTAGGGTTTAGGGTTTAGGGTTTAAAAGGTTTAGGGTATAAACCCTAAACCCTCAAGGCTACTGAGAACCAACCCGCAAAAGCCTAACTGCAGCCTTGCAGTCAAAGCCAGAGAGGCCTGTGTATGAAGATTTTCGGGGATGGTTGAAATTCATACTTGGTAGCTCTTGCTGGGTTTAAGGGTTTAGGGTTTCGGGGGTTCTAAAGCCCTCAACCCTCCATGGCCCTTTGGGGGTAAAGGTGGGCAAAAGGGCCCCCTAAACCCTAAACCCTAAACCCTAAACCCTAAACCCTAAACACTTCTGACAAGGATCTCATCAAGCTGGCTCGCGATCGCGAGGGGCCTGAGAGTGTGGCGAGGCTTCTGGGCATCTACGCGCGCAGGATTCCAAGGGACTAAAGGAGGGACCCTTATGAGGGGCCATAGGGGTATGTAGGGGTTATTTGGGGGCTACTTCGGTATATAGGGGTTTTTTTATAGAGGAAGCAGACCCAGGGTCCCTTCTAGCGGTGCTTCCTTTGACCCCCTTAAAGGATGCGGTACGAGGAGGAGCTTGTTGGGCAGCTCCTCTTCCTGCCCCGCTGCTGCAGTTTGTTTTGAGAGGTCGAGCTGCGAAACTGCGGAAAGTTCAGGGTCTGAGCCGAAACGCCTAAACCTGCACCCCCCGCCCCCTAAACCAGCCCTCCACCCTAAACCCTAGGTCCTAAACCCTAGCCCTAAACCCTAACCCAAGAAGCTTCCAAACCCGATGGCTCCTTTTCTCCAGAAGCAGTCTTAAGGTATCACTGCCGGAAAGACAGGCGGCTCGGCCCCAAGGGACTGGTTTCAAGGTTTTTCGGGTTTATAGAAATTGTATAGGGTTTGGGTCCGGAGTTTTGGGCGGGTTTTGCCGGGTTTCGACCGGGTTTTGACCGAGTTTCTCGTTTTGCTTTTTGCAGAAAACACCGGTTGTTTCAGCTTTTTTCAAGCCTTCGAAAACAGCTGGCGGCTTTTTGGGTGGGTTTGACTGGGTATTGACCAAGTTTCTCCTTTTTCTTTTTGCTGAAAAGCACCGGCTTTTTCAGCATGTTTTCAAGCCTTCGAAAACAGCTGGCGGCTTTTTGGGCGGGTTTGACTGGGTATTGACAAAGTTTTTCGTTTTTCTTTTTGCTGAAAAGCACCGGCTTTTTCAGCTTTTTCAAGCCTTCGAAAACAGCTGGCGGCCTTTTGAGCGGCCATACTAGCGAAAATCCCTATGTTCTTGGCCTTAATTCAGGGTTTGTGAAGGCCCAAATGGTCAAAAATCGCTAAAATGAACCATTTTGGGTTTCCAAGGCAAAATCCTTATGTGTTGGCCTTAATTCAAGGTTTTTGAAGGCCCAAAATACTCAAAAATCGCTAAAATTTGCCATTTTGAGGGTTCCCAAGGCCGCCAAACTAGTGTAATTCAGGGTTGTTGAAGGCCCCAAATGGTCAAAAATCGCTAAGTTTGCTATTTTGGCGGTTTCCAAGGCCACCAAACTCGGAAAATCCCTATCTTTTGGCCTTAATTCAAGGTTTTTGAAGGCCCAAAATCCTGAAAGAGACGAGAAATCCCAGGAGCTTGGACGCTGCGGTCGTTTACAAATTGGTGCTGCTACTTGGGCTTGGCGGTCATCTCCACCGAGAAGTCGGCCCGGAGTTTCAGCTGCTTCCTTCGAGTTCCATGGGTGTGTCAAGTTGCGAGACCGAGCAGGACTCGCAGGAGACCCGCACGACAGCTGAGCTTGTGAGGCGCCGTCTTCGGGCCGTATTGGTGCCATGAGCCCCCTGAGGGCTTCTAATTGCGCCCTAGTGAGTTTTTAATTGTTGCCTCCGAGCCGCATTGACCGTGCTGGCTCGTTCTTGAAATGCAAAGCCTAGCAAGACAGCTCGAACTTTGCGGCGAACAAAAAGGCAGAGACGTCAACGGTCTGCAGTTTGGGGAAGGATTGGGAGTGGGGAGGGGCATTGGGAGCGGGAGGGGGTAGCGGGAGCTGGTGAGCAGGTGATCGAGGGAGGGTTGTAGTTGTTAGCGGGTTCTCAAAGATTTTTGGAAGGTTTTTCTGGTCTTTGCCTTTCTTCCCATCTTACTTGTGATTCTGTTCTTGTTTCTCGCTTGTACTTTTTTGCATGTCTTCGCTTGCAGAGGTATCGACGTTCTCTGCAACAATGCTGGCGTCATGGCTTTGGCTGATGAGGCGAGCAAACCTCTGAAACCGTATGTCCCTAACGTTGAGGGTTAGGGTTAAGGGTTTAGGGTTTAGGGAACATTTCACCCAAAACCCTAAACACTAAACCCTAAGGTGATTTTAAGGTTTTGTAGGGTCAGGGTTGCAGCGAGATGGGTTCGAAGCGGCCTAAAACCCTTGAAGCCTTGATGGCGGGACAGAACGTGGCTCCGGGGCTAGGCCTTATAGGGTTCTTAAGGGAGGGGGTTCAAGGGTTTAGGGTTTAGGGTTTATGGTTGATACTTAGGGAACTGTAGGGAAGCTTAGGGAGCCTTAGGGAGTACCCTCGAATGCGGCACCCACAGAATAAGGACCACCAACGAAAGAGACCTTAATCAAAACTACACCTATTGAGGCCTTCAAAACCGTCTTCTCTTGGAGCCCACACTGGTTTAGGGTTTTTTTGGGATTCAGGGGTTTAGGGGTTCAGGGGTTGAGGGGTTTAGGGAGAAGATGTCAGAACACAAGGGGCCGGCGCTGTGCAGGCCACCAAGGATGGCTATGACGTGCAGATGCAGATCCTTGGATCCCTAAACCCTAAACCTTAAACCCTAAACCCCAAACCCTAAACCCTAAACCCCTAAGCTCCCTTCCCTCCTTTCGATCCTTGGATCCTTTGCTCGGGCGTAGGCCGCGGGACTTCGAGGGCGGGTTTAGTGGAATTGGGGTTGAGGGTTGAAAGTTTAGGAGGTTTAGGGTTTAGGATTTAGGGGCTTTTGCCGGAGTACAGACAATTTCTTCTTCATTGAAGCTACCAAGAAAAATACTTGTTCCGAGCGCCCCGTGTGCCGCAACAAGAACAGCCGGATTGTTTAGATACAAAGCTGAGTTTTCCATCTCCTGGCCAAGTAAACACGGAGATTCGGTGGAAACCTCGTAGGGCCCACGGGGGCTTCGATGCGGTTGGCCTTTGTAGGGCTGAGCTTTGAGGAGTTTTGGACTTACCACCCAGTGCCGGCTAAAGCCGAAGCACCGTAACTAGGGTTTAGGGTTTAGGGTTTAGGGTTTAGGGTTTAGGGTTTAGGGTTTAGCCCTTGGGGTATTTCATATGCCTCTTCTGAGCTTTTGGTTTTTGAGCCGTCGCTTCGAAGGTCTTCTAAGGAGCTCGTAGATCAACCCTGAAACCTCCACCAAAACCTTCGGGCACTTGGAAATGTGGCTTTAGTTTTTTTGGGTACTTTAATTCCTGAGGAACAGCAAAAATCATAATTTCTGCTAGGGCTCTCCAGGTTCAGTATAGAAATCCTTTGGCCAAGGACCAATCACCTGTCGCACTTTCTTCTGACCAAAGAGCTCTACCCGCTCCTGGAGACTCTTGGCTATTTCCCTTCAAGCCAGGCGGCTCCACAAGTACACCCCCAAAATACGATGACCCTTCTATACCTTGTTGAAGAGGAACCCCCCCCCCCCTAAACGGGCCAACCCGAAACATTAAACCCTAAACCCAACTCTAACCCCCTAAACCCCTAAACCCTAACACCCCCCCCCCCCCAATAGCGAGAGAGAGCGAGAGAGAGAGCCCTAAACTCTAAACCCCAAACCCCAAACCCCAAACCCCAAACCCTAAACCCTAAACCCTAACCCTATAAACCCTATAAACCCTATAAACCCTAAACCCTAACACCCGAGCTGCGACCAGGGCTCCAGAGCTTGCGGGGGCGCGCTTCATGGGCTCCAGTCTGTTAAAAACGGCGTTTGAGGTGCTGACACGATACTTTTATCAAGCCCTAAACCCTAAACCCTAAACCCTAAACCCTAAACCCTAAACCCTAAACCCTAAACCCTAAACCCTAAACCCTAAACCCTAAACCCAACATAAACCACGTGTATGTGTGTGTATATAATATAGATTTATGTGGAAAGAGGGTTTTTATAAAACACCCGGGTTTTTGCAAAGAGGTCTTTTTTGTAAATCTCTCTCGCTTGCTCTCTCTCTCTCTCTCCCTCCCTCCCTCCCTCTCTGCATTTAAAGTTGATGCGAATGTAGGTTTATGGCTTTGGGGGTGGCTTTTGGACATGAGAGGCTCCATCGAGGCTTCAGGTTCGAGCTTAGGCTTGTTTTTCCCCTGAAAGGGTTGGGGGTTGAGGTTTTCGGGGGAGAACCCGAAACCGGAGCCCTCAAAAGCAAAACCCCTGCAGCCCCCCGCCCCTCCCCACCCCCCTTTAAAAAAATGCAAAAAACGCGTATCCCAGGGCCCCTAAAACACTCTAGCCGACTCTAGCCTAATCCCCAAACACCTACAACCCTTACAACCCCCAAAGCTGACACCAAAAGGAATATTTTCAACCCCCCACCCCCCAAACCCCTAAAATCCCGCAAGTGGCGCCTTAAAAGGATCTAAGGGTAGTTACATGGTCCCTTAAGATGGGCGCTGAACAGGGAAACTCCTTATATACCCCTTCTATACCCTATGCAACTTAAGGGCCCATGCCTTATCAGGGGCCCACGAAGCTAACCCTAAACCCCAAACCCCAAACCCTAAACCCTAAACCCTCAACCCTCAACCCTAAACCCTAAACCTTAAGACAGGAAGGCCGCGGAGAAGAATGGGGATGCGCGGATCGTGAACCACTCCTCAGGCCGAACTCCAAGCGAGCCCCAGGAAACCTTGAAGGAAGATAAAGGACTTTCGGATTTAGGTTTTTTGGTATTTAGGTTTTTGGTATTTAGGGGTTTGGGGTTTAGGGGTTTAGGGATTTCGGGATTTAGGGGTTTAGCGGTTTAGGGTTTTGGGGTTTTGGTGTTCAGGGGTTTAGGGTTGATGGGTTTAGGGATTTAGGGGTTTTGGGGTTTAGGGCTTAGAGTTCAGGATAAACGTTTAGGGTTTAGGGTGTGGGATAAAAAAGGTTTAGGACAAAGGGTTTGTAGGCGAATCAAAGGGAACCCGCGAGACCTTGCTTTTTTGGGTGTATTTTGACGTTTTATGGTCTAGGAATTAGGCTTTGTTTTAGGGAGTTTCAGGGCTGTTAAGGCTTAGGGCTTTGGGGTTTCAGGCTGCAGGGTTAGGGCCTAAGCGTGGTAAGGATCCTTGTAAAGACATGTTCCTCAGGTCAGAGATAGTAGGGTGTAGGGTTTAGGCCCGTACCCCCTTGATAAGGAATACGTCCTAAACCCGAAACCCGACACCCGAAACCCGAAACCCGAAACCCGAAACCCGAAACCCTAAACCCTAAACCCGAAACCCTAAACCCTAAACCCTAAACCCTAAACCCTAAACCCTAAACCAAAATCAAGGGCCAGTATCATGGGTGCTGGGGTGGGACGCTACAAGTGGAGAAGGCTTGCATGAGGCTTTGATCTATGTAGGGAAGCCCCGATTTGCTGCTTTTGGACCTACGCCCTCTTTCTCGGAGTCTCGCCTCGAGAAATACAGGCTTCAGGTTTCGGCTTGGGGTACTTGGGCACTTAGTGTTGTGAGGGCACAGGGTTCTGTTGGTACTATGAAGGGTACTTGGGGCATGGTTCACATAGGGTTTAGGGTTTAGGGTTGAGGGTTTAGGGGTTAGGGGTTAGGGGTCAGGGTTTAGGGTTTAGGGTTTAGGGTTTAGGGTTTAGGGTTCAGGGTTCAGGGTTTATGGGCCTGGGGGTTTGGGGGTTTTCATTTCAGGGCGCCAGAGCTGCAAATAAATGCATGCCACTGGCGGAGGGGTTGCATCGGATGAGCCCCTAAACCCTAAACCCCAAAACCTAAACCCCAAACCCTAAACCCTAAACCCAAAACCCTAGGGCTTTGGGGGTGTAATCGCGCGAGGCGCGCGGAAGTTTCCGACCAAAGAGTTGGATGCGGAATACATGGCCAAGCGCCTCGGCATGCACTGCAGGCACATCGGCCTAAACCCTAAACCCTAAACCCTGAACCCTGAACCCTAAACCCTAAACCCTAAACCTAAACCCTAAACCCTAAGCCCTAAACCCTAAACCTAAACCCTAAACCCTAACCCCTAAACCCTCAACCGGACAGGGTTCGAGCAAAGGCGGCTTCCAGCTGAGAGTTTAGGGTGGGCACCCCACCCCCCCCCCCGCCCACCGCGCCAAGGAACGGTGGAAACCTGGGTGGCAACGGCAACTTGGTAGCCCTAAACCCTAAACCCTCAACCCTCAACCCTCAACCCTAAACCCTAAACCCTAAACCCGAACTACTGGGCTACCAAGGCAACTCAATGTTCTTCGGCGGCGCTCGCTGGCAGAGGCCGCAGCATGACCCCTCATCAACCCTTTAGGGTTTAGGGTTTAGGGTTTAGGGTTTAGGGTTTAGGGTTTAGGGTTTAGGGTTTAGGGTTTAGGGGCTTTGAGGCTGGAAGGCCCCAAAAACCCCAAACCCTAAAACCCCCCAAGACCCCCCTAAAAACTCCCCAAACCCTCCAAAACCACCCAAAGCCCCCCAAAACGCCCCAAAACCCCCCAAAACCATAAACTAAACCTTAGCCCCTTTTAAGCCCATAAACCCTGCAAGCCCTTGCCCCAAAACCCTAAACCCTGAACCCTGTAAGCCCTTGCCCAGATACCATCAGACCAAGCTGGCCAACGCGGTGTTCACCCTGGCCCTGGACGAGAAGCCACTCCTCAGGATTTGCTTTTTGGGTTTTGGGTTTAGCGGGTTCAGGGTTTTGGGTTTTGGGTTTTGGGTTTGGGGGTTGGGTTTTGGGGTTGGGTTCAGGCTCTATAGGGTTCAGGGTGAGAGGCTTTAGGGTCTAGTGGGAGCAATCCCACAAACTATGGTTCAGCCATGGCCGGCTGTTGGGTCCCTCAAAGAACTACTGAGCAATAGTTGAGCTTTCAACTTTTGGGGCTTCCTTTTTTAGTGATTTAGTGGCTAGTGGTTTATTGGTGTAATTAGGGTTTAGGAACATTAACACTTAACTTTTTGTACTCCTTGTTTTTTTGGCGAAGTAAAAAATTGCTGCCAGGCTTCGAGCCAAGAACTCCAAGGTCAAGGCCAACGCCCTGTGCGATGCGAGATTTGCGGGCTTGGCCTTTATAGGGGGGGTGGGGTGTTGGGAGCCACATCTATGCGTATACATGTACACATGTACAGTCTTTTTTTTTGTTCATGAGCTTTAGGGCCTCAGAGTAGCTGGGGTTGTTTGGGGTTTAAGCTTGGCATCCCTTTAAAAGCCACATGATGAGGTTCTTGAGACTTAATCAGGGTACTTCAGTCTAGGTGCTTCAAATCCTTTAAGACCCCCCAAACCTCCAACACCCTAAAACCCCTGAACCCCTAAAACCTCCACGCTCTCCAGAATCAACCCCCAAAAGAGCCGTAAGGCTCCTAACTGCCTAAACCACCAAAACTGTAGAATTTGTTGCATGGTCCCTTAAAACGGTGGTTCTGAAATATGGGCTCTTGGGTGTGTTAGGGTATATATCGGGTATATGAGGGGTCCCCATTTTAAGGGGCCATGTAACTAACTTCCCTAAGAAAACCCTAAAATCAACAAGCCACCTAAACCCAACACCCTAAATACAAATAGATTGACCCTTGCCGTTTCAAAAGGGTTCTGAAGTATTGGTGTTTGGGTTTTATAGAGTATGCAGGGGGTCTGGAAGGGCTCCCCAACTAAGGGACACGCAAAGGGGCCTTGTAACTACCCTAAACCCTAAAACCCAAACCCCAAACCCTAACCCCGAACCCCTAAACCCTAGCCCTAAACCCTAAACCCTAAATCCTAAACCCGAAGCCCAAATAGGGACCCAAACCCCCAAGCAGAGAGAGCTTTGGGATGGCGCAGGCCCTTTGTGCAGCGCCTGGCCTGGCAGCAACCAACTTGCAGGTCCCAGGGGAGAGTTTTAGGGTTTAGGGTTTAGGGCTTAGGGTTTAGGGTTGAGGGTTTAGGGTTTAGGGGTTAGGAGTTAGGGGTTAGGGGTTAGTGGTTAGGGTTTTGCTTAAGAAGCCCAAAGGAAAGGAAAAACAAACAATCCCCTTATGAACTCTTACAGGAAAGAATATTTTTTTAATTTTTTTGGGGGGGTTCTTAAGCAAACAGTAGCTTCGGGGCTTTGGGGTTTGGGGGCTTAGCGGTTCAGGGGTTTGGGGGATTTAAGGTTTAGAGGCTTAGGGGCTTAGGGGCTTAGGGGCTCAGGGGCTTAGGGGCTTAGGGGCTCAGGGGCTCAGGCCTTAGGGTTCTGGAAAGTTTTGGATGAGTATACTTTGATACTTTTTTTGGTTCTGAGTTCCGATTATAGCTACATATACCTAAAGAGTATGTGTTTTTTTCTTCCCTACTTTGGGGTTTAGGGGCTTAGCGGCTTCGGGGTTCAGGGGCTTAGCGGTTTAGTAAACCTTTTAGGGGTTTGGAGGATTTAAGGTTTAGGGGTTTAGGGCTTAGGGGTTTAGGGGATTAAGGATTGGGGGTTTGGGGGTTTAGGGGTTTAGGGGTTTAGGAGCGTGGGAGCTTAGGGGCTTTTGGGGGTTTGGGGTTTAGGGTTTTAAGGTTTCGGGCTTTGGGGATTCGGGTTTAGTGGCTGGCCTTTGGGGTTTGGAGTCTAGGAGTTAAGGGGTCTAGGGGCTTAGGGTTTATTGTGTTGTTGAGGGTGTTTGAGGTTTTTTTGATCTGTTCAGGGTTCATGAGGGAAGCTTGGACTGAGAACCGCAGGAGTATTTTCCATTGTCCAACCGTGGGTTTAAGGGGACCCTAAACCCAAAACCCTAAACCCTAAACCCTAAACCCTAAACCCTAAACCCTAAACCCTAGAGGGTTTCAGGGGCCATCCTATCTCAGGTCACCACCAAACAAGCGGATGGATTCAATGACGCCTGGATGATGCGCTTCGCGCAGTCGGGAGAGGCAGCTCAGACAGCATTGGAGAGGAGGGTGGCCACCAATAAAAGGGGTCGGAATAATTACGAATCATATTCCCGCAGCGTCCCTTTGTAGTTCTACTAGAATAACCCCCGAAATCCTATTCTAATTTTTCAGGCCTCTATAATATTAGTCATGCCTCAATGTAGCACTGCATCCTCCAGTTGTAGTGATGAGGGAACCCCCAAAGCCCTTCAACCCCAACCGTAAACCGCCTAAACCCTTAACCCCAAACCCTAATCCTAAACCCTCAACCCTTCGGTTTTTTGCTCCGTCCTAAACCTCTAAAGCTCCTTCTCGTTCGCAGCGCTCCTCGAAGAGAACGGTCGCAAGGTTTATAGCTGGGTTTAGGGTTTAGGGTTTAGATTTTAGGGTTTAGGGTTTAGGACTGGGTTTTGGAGTACCGTTCGTTCATACTTTTTGTGTGCTCTTCTTTTAAGGTTTTTTAGGGTTTTGGGACGTTTTAAAGCTATTCGGGGCTGCGGTGGTGCTTTGGGGTAGAATGGAGGGGCCCCGATCTCGTCGATACTAGTATTCAAAAATAGCAATTGTTCTTGCGGGAGCAGGCAAATCTTGGGCTCCCCGTGTTTTGGTGGCTTTTTGGTGCCTCTTGGGACCCTTTAAAGCTATTTGGGGGCTGTGGTGGTGGAGGTAAATGGGAGGGGCCCCGAAACCGTCGATTTCAATATTAAGAACAGCAATTTTCATTACGGGAACATGGTCTACTGGGCTCACCCCTTTTTTGGGGACTTTTTGAAGCCTTTTCGGGCTTTTTTTTTCAAGCTACACAACTCAGCATGCTTGATTTTTGCATAGTTTTTGTTTTGGTGGATTGAATTGTACATGACAATTTGCTTGATTCGAGCATCGGCAGTGATCTGTTCTTTGCACGCGCTCTTTACTTCAGCAGGGGTAGGGGGAAGCAGCGGTCGTGCCTGGCGCGCTTCAAAGCGAAGCCGCCGACTCCGAAGGCAGAATGCCCGACCCGAATCTTCCATTTGAAACCAGATCCATGCACATATCAATCTGAAAGGAGCTTCGCAACGAGGTGGCAGCGTATACAGATGTGGCTCCAGCGAGGGGCATGTACTGGAGCCCTTAAAACACTCAAGGCAGCGGGGGGGGGGGGGTCGGGCATGCACTAGAGCCCTAACAACACTTCATTACGAACGCGTTGGGGCAGTGAGGGTAAGATGTGGGGGCAAGGAGGCGGGCGGGGCGGGCAGGGTAAGAGGGGCGGGACGGGGGCAGCAAGGGCAGGGGGGGGGAGGGGGTCGCATGCCAGTGAGGGTAAGAGGTGGGGGCAGAGCAAGGGTACGCGCCGCGCCTCCCCCTTCCCCCCACCTCTTGGTGCCTGCCTGCTTTGCTGATAGAAATGGAGTGAAATGCATGCCCGACCCCCTCCCTCGCTGCCCTTGCCTCCCCCCTCCCCGCCCTTGCCGCCCCCTCTTGGTGCCTGCCCGACACCCCCCCCCCCCCCACTGCCCCGCCTTTGTCCTTCCCCTCTTACCGTAATGGAGTGTTGTACATGCCTGCTGTTGGTACCCCTTGTGCCTTGTTCGTGGGCTCCAGTGCATGCCCCCCCTCGCTGCCCTTGCTGCCCCCACCCTTCCCGCTCACTGCCCCACACTTCACTTGGTGCCTCCCGACCCCCCCCCCCCCCGCTGCTCTTGTTGGTACCCCTTACCCCCTCCTTGTCCCGCCCTTTGCTGCCCCCACTTGCCAGCCAGGTGGGGGGGGTGCCCAGGAGGGCTTGCAGAATTATCGCAGAAATGACCTCGTGCCATCAGGAAGAAAGAGAAGAAGGCGGCCAGAAAGGAGCGGCGCGAGGCCGACATCCAGGCGGCCGAAAAGAAAGGGCGGGAGGATCTCACGAAGGCGGGCCACGCGTCCTCAGATTGTGCTTTTTCTTTCATTTCATCCGTGACAGGCTGGCCAGGCCTGGAAAAAAACAAAACAAGGAGGCCTGGCTCTCGCAGAAGGACGAGGTGACCAAGATGCGCAAAGAGGAGAAGGAAACACAGGACTGGCAAGATTGTTAACATATGTGCGCTGCATCTGCGAAAAAGCAGGTGACGCCGCTGAAGCTCCAGGAGATGCGCCGGGTAAACAAGGAGAATGCCGCCAACAGTCGGGCTCGGAAAGCAGGACTGCTTCGAGCCTCCCTAAGCCAGCTGACGGCATCCTTTCGGCGTGCCTTCTTGCTCGACCAGGTTCTGGGTTCCTATGATAGCTACCTGTACCTTAGTATAGACTTTTTGCCGGGGTCTATTCCAAGGCAGGGATAAGCTTGGCAGCTACTCGTTTGTCGTTTCCGTTTGGCTCAAGGCTCCCTGATAAAAATTAACCAACCCCAAAAAAGGGTTAACACGTGGATAGTGGGCTACCAAGTAAGGTAGGCTTTATGTTGTTTCTATTCAGTTCTAAGGTCTTTTTAATATAGGATTATCTTGTTTTTTCATGTTATTTGTATATTTTTCTGCGAGTGTTCTTACATGCTTTGTAATATTATTATCATTTCGTGATATCATTATATGGTTGTAGTATTGTATTGGTGTCTTATTGTCTTCTTGTATTGCTGTCTATTTCCCCTTTTGTAGTATTGCACTATTGTAGTATTCTATTCATCGATTTTGCCCCGCATCGGCGTTAAGCGACTCCATCAATCAACAGTTCGAAACGACATTGGATTTCAGAGAGCGTCAGTTTTGTGCGACCCTCCGAAGTAGCGGCAGCGAAGTGCCCATTTGGTAGCGGTTTAGGGTTTGGGCTTTGGGGTTTAGGGACATTCTATATTTTCCTTACTTGGGTCACAAGGGTCCCTGTATATTTTTGTTTTCCAGAGGCTTTAAAGGCCAACCCAGTTGATCATGTTTTTGATAAGAAGGGAACATAGCATTCTAGTATCATTGGCTTCCCAGCATCCTGCTTCCCATTAGTACCTTTTTTTCCGTAGTGGCATTTCATTGTCCTAAGCAACATCTGCATGTTATTGGCAGGTTCAGTAGCATCACAAGTAGTATGATGATAAACCCTAAGCCCCTAAACCCCTAAACCCCGAAACCCCTAAACCCCTAAACCCCTAAATCCCTAAACCCCTAACCCCTAAACCCCTAAACCCTAAAACCCTAAACCCTAAACCCCTAAACCCTAAACCCCTAAACCCTAAACCTTCAAAAGTCTCACCACCATCCTCCGTGCAAGGATGGGACGATGCCCCTGCTCAAGTGCTGCGTTGGACAAGGCTTGGCGGGGCAGAATTGGCGTCCTTAGGGGAACATATTGGGCACCTGCAGGCTTCCTAAACCCTAAACCCTAAACCCTTAACCCTTAACCCTTAACCCTTAACCCTTAACCCTTAACCCTTAACCCTTAACCCTTAACCCGTAACCCTTAACCCTTAAACCCTAAACCCTAAACCCCTAAACCCTAAACCCTAAACGCTAAACCCCTAAACCCCTAAACCCTAAACCCATTTAATCTTTGAAGGGCCAGCCCCAAACCTCCTCTCCATGGATCGGTGTGGAGGTGTGCAGTCGGGCGAGTTCTACGAGCCAGAGGGCATGCTCGCCATGAAAGGCACTGCCCCAACCTTCGCGTTGAAGGGTTTTGGGGTTCTGGGTTGAAGGGTTCTAGGGGTGTTAGGGGCTTAGGGATTTAGGCATTTAGGGTCTAGGGTTTTAGGGGTTTTCAAGGTGTTAGGGGCTTTAGGGGTTTTAGGGGTTTTAGGATGTAATTTAGGGTTTAGGGTTTAGGGATTTAGGGGTGCGGTGGATTAAGGGTTTCCGTCGGAGTTTTGGGGTGTTTAGGGCAGCCTGCCAGAAGTGACCTGAGAGTGTACCGCAAACACCCTGAAAGCTCGCCCAAAGCCAAAGTCTGCGAATTTCGAGGACACTTAGAACGCATTCCACACCCTACAAACGGGGGTTAGCGTTTAGGGGGCCCCAAACCCCAAACCCTAAACCCTAAACCCTAAACCCTAAACCCTCATTATTAAGTCAAGGCTGGGTCTATAGGACGATGTAGGATCATGGGTGGACCCCATAACCCCGAAAGTCCGAAGCCGAAGCTGGCGCGCTAAAAAGTCACTGGTGAGCCCCCCGACCCTAAACCCCAAACCCTAAACCCTAAACCCTAAACCCCCTAGTGCTAAACCCTAAACTACCCACAAAGGTACCCAGGGCTACGGAGTTGACTGCAAACCTTAATGCCCATCCGCTGACTTGCGATACACTGACCCTTCCAGGATTGGGTGATTTTTGTACTTCGGAGGGTTTGGGGTTTAGGGTTTCGGGTTTAGGGTTTAGGGTTTCGGGCCGTTTAGGGTTTTGGCGTGGCCAGTAGCACCAATCATCCTTTTTAGGGGGTTAGGTTCCCTTGAAAAACCACGAAACAAAGAGTTGGCACCCTCCTGTTCCTAGGCCCCAGAGTAGGCCCTTATTGCCTTCTTTTACGGTTTAGGCTCCCTTATACGCCCCGTTAAACCGAAACAAGGCACCCTGTTATTCCCAACCCTAAACCCTAAACCCTAAACTCTTGGGCCTAGTTCCTAGGCTACGAGGCATAGGCATTGGCAAGGGGATCATGGGGCACGTTGGCCCATCCTTCCAACCAACCCTAAGCCCGAGAATCCTGACTTGAAGCCTTAAGCCCTGCACCCTAAACCCAAAATCAAGCTGTAAAGCCTAAACAACCCTAAACCCCAAACTTTAGGCCCTAAATCCTAAACTCCAAAAGTTCCAAACCCCTAAACCCCTCAATTCCCCCCCCCCCCCCCAAAGAAAAAATTTCACAACCTCCTCCCCCCTCTCCAAAAAAAAAAACAAGCAATACTAGTAAAGAAATATCTAAATAGATAAAGTAGTGGAGGCAAGCCGGCCAAGATCGACCTGGAGCCAATCTGCACGAAGCCGGAGTCTCGAAACATTCTGTGGAGCCTTGGCCGCGGCAAACGCCGGGTCGGTCGGGGGGGGGGGGGGGTGGGCTTCCGGGTCGAATAATATAGGGGTCGGAATAATTACTAATAGTATTCCCTTATGGTCCCTTTGCAATTTTACGATAGTGACCACCGAAACCCTAGTTCGAATTATTCAGGCCCCTATAGTATGCCTCAACATGTAAGTAGTCGGTAAATCAAAAAATGCCTCAATAAATGAATGAACAAGTTAATGAAAGAGCATATATTCATATATACATATGCATATGTATATGTGTGAACAAGAATAGCAATTGCAAAAGTGATTGGGTTGGGTTTAGAGTAGAGGGGTTAGGGTTTTAGGGTTTTAGGGTTTAATTAGGGAGAGAATAGGGAGTCGGGGCGCAGTCTCCGCCTGGAAGGTGCGGCATCTTCAGGCTGTTGCCATGCGCGTTGCAGGATCTTAGCGAAGCTTTTTGCCCCACGTGATCTCGTTAGGGTTTAGGGTTTAATATAGGGGCCTTAATAATTAGAATAGGGTTTTGGGGGTCATTGTAGTATAGGGTTTTGGGCGGTCATTGTAGAATAAGTACAAGGGGACCATGTGGGAATACGATTAGTAGTTCTTCCGATCCCTATACTAGAAGTTTAGGGTTTAGTGTTGGGGGTTGGGGCCTTGTGGGGGGTGGGGGGCGGGGGGTCGTTGATCAAAAACCTCTCTTGCTACATTCCCAGCTTGCGCACCCAAACCCCAAATTCCAAACATTAGCATAGTAAAACAGTAGCATGTATAACTCTACTCATGAGATGAACCGGCATATTGCTAGTATTATCCTAATGAATGTCATTCGACATATCAGTAGAAATCATAACACCAACACCAGAACCAGCACCAGCCACCGACGACGACAACAACGACGACAAAGAAAGATGCAAGTGCAAGGGAAAGATGCGTATAGCTCTATGCGGAATGCCGCAATGCAGAGCACAGCACGTTGTATAGCTTACTCAAGAAACAAGATATGTCGAGTCATGATAATTGCATAGATTGGCCAAGGGCACAAGCCTTACGCGTCAGAACGCTGGTCCTGTCTGACATGCACACTGCACACTGCCAAACTAGGCAAGAAAGCGAGAAGGCGTGCGGCACCTTCAATATCGAGTGAGGGTCACACCTCAGAGGATGGTAGGGAATACCCGCTTTCAGGAATGAGAAAAGTTGGGAGTGAGAACATACTTCTGCGATTCCTCTGAAATCGAGGCTTTCGCACTCAGATCACGTAGTGGTGTAGTTCGTCGCCTGCTTGCTTTGCGCTATTGTTGGCTTTGTTTGTCTCAGAGCCTCTGTGCTGCTATGGCGAAGCCTGGCAGGTTCTCGGCTTTGCTTTGCAGGCAGCTGCTCCGCGTTGGCGGGGTCGTTGCATTTCATTTAAAGTTGCGCTGGTACAGGCGTCGCGGGTCGCAACATGTGGCAAAAAAGGTACTTGTGTTGCCAAGGACATGATGCCTCCCTCCGCCCACACCACGTCCGAACTCACGTTTCTAAGCCGCAAGCCCTAAACCTTGTAAAAGCCTACATCCCATGTAAACCTTGCAAACCCTAAACCCTATAAACACTATTTCGCCGCACCTGACATCTTGTGCAGACCTCCGGAGTGACTTAAGCCTCAGAAAAAAGCCCACCCCCCCCCCCCCCCAAACCAAACCCCCTTAAACACCTCAAAGCGCCCTAAAGCCCCTGAAGCCCTAAAACCCCCAAACCCGAAATATTCCCTGACCCTAAACCCTAAACCCTAAACCCTAAACCCTAAACCCTAAACCCTAAACCCCCAAATCCCCCTCAAACCTTCCAAGCAGCCCAAGCAAGCCAAAAGCAAAAAAACCCTGCGCCGCACCACCGCTCCTCCCCCTAAACCCTAAACCCTAAACTGCCCTAAACCCTAAACCCTAAACCCTAAACCCTAAACCCCCCCAAATCTCCTCGAAACGCCGCTCCTCCCCTAGCTCTCGAAGCAAAGTGTAACCGCGGCACCTCGGGGAGCGCCTTCAGCGGGCTGCGTGGCAGCCCAGCTCTCAGATTTCGGGTTTTGGGGTTCAGGGTTTAGGGTTTTAAGCCCGAGGGTTCAGGGTTTAGGGTTTAGGGCTAGGGTTTAGGGTTTAGGGTTTAGGGTTTAGGGTTTAGGGTTTAGGGTTTAGGGTTTAGGGTTTAGGGTTCAGGGTTCAGGGTTTAGGGTTTAGGGTTTAGGGTTTAGGGTTTAGGGTTTAGGGTTTAGGGTTTAGGGTTTAGGGTTTAGGGCCTCCAGCGCATCAGAGGCGGGCTGTTCTGTCGCCTCACCTCGCAAGGAAGCTGCAGACTCCCAACATGAACAAAAGCATCTACAGGAAGCCCTAAACCCTAAACCCTAAACCCTAAACCCTAAACCCTGAATAGATAAACAGAGACCCCTAAACCCCTAACCCCTAAACCTGTCCATAGAGACCCCTAAACCCTCAATAGAGACCCCAAACTAGATATGGCCCAGAACCCTATGAGGGATCCTAACCCTACCTAAACGCCTAAACCCTAAAACCCTCAAAACCCTGAAACCCTTAAAAACCCGTTAATTGAACCCTTAAAGATTCTAAAACCCCTAAACCTCTTAAACACCCCTAAAACTAACCCCTAAAAAGCCCACAAATTCCAGCTGTTGCTCAGGCCGCCACACTGCCAACCATGGCGCGGAGACCTGGGCACGAAAGGAGCCACCCGGGTGGGTCTAGAGTTTAGGGTTTAGGGTTTAGGGTGTAGGGTTTAGGGATTCATCACAAAATGCCCCTCGTTTCCAGGAGGCCCTGCCTCCTCCTTGCGCTGTGCCTTAGCTGGCTGCCATCCACGCCTGGAGACTCAGAGACATCGCCCTTCATCGGGTGGTTAGGGCTTTAGGGTTTAGGGCTTAAGAAAAATCAGGGGCCCCTCACAGTAGGATTCCCTCATAGTAAGGACCCCAGTAAGGTACCAATAATTTCGGACACCCCCATCTTACTCGTTCTTGGTAAGTAAGGAGGGAAGGTGCCTGATATCCCCCTTCATGCCCTTTATAAGGGATCGGGCGGAATGCGTTTGTAGGGAGGTTACGGGGCACGAGTCTTTCCTTATTGCCCTGTGAGCACCATGAACGCCCTCTTGGTATAGGACCTTCATGACGCCACGTGGTTCATCACGCGTCAACCGAAAGCTCTTGCAACTGCCTCATTTTCCGGGGCCTTTTTTGCCTGATTCCCTCATTCCCTACTTCGAGCCACTAGGTCAGAGTTTTTTTTGAAGGCAGAAGTCACCGATCTTCTGTGCGACCTTTCTGGCGTGATCCAGTTGTTTCCTGTCATTGTTGCCTCTCTTGCTCGCAGGCCGAAGCCCCAGAAAGTCATCTCAACTCCCTAACCCACAACCCTCAACCCCTAACCCAAAACCCTAAGACCCTTAATCCCAGACCCTCAACCGTAAACCTCTAACCCTAAACCCCAAAACCTAGAACCCCAGACCCTCAACCGTAAACCTCTAACCCTAAACCCCTAAGGTCGGCCATGTACACAGACGAGGCAGGCCCTGGGGACGTCAACCAAGGGGTCATCCAGAGCGTGCCTGCTACAAGTCCAAGGGCTTGGGGCTTAGGGTTTAGGGTTTGGGGTTTGGGGTTTTGGGGTCTGAGGTTTGGGGTTTAGAGTTTAGGCAGCACCATGTATCCAGTGGTTTGGAGAGCTGCGAGTTCCCTCAGGCTTATAAGCTGTTAAGTTTCATATTTACACGTATTTATAAGCCATTAAGTGAGCACAGGAATTCATTCTGCTATGAAGCGCCTCGTAGCAGTCACCCAGCGCTGTTCTCAACTACGGTCTCCGTCTAATGGACACCCTCACCAGGCTTCATGCCGAAGAGGTCCCAACCCCGAACCCCCTTTGTCTTTTGAGGGTTTAGGGTTAGGGTTTAGGTTTGGAGTTTAGGGTTGTAGTTTAGGGTGTAGGGTTTAGGGTTTAAGGTTTTAGGGCTAGGGTTTCGGGGTTTTAGGGTTTAGGGTGCAGGGGCACTAGGCCTGCGTGGCGGCATGTTGCAGGTAGGGCAGTACGACTGGTTCCTCGAGCAGATTGGCAGGCAGCTGCCTCATCCAACGGCACCGGACTCTAAGGACCTCTGTACCTACAGTCCTAGGGGTTTAGGGTTTACGGTTTACTACTTGCTTAAGAACCCCCAAAAGTATATAATGATAAGCCCTGTATTGCCCTCATCAGGAGTCATGTTTCACCTACACTTCCTAACATGTAGCTTCTACATTCCCTGGAAAGATGGTGGCAAGGGTGAGGCGTTCAGGTTGAGTCAAGCTTTGAGGGTTTGAGGGTTTAGGGTTTAGGGTTTAGGGTTTAGGGCTGGGGGGCTTCGGGTTTGGGGCTTTTGGGCTTGGGGAGTTGGGTCCAGGGTTTAAGCCTCACATCCACAGCTTCGCCACACAGCTTGTGCATGTTATACAGGTGTATCTACCATGACAAATGTACAAAAAGGTATAGGTGTTTGTGTTGGTGCATATGGTTGCTTGTGTGTTGTCATTTGTACTTGCTGATTTTTTCTGTATTTGTACATGCCCATGCTCAGAATTTGGTTTATTTGTGTCGCACCTGCCTTTGGGCTTATATGGGGTTTCTGAAATTAGGGGGGGGGGGGGTGTACCTTATTGGGGTCCTTATTGCAAGGGAATTCCCGGGATTATAGTACCCCCCTATGATAATCCCTGTCAAGGACTCGTAGTATAAGGGCGAACATCCCAACCCCAAACCCTACACCCCAAGCTTTGCAAACCCTAAGCCCTAAACCCTAAACCCCAAGCCCACCCTAAACCCTAAACCCGAACTAAACCCTAAACCCTGAACCCTGAACCCTAAACCCTAGTATCCCTTTGAAAATCCTTGTCAAGGACGCGTAGTATAAGGGCGAAGATCCCAACCCCAAACCCTGCACCCCAAACTTTGCAAACCCTAAGCCCTAAACCCTAAACCCTAAACCCTAAACCCTAAACCCTAAACCCTAAACCCTAAACCCTAAACCCTAAACCCTAAACCCTACGCCCACCCTACACCCTAAACCCTGAACCCTGAACCCTGAACGATAAACCCTAAAACCTTCCTCCAGACAGGGTGGATCTGTAGGCTTGAGACGCCCACCCCCTGAGGCCAACTGCACTCGCATTCTCCGGCGAACACCCAGACAGCATCTACGCCGCAACCGAGCCAGGAGCTTAGATCGGTTTAGTGTTTTAGGGTTTTAGGGTTAAGGGTTTAGGATTCAGAGTTTAGGGTTTAGAGTTTAGGGTCTAGGGTTTAGGGTCTGGGGTTTAGATGTCAAAGCTTAGAAAGTGGGAGTTAGTATTTTAGTTGGTGTTAAGAGGTTAGAAGTGGGGAGTTAGGACTTTAAATGGTGTTGAGGGTTAGGTTGTCGTGTAATCTAATTAGAGAAATGTATTATGGATGGTGTTTACGTTATCTTCATTCTAATGGTGTATCATTTGTCTTTCTTTTTATATTTCTTCATCTTGGAAGAGCTATATCTTATGCTTCATACTTTTATAATCCAAATACTTGATTTTGTGGAATTATTATTTACTTCTTCTTAATGGGAACAGCATTTATGGGTTATGTTTTACCTTTAGGACAAATGAGTTTATGAGGAGTTACAGTCATTGCAAATTTATTATCTCCATTTCCATCTTTAATAGAATGGCTTTGTGGAGGACATTATATTTACAATCCAACATTAAAGAGGTTCTTTGTCTTTCATTTTCTATTTTCATTTCTTCTTTGTGCTTTTCTTCTTTTTCATATGTTTAATCTACATTTTCTATCTTCTAATAATCCTTTAAGGGATTCCACTAATAATAAAATAGCATTTTTCCTTTCATTATTAGTAAAGATTTCTATGGAAAGATATTAATTCTCTATCTATATCTTCTTCAAATTCATTTCGGCTTCTCTTCTTTCTCACATCCAGATAATGCATTAGAAGCATGTGGATTACTTACTCCTTTACATATAGTACCTGAATGGTATTTCTTATGCCAATATGCTATGTTAAAAGCTGTACCAAATAAAAATGCAGGATTCATTATCTTATTTACTTCTATCTTCATCCTATTTTACGTTATGAGAAGTCTTTCAATGTCATTCTATTTTATAATTAAGACGTCCAGTAGATTTAATGGTTTTTATCTGTGCTTTTGGTTTCTTTCACTTTTTTCTTTTATTTGGATAGGTGGTCAAATTCCTGTAGACAACTTTCTATCTTATGGTCGTATCTTGACATTACATTATTATCTTCTTATTTTCTGGTGTGTACTTCGTTGTGTTCTTTCGCTCAGTATATTCGCTCTTTCACACACTTCGTACTATTATTCTATAACCTGTACACGCGGCAATAAGTTTATTCGTGAAGCCGCGATAGTAAAGGCAAGCATGTTGTTGTGTTATTGGTTTTGTTCTCTTCTCCGTGGGCTTGCGGGCTTCTGGAGTGGAAAGTGGTTCGCACCTTTGCTCTTTGCTTTAGGTCCATGGAGAGACCCTTGTAAGGGATCCTGGACATAGTATAGGCTTTTTTTGGAGCTACTCGGGTATGTCGGGACTATATCTTTCTTGCCCGAAACACTAAGCCCTAACCCTAAACCCCTTATACAGTAAGGGCCCTCCTTCAACGTGTCTGCTCAGGTCTGGCGTTGTAGCATCCATGATGATGCAGGACTTGCACAAAGTCCAGTTCTGTCTGAGGTTTGTGGAGTTGGGGTTAGAGTTTTGGGTTCAGGGTTTAAGTATTGGGGCTGGAGGTTTCACCTATGAACCCCATGAAACCAAGAAGGGGCCCTTTCTGTTTTGCTTGGGCTATAATTGCACCTGACAGCTTAGGGTTTAGGGCTAGGGTTTCATGATGGGGGGTGGGCAAAAGATGCATTCCTCACAGTTCAGGGTTAGGGGATTTTGGTCGGGTCAGCTGATGGGAGGACGGCCGCGTGCAGTGGAGAAGAGCCTCTCGGCCAGCACTTGAAAGCTGGATGCGTTTTCGGAAAGGGACCCTAAACCCTAAACCCTAAACCCCTAAACCCTAAACCCTAAACCCTAAACCCTAGTTAAACCCTAAACCCTAAAGCCCTCCCTTTCAAACCCGCCAAGCTGCAACCCTAGCGACCGCAAGTCCCTGCCCACTTCGGCTGAAACACTAAGCCCTGAAGCCTTCCAGAACCGTATAGCGAATTCTATATCCTTTTTGGGAATTATTTTTCCTCATATAAAACCCAAGAGGAAATTACAAATACTATTTTCATTAAGGTTCTAAGGGGAGTCTAGAATTCTGAACCCTCAAAAGCCTTCTAAGCCCAGCAATAAGCCCGGAAGCATATCAACCCTACACCCCACACAAGCCCTAAACCCCAAACTCTCCTGCAGACCCGAATTACTGCAGAAACCCCAAACCCTAAACCCCAAACTTTCTAAACCCTAAGCTTCATTAACCCTAAACCCCAAAGCCTAAACCCTAAACCCTAAGCCCTAAACCCTAAACCCTAAACCCTAAACTAAACCCTAAACCCTAAACCCTAAACCCTAAACCCAAATGAACACCCGGCCCAGATAGCATCTCCGGATCCCATCCGGCTCCTGCGCACGGCGGGGCGGGGTCTGGTCAGCGCCACTGCGGGGGACTCAATTTGGGGGTTTAGGGTTTAGGGGTTAGGGTTTCGAGTTTAAGGTTTCGGGTTTAGGGTTCAGGGTGCAAAAGAAAGCCGGTCGTGCTGGAGATGGGTGTGAGGGATGCGGGGGGGCTGCTTAACCCCAAATTCTAAGCCCCTAAACCTCCTGGAGACCCTAACCCCTTAAACCACTTGGGAATCCCCTGAGCCCATGAACATGAATGGCTCTCTGCAGCCGAAGAGCCTTAAGCCTCAAGAACCCCACAAACTCCCCAAATATCCCCTGAACAAACCCTGTAAAGCTTGAAAACCCTAAAAAACCCAAACCCTAAACCCCAAAAGCTTAAGCCAAAAACCCCCCCCTCCCCGGCCGAGGAGCGTGGTTTGGTCCAAGCGTGGAAAGGTGCGCCTTTCCACATGCCGGTGCAGAAACCGTCGTCAGGGAGCCCAAATACCCCCCCCCCCCATGAAGGAAGATACCTTAGATGAATAGACCCTAAACCCTAACCCATACTGAGACCCAGCGTAGGCTCTTATTCCCCTATGTCAGAAGCTTGTGTTGAACCCCGTGCATTCCCTGACAAGCCCTCGGCTGCTTTGGGTGTTTCTTTGGTTTCTTCGCAGGGCTGGACCCTAAACCCTAAACCCTAAACCCTAAACCCTAAACCCTAAACCCTAAACCCTAACGATCATCGGCAGGTACTGGAGACCTTAGCTGGCAAAAGGAGTACAACGAGAAGGTGCGCAGGGGTCTGCATTGCCGGAACCCCTCCTGTTTAGGGTTTAGGGTTTAGGGTTTAAAGTTCAATTAGGGTTTAGGGTTAAAACAAAAAACGGAGGAGTCGCCGGCTGATGCTTTGATGTCAGGGTGGCTACGTGGTCCCTTAATATGGCCCCTTACCTCCTCTAAAGGGTTCTGAAGTATGGGCCCATACAGAGGACCACGTAACTTCCCTAAGATTTGAAACTGATGTCTGTGAGTGTGGAAGAAGGCACATGTCCCAAAACAGCGGCGGGCTGCGGGTGGGGAAGCGGGTGTGTCTTTGCACTCATGTGACACAGGCGACCGAGCCCCCAGCTGTCTGCAACATCAGCCAGCATGGCAAATGGAGCATATCACATCCTGCAGAAGCTTGGGGCGGAGATCGCGCAAGAAAGGGCGGCGAAAGATCTTAACAACTACACCCTACGCCCCCCCCAAACCCTAAACCCTACACCCTAAACCCTAAGCCCTAAACCATTCAGACAGCTTCAGGTGCTCGACCTCATCCCCGTCGGCGGATCCGTGTTGGTTGTCACCAACAAAGAGGCTGGAATCTCAGGGGCCGGGCCAGATTTTACCCGGACTCCCATAGCCTCACAAGCTCCTTACCAGCAACCTCATGGGCCCACAACCCCAAAGCCCTTAAGCCCTTAAACCCCGCAAAGCCCTAACACCCTTAAACCCCGAAAACCCTTAAAACCCCTTAAACCCTTAAGCCCTTAAACCCGTAGCCCGCCAAACCCTGAAGCCCTGAAGCCCTTAATTCAACCGTTAACCCCCAAACCCTTAAGCCCTTAAGCCCCTAACCCCTGAACCCTAAACCCTAAACCTTAAACCCTAAACCGCAACCCTTAAACCCTAAGCTCAAAGGAAGGCCCGATTCGCGTTTGGGTCCCCCAGGACCCTTCCATCGTGTCGGGCTTAGGTGGGTTCCAGGCATCCTGGACGCCACAACGGTTTAGGGTTTAGGGTTTCGGGCTGAGAGTTGAGGGTTCCCCTGAAGCTCGGATTCTTGCTGGATGTTTTGATGACACCCACTTAAGGGAATATACCCGGCACCCTAAACCCTAAACCCTAAACCCTAAACCCTAAACCCACAACAAAGTCAAGCCTTCCCAGGTCGAATCCAGAAACCTTGCAGGGAAGCACGAGTGGCGCGGGCCTCAGTTCTTCTCGTTTCGGGTTTAGGGTTTAGGGTTTAGGGTTTAGGGTTTAGGGTTTAGGGTTTAGGGTTTAGGGTTTAGGGTTTAGGGTTTAGGGTTTTAAGTTTAGGGTTTAGGTTTAGGGTTTAAGGTTTAGGGTTTAGGGTTTAGGGTTTAGGGTTTAGGGTTTAGGGCTTGGGGTAGCTTACTTAGTGCATAGCTACCAACTTCAGCGTGCCAACATGGGTGGCCGCACCCAGGGTCTTGAGGATGGCAATCAGGGGCGATCCCGGGTTTCGGGTTTAGGGTTTAGGGTTTAGGGTTTAGGGTTTAGGGTTTGGGGTTTAGGGTTTAGGGAATCTGATGCATCAGAAAGGCGAAATCAAGTTCGAAGCTGGCTGGTTCTAAGTAGGGAATGCGAGAGTGAGGGCCCTCTGTCATCCCTTAGAGGTGTCTTGTTTTACGGGGCCCTCATTCCCACATTCCCTACTATAAGAACCAGGGGGTCTTTGACAGCACCGCCTCTCTGGGAGCTGAAGAAAAACCGAGGCAGATCAGCAGCAAAGACGTCGACGAGCAGGCAGGGTTTAGGGTTTAGGGTTTAGGGTTTCCGGCTCTAAGGTTTTAGGAACCTTACTGGGGAATGTCATCAAGAGCCACGTATCAAGAGACGGTGGAGACCTGGGCAGAAAATCTCACAGGCGTCTCAGCAACACTAGAAGCTAAACCCTAAGCCAGAATGGCATGGAAACTCAGAGCTTGACCTCGAAGCGTTGGGCTTCGGATTTCAGGGTGTAGGGTCTAGGGTTTGGGTTTAGGGCTTGGGGTTTAGGGTTTAGGGTTTTGGGTTTGAGGGGGTTCCGGACAGACGTGTTTTGTGTTCAGGCTCGGGACCCAGACAGCACTAAGCCTACTAAAGCCCTAACGCTTAAACTCTTCGCCCCATATCCTTGGCGCGGTATGGCGTTTGAAACCTGGGGGGTTTACGAAATTAGGGGTGGTGTTCCTTGTTGTCTTATTATTCGGGGTCTATATTAGGGGGGTTTTTCATAGACCCCCCATAGTTCCATGGGCCCCCCAACAGTTTCAGTTCCCCGTCGTTCAGGCAGAGTATGTCGCGGCCGCGCAAGCAGATGGACACGCTTGGCACTCAGATCTCAGAGGACCTTTTGAGGCCCTCGAGTACCCTAAACCTTAAACCTTAAACCCGAAACCCTAAACCCTAAACCCTAAACCCCAAACCCTAAGCCCTAAACCCTAAACCCTAACCTCCAATCCCTGCGCTCTTGCCTCGCAGAGGTGTGCGTCCTGGCCGTGTCAGAGGCAGAGGGATCTTTATGGTTTAGGGTTTAGGGCCTAGGGTTTGGGGTTTGGGGTTTAGGGTTTAGGAGAATTGGGGGGTAGTTAAGTAAGTGTCCTAATCCTTCAAAGGGGGAATATACAGCCGGATTCCCCATGAAGAACCAGTCAAGAAATCTACTGGGTTCCTGCCCCAAAAGAAATCCATCCAAACCTGCGAAACCTAAAGGGCCCCATATCCATACCTTAAGGAATGCTTTGGGACGAGGGTTTGTGATGTTCGCCTCCAATACGAGCAGTCCGTAATGGGGATTGCAATACTGGGTACGACAATCCCTATTCAGGACTGTAAGTAAAAAGGGGGAACATCCCAAATGACCCTATACTCCTGGGGTTTACGGTTTAGGAACACTTTGGGATTGTGTAGGGTTTTGGGTTCAGGTTGTAGCTTAGGGGGTGTCGTGGGCTCCGAAGCCCTGTCTCAGAACCAAGCCGAACCACCGAGCTCAAAAGCTTTCAATGTGGGTTTAGGGTTTAGGGTTCAGGGTTTAGGTTTTAGGGTGCAGGGTGTAGGCTTTAGGGGTGTGCAGAGTACAAGGGGGGCATCCCTCATTGAGTTGGGTTAGGGTTTGAGGGGCTTCGGGTCGAGGGCCTCGAAGCCAAAGATCGAAGGTCGACATGCAACCCCCTCCCCCCCCCAAAAAAAAAGGAAGAAAGACCAGGACCGGGTCAGCCACAGCAATTTTTACATTCAGATTGTCACTTGGATATCACCAAAAGCACAAATCTCATAAAGATACTCTTAAGTCCTATGATTGTGCACACCAACAAAGGTCTAAGCAGAGTCAGACTCCGCAAGCTTCACTCTGCACAGGCTTCGGAGACCTCGACCGTGCAGAAGCTCGGACGCATGAAATCTCCTTAAAACCCCTTTAAGGCCTACCGCTTGGGATTTTCCCCCCTGTATACTCGCAGTCCTTCATAGAGATCAGAATAGGGGTACTACAATCGTACTAAGGACTGTGAGTATAAGGGGGAACATCCCAACCTACAGCCCTAAGCCCGATTCTCTCAAACCCCAAACCCTCAACCCCCAAAACCCTGGAAGGAAGAGATTGGCTGAGGCCCCTAAACCCTAAACCCTAGAACCTAAACCCTAGACCCTAAACCCTAGACCCTAGACCCTAGAACCTAGACCCTAGACCCTAGACCCTAGACCCTAGAACCTAGACCCTAGACCCTAGACCCTAGACCCTACCCTAAACCCTAAGCCCTAAACCCTAGTCGGCCTCAGCCCCTAGCCCCCAGCCAAAAGCTTGTCGGAACCGGCAAGTGCGCAGCCGCAGCGTGTGCGGCTTAGGGCGGTTTAGGGTTTGAGGGCTCTCATACCCCTAAACCCTAAACCCTAAACCCGGGGTTTGAGGAATAGGAAAGAAACAACATCAATTACAGTCGGCCCTAAACTTAACCCTAAGCCTAAGACTAAGGACAGAGACCAACAAGCCGGCTCAAGCAAGTGGTGTGTCCGGACGGAGATTTCTACAAGCTCGAACCCACCACATTGAGGCTCCAAGGGGTTGCACCGGAGCGCGTGGACTGTTACCTGCCGAGTCGATTCGGACTGTACTCGGATCCCAGAGAGCGCCAGAGATGGTCTCCAGGTTGAGGCAGCTGGCTGTGGAGCTTACACTTGATGACGCGAACCCTACGCTTCCTAGCCCAAAAGCCCCCTACACTACTTTAGCAAACCCTAAACCCCGAAGCCCCAAAATCCCCAAACCCCGGCACCCCCAAAACGCCTAACCCTAAACCCACAACTTAAAACCTTAAGCCTTAAGCCCCGAACCCTAAACCCGAAAACCCTAAACCCCTAAACGAACCCTAAGTGTCCTGAAGCCCTGAGCCAACCGAGGAAGCTCGACTCGAGCGGAAAAGTGGTCGACAAGGCCCCGGACCCCAGAGAAAGAGCAGCCCATTCTGTCTGCCCATTCTGTCTGTCGGGTTTAGGGTTTAGGGTTTAGTGTTTAGGGTTTAGGGTTTAGGGTCTAGGGTTTAGGGTTTAGGGTTTAGGGTTTAGGGTTGGGGGTTGGGGGTTCAGGCATCACTGCCACCCGAGAAATACCTATTCTAACCACGGAGTCGAGTGAATTAGTCTCCTATGTTAGAGCCACCCCAAACCCGAAACCCTAAACCCTAAACCCTAACCACTTTCTGGGGACTTTTTGAGGGGCCCGAAACTGGAGCCCCTTTTGCCTAGAGCTCCGAGAAAACCAGCGTTACAAGTAGCACAGACAATGCGAATATTAATAAGCACCAGCTGCATGACAATAGCAAGAGCAGTAAGAACAATCAGAAAAAGCATACGAGGAATGACAACAGTAGTTGCAAGAATGCAATGCTGGTCGAAATCCTTAAACCCCAACCCCAAACCCTAAACCCCAAACCCTAACCCTAAACCCGAAACCCCAAACCCCAAACCCCGAACCCTAAACCCTAAACCCTAAACCCTGCTCAAGAAGCCCTCCAAAGGCCGAGTACTCCTTCGGCCCACCCGTCGGCCCTGGCTCCTCCATGATCGTGGACGCCCCTTGGGGCCGAGAGTAAAGGGCTCTTGGGGGTTTGGGGTTTAGGGTTTCGGGTTTTGGGGTTTAGGGTTTAGAGTTTAATTAGGGTTTAGGGTTTAGGGTTCAGGGTTTAGGGTTTAAGGTTTAGGGTTTAGAGTTTAGGGTCTTTCTTTTGGATTGGGGGCCGGGGGGGAGGGGGGCATGTACCAGGACCTCCGACAGCACGCATAAGAATTGCAGCACCAAAGGAAACGGGCGTGTAGTTTCCGGGGTCGGAATAATTACCAATAGTATCCCCTTATGGTCCCTTTGTAATTATACTATACTGACCCCCAAAGCCCTATTCTAATTCATAAGGCTCCTACATTAATTTCCCGGGTCTAGGTCGGTTGCTGTGGGGTTTCGCAAGGGATGTTGGGCACTAGGCCTGCTATCCTTGTGGCTCGGCATATGGTTGCAGAAGGTTAGGGCGCTTAGCCCTAAACCCTAAGCCCTAAGCCCTAACCCCTAACCCCTAAACCTGAATTCAAGGTTTAGGGCGTAGGGAAAGCACTTTGTGTTTCTTTTTAGGTCATCTCCTCCGCCTTGGGATGCTTACACGAACAGTCCTTTATAGGGATTATAATACCCCGAAATCCTCCCAACCTCCGCCGATACAGCCCAGGCGCACTTGGTCGTCTTGCAGGACAACACCGTCTCCTCGCACACCTTCTGCCCTTGCCCCGGGTTTCGGGTTTGGGGTTTGGGGCTAGGGTTTAGGGTTTAGGGTTTAGGGTTTAAGGTTTAAGGTTTAGGGTTCAAGGGCACTAATCCTGAAGCCCTCACGTCCGGCGATGTCTATGCTGAGGCCTCTGAACTTAGGGGCTGGGTAGTTAGTCTTTAAGCTTTTGGTTATACAGTGTCCTTTTACAAATGAGAGGTTCCGCTTTTTTTTGGGCTAGGGTACTCAGCCCCTAAGTGGCTCGACTGAAAATCACAAGGGGGGGAGGTGGGGAGGGGGGAGGGAGGTGGGGGGGCAGGGCGGAGGGGGGGGATGACAATGACACCGCCAGCCACAGCGCTCCAGCCACTCCAAGCCCCAAAATCTCCTACAACGACATCTGCTTCCAGTATGACGTTCCTGGTGCAAGGAGTCCCATCACGTTTGCACGCAAGACTATTAGCAGCAATTGTTATGTTAACGTACCAAATCCTCTTTTGGACCCCGTATGCGCGGCGAACGAAGCAAGGTTGAAGAAATTTGACGAGCAGACTTTTTTCGTGCAACCTCAATGTATTCAGGTGCTTTCAATATGCTGTAACTTCAGCGAGGCTCGAACATTGGTCGCTGTTTCATTGGGATATCACCATGCAGTGTCGGCCAAAGTTTGTACTCTCTGCACCTTGCAGAAATGTACAAACAAAATCACGCTTTCTTCGATCCTCGCGTTTGGACCGTTTGGGTCTTAGACGAAGAGCTACGCAAGCAAGTTGAGAGTTTCGCGAACTGCTTCATTCTGACAGGACAGGAAGCGCCTGAGAGCAGCAAGTAAAAGCAAACTGATTTGTACAAGCAGTTTATTTCTGGCGACGGCATCGTGGGCCGCAAGCCATGTGGCTACTGGACGCGCATGTTCCGGGTACACGACTGGAGGTAAATCGCATTGTTTTTTCCAAGGCGTCACATGAAAGAATTTACATTCAATTTTCAGAAGAGCCTTTGTTTGCAAAGGGAAGGCGCGATTCGTGCATCCGAAGTTTCTGCTGAAATATCCAGATCATGAGCTGCATGGAATCTTTGCTGCTGATCCAAGTCTTGCACATTCTCTTACACAGGCGCAAGCCTCCTGTGCTGGCCTGAAGCTACAGTGGGCTTCGAGGAATTGTACAACACAGAGATGTGTTACGAAGAAATGGAGGCGTATTGCAGTGGTGGCGATCAGTACTTGACAGAAGACCTTATCACACCTTATCAAACAGGCTTGCAGCATCCCAGTTCGAAATCGTCAAGATGAGCCAAGCGATGGACTCCGAGCAGTACTCGCTGCAGAAGAAGAAAGTCAGGAAGACTTGGAAATCAAGTAAAGGAATGGGATATCCGTCGTGAGCTCTTCATGGCAGGGCTGTTGGAGTCTAATTCCGACACTATGAGTTTCTACATTTTCAAGAACATGACGTTGTCAGGAAACATTCCAAACTTGTCGAAGGATAAGGCGTGGGATCAGTTGGAGGCTAGAGGCAAAGCGACAAAACAAGACCTGGCACGTGCATTCCAAAGTTGTCTTTCTCAGCAACAAACGACGAGATCCGTGGTCTACAAGATATGCGAGAGCAATGCATGGTCTTCGAGGAGCCGCGCGATCTTCAGCGGCTTCGGCAGTATGCATTCGCGCACGCGGAAAGGAAAACCGACATCCATACCTTGAACCAGAAAAACGACCCTCAACCCTAAAGCGCCCTAGTCTGAACCCTATATATGAAGTAGGGCTTATTACTGTTTTGATGAGTGTATATAAGGTTCCGGGTGGGGATACAAGAAAACCCTACTTCATATATATATATATATATACACACACTTTCCAAATCCCCTGGGCCTTGTGCCAAGGTGGCAGCGGGAGCGGAAACAGCGAGTCGGCCGAACTGCCGAAGGCCCCCTGGGTGTTGGGTTTTGGGGCTTGAGAGATTTAGGTCAGGTGGGCTTAAGGTGGGCTTTTACGGGATTAGGGTTTTACTGTGGTTGGTGCTTGGGGTTGGCGTATTTTACGCTTGCTCCGTTGGTTTGGGGTGTACATGACAGGGTTCATAGGGTTCACAAGGTTTTAGTAAGAAGGTGCACAGGCTGTTTGAAGGGACTGGAGATTTTGCTATCTTGCGTTTTTCTTCATTCCTCTGAGTTGATGGGGTCAAAGGGGCATCAGGGCCCAATATGTACAGCATGAGAGTTTATAGGCTTAATGATCTAAGAGATCGGCCCTTCATTTCCGAATCTGAACCCTAAACCCTGAACCCCAATCCCTAAACGCTCTTGGGGCCCTGGGCCCGGAAGACACGTCGAAGGCCTTTCTCTTCCCTTCACAGTTTCACCGTTTGCACCCAAACTACAGCACATCTTACCCCTCCCGTCAGGCACAAAACGGTTCAAAAACCTTGCATCGATTTGTTCTTGGGCCATAAACTCTCATGCGATGACTCCTGCGAGCCTGGCTTTTCAGCCCAGGGAGGCACGTGGAGGCTTCAGCCGTGGCAGCGGCGGGCTCAGAAGGTTTTCTTCAAATCTATTTGAGGACGTTTGGGTTTCGGGCTTCAGGGCATGCCCTGCGCCTCCACAACCCTCAGACCCGAAATCTGTAAATAGTGGGGTATCATTTACATCTTGAAGGGGTACTCAAATTCAACAAGGAATAGATGAAACTTATTCTGTATTTTGAATACTACCCCAACCATGGAACTCGTCAGGCCTACACTGCCTACACCCTGCGTCTCCGCTTTTAAGGCATACCAAGGGTGTCTTTGCCGTCACCAACGGCATGTCCACGACCGTCTTCAGCATTGGATCCAAAGGCGCGGTAGGGTTTAGGGTTTAGGGTTTAGGGTGTAGGGTTTAGGGTTTAGGGTTTAGGGTTTAGGGTGTAGGGTTTAGGGTTTAGGGTTTAGGGTTCGGGTTTAGGCACCTAGCAGATTTACGTAGCACTCGGTAGGCCCTTGGGACATTTTGTAATGCTCCTTTATCGTTCTACGGGCCCCATCCTAGAGCAACGTCAAGTCTTCGAAAAGCGAGTTGCTATGGAGGGTCGTGCAGGGCTTGGAGTTTTTAGAGGGTTTTTTGGTGTGCAGGGCTTGGAGTTTTTATAGTTTTTTTTTGGGGTTTGGTTCTTGGGGCTTGGGCAAAACGCATCAACATCGGACCTGCAGGCTTGAAGCAGCTGAAGACCTTGGACGGCGCTACTGGGCTGACACTGTTGGATCTGCAAGGCTTTGGCACTGGCAGTTTAGGGTTTAGGGGCGCCGGAGGTGGGCTTCTTTAAACTCTAAACCCTAAACGGCCCTAAACCCTAAAGCCTCTAAACCCCCATTTCCAAGGAGACGGTGGTGGGCCCCGTCTTCGGAGTCAAGGACGACGAGACGGGCCAGCTCATGGCACTTGCCATGACCAAGCCAAAGGCGCAAAACCCAGAGAACCCTACTAGAACGCTACTAGAACCCTACAAGAACCCTACTAGAACCCTACGAGAACCCTACTAGAACCCTACTGGAACCCTACTAAAACCCTACTAGAACCCTGTAGAATCCTGAAACCCCCAACCCCCAACCCCCCCAAAAAAGGAGAGAGAAAGAGAGAGAGCACACTAGGGTCAAATGCCCTAAATTTCTACACCCCAAGCCCTAAACCCTATCATTCCTAAACCCTAAACCCTAAACCCTACACCCTACACCCTACACCCTACACCCTAAACCCTACACCGCAGCTGCAGCCGGAGGCGACGCAGATTCAGCTCATGGATCCCGCCTCTGGCAACGTGCAGCCAGCCGCCGCCACCTGAGAGAGGAAGGAGATGGGTTTAGGGTTCAGGGTTTGGTGTGATTTTGTGTTTTTTGTTTTTTTTTTTTTTTTTTGGGGGGGGGGGGGGGTAGGGGGGGGGGGGTTGGTGTTTTAGGGTTCAAATGTTTGGAATGATGATTTCGGGGGGGGGGGGGGGGGGGGGGGGGTTTGTGTTTAGGCTGTTGGGCTCTTGGGCTTTTGGGCTTTTGGGCTTTAGGGCTTTGAGGGTGTAGGGCGGGTTTCGGAGTTCGGGTTTAGGGGGCAGACTCAAGTGCGCAGGGTGCATGCCTGGGTAGTACTGAGTCCCCTTCGCCCTTTTGAGTGGAGCTAGAGCTGCAGCTTAGTTTCTAGGTTAGGGTTTAGGGTTTAGGGTTTAGGGTTTAGGGTTTAGGGTTTAGGGTTTAGGGTTTAGGGTTTAGGGTTTAGGGTTTAGGGTTTAGGGTTTAGGGTTTAGGGTTTAGGGTTTAGGGTTCAGGGTTCAGGGCTCAGGGTTTAGGGTTTAGGGTTCAGGGATTGTTTTTTTCCACAAGTGGTGGGAAGTGTGGGGGCCATCTTCCATGGCAAGTCGCTTTCTCTAAACCAGGCCAGCCAAGGTTTGATGAGGAGGTTTCCCACATGCAGAATCAACCTATGCCACCCCCACTCCCCACAAAAAACGGAACGATCTCAAGATTAGGCTTGGGTGGTGGCGTGGCTATTCCCAATATGGTAGAACGGCAGATCAGCCCTTTTGCCCAGGTGAACATCGCAGGCTTCACAGCGACGGATCACGGCAACAGCCATTTGCACTCCCAGCTTGCTTTTTTAGGGTTTAGGGTTTAGGGTATAGGGTATAGGGTATAGGGTTAGGATTTAGGGTGTAAGGTTTAGGGTTTAGGGTTTATTGCAACGCGCATGAAACCCTAGCCCGAGACCCACTGAAACCCTAAGAGGGTTTGGGGCTTGGGGGCTCTGAATTCATCCATGCATCTTGCAGAGCAACATCCTCATTCCAGCTCGGACCAACATGTGCTTGCACCGAAAGATCCATGGCAGGCTCCTCGTGCATGAGCTCAGCTCAGGCGTCGGAGCCTTAGAGGGCCAGGTGAGCCATAGTTTATGTTTGTTTAGGAGTTAGGGTTTGGGGTTTAGGGTTTGGGGATGTTTAGGGTTTGGGGTTTAGGTTTCAGAGTTTAAGGAAGCTCGTACTCTTGTTGTCTCAGCAGACACCCTACACCCGAAACCCTCAACCCGCAACGCTAAACCCCTAAAAACCGTGGCAAGGAACACCTCAGCCAAATTATAACACACCTCAGCCCAAGTATAATCCTTATTAAGGACTGGTAGTATAAGGGTGAATATCCCACCCAAAACCCCCAAGAAAACAGTGGCAAGGAACACCTCAGCGTGATGTCCACCTCAGACCACGCCTTGGCTGGAATCCAGTCATCGAAGGTGCCCTGAGGGCTCCCGTGAGGTTCAGGGTTTATGTAGGGGTTTAGGGGTTTAGGCTTTCAAGGTTGAGGGCTCAGGGTTTCAAGGTAGGGCTTGAGATTCCTGATTCTGCTCCAAGCTGTACCTCCAAGGCGCCTTTAGAGTTTAGGGCTTTGGGTTTGGGGTTTAGGGTGAAGTCCTGTACTTAACTGGGCCCTTGGGATAGTTACATTTGCCCTTGTTGGGTTTAAGAGGATCATGTGTAGGAATCTTTTCAGAGGGCTTTGAAGGGCCATCCTAGTTAAAGGGGGGAAAGGGGAAGGGGGGGGGGGGGTTGGGGCTTTGGACCAACAAGAAGAACTACGTAGAAGAGACGCCTGCCAGTTAGGTGTATTTGAGATCAACCTCCTCCCCACCCCCGCCTTCCCCCCAATGGCGGAGACGCACAGAGCCCGTGAAGCCTTATCCTTCCACCCAAACCCTGAGCCCTGAGCCCTGAACCCTGAACCCTAAACCCTAAACCCTAAACCCTAAACCTCCATGGAGGTGAACTGGGTACGTGAAGAAGGCCTTTCGGCAATCCGGCAGGCCAGCTGGAGCATGCTGAGGGTTTTTTGGGTCAGGGGTTTCTGCGTGGTTTCAAAAGGACCCGACATTTCCCCCGAAGCAAAGGAAACCTCCAACCTCGACCCCTCAAGCCCCCAAACCACCGAAAAATCTCAAAGCCCTGAACCTAAACCCGAAATCCCAAAATCAACCCTAAACCCTAAACCCTAAACCCTAAACCCTAGATCCCACCCCCCTTTCCCGAGAGTAAGACACAAAAATCCAGGCAGACTTCTACAGCCGGCACACGACCGGCGCCAAGCAGTCGGGCGACTCTTCCCTTGGTGCGGGGCTCGAGAGAGGCGGGGGTTTAGGGTTTGGGGTGTAGGGTTTAGGGTTTAGGGTTTAGGGTTTAGGGTTTAGGGTTTAGGGTTTAGGGTTTAACTAGGGGTAGAGGTTAGGGCTTCGGGCTGGAGAGTTTGGGTTGACTAGGCAAGCCCTGTGGGATTTGTGTGCTTATTCTCACATGTTTCCCGTACAATTGGGTTTTTCGGATCATTTTCGGGGCATTCCTCAGACAGCTTTCAGGGCCATCCGAGTATTGAGGCGTCTTTTTACAGAACTCGAAGGGCTGAGGGTTCACTAAACCTTGCACTGAGGCTCAGAATCGGGCTTCACAGTATCTGAGGGTAGTTTCATGGGCCCTTAATGTGGTTCCTGACCTCCTAAAAAAGGGTTCTGATGCATGGGCCCTTAATGTGTAGAGGTGATTTAAAGGGTACATAAGGGGTAGTATTTTAAGGGCCAATACTAAGGGACCAGGTAGTTGCCCTAAGATTAGAAGATCGTTCTGCTGGCATGGGGGGGGCTATAGGGCCTGTAGGGGGACCCTAAACCCTAAACCCTAAACCCTAAACCCTAAACCCTAAACCCTAAACCCTAAACCCTGCAAAACTGTCATAGGGGGGGAAGGATTCAGGGTTGAGGCTTGTCGGCTGAGGTGCGCAGCTCGCGAATCTGCCCGGACATTTGGCGGAGCTGCTCAAGGCTCCCTTTGAGGTGCGGCATCGAGGTGGTCGTCTCTTAAAGGGGATTGAAGGGAGGATCCTTAAAAAAGTACCATACAGGGACGACATCATGCATACAAGTCTGAATGAATGAACAGAAATGGAGTTAGGTTAAATGATTGTTAGGTATGTAGGAATGAGTTTTCTGCGTAGTAGGATTTCGGGTCCTTTCTAAGGGTCCTTCCTAGTACCCCTTGCAGCAAGCATCGGAAACCGAACGAAGGCTTCCATGAGCCCAGAACCCTAAACCCTAAACCCTAAGCCCTAAACCCGAAGACCTCGCCGCGGCAGATCCTCTCGTACTTCTCGCGAGTGATCATGGCGCGAAGGCGGGCTTTGAAGATTCTCATCATGGGCTTGCGAGACTTTTGTGCTTTACGGTGAAATCCCTATAACCTGACAAAACCCTAAACCCGAAACCCTCTTATCTAGAAGAGTACTACTACTAAGCATGGTATAGTAATCCATAAGAAAAGTGCACTTCTTAGGATACTCTGCCTCTTTTCTTCTGAGGCAGCGCACCGACTCCGGCCTGCTGCAGCCCGGCGCGCACGTGCCAAGCAGCAGCGAGGAGTGGGGGCCCAGCGGGGAGACAGGGGTGATTCGCTGGGTTTAGCGGGGTGTGTAGTTGGGTTTTCTAAGGGTGTTTAGGGTTTAGGGTTTTAGGGTTGTTGTCGGGGACCCTAAACCCTAAACCCTAAGCCCTAAACCCAAAACCGATAGTGCTTAACACAAATCTCTAACCTTAAACTCAGTCCCAAGCCCTCAGCCCCCGCCCTAAAACGTACACCCTATACCCCATAAACTCTGGCAGGTAAGGAGCCACCCCCTCCCCCCCCCCCACCCCGGCGTCCCTTCCCATGGGTTTATAAGGTTTATAGGTTTTCGTGTTTACATGTCCTTTTTGAGAAGTCAGATGTTTATCAGGTGCAGGTTGCAGGGATGATGTCCCCCCTTATAGAAACCACTATTGAGGACTGCTCCTACAAGGGGGGAGCATCCCAAGGGTTCGAGGCTGCGCTTCGGGGGGTCCACGGCTGAGCGATGAGCCCCTGGGAGGAACTCCGCGATTTTGGAGCTGACAAGCTCATCCTCGCCTTGTCGAGCGCGTCGCCGGCCCAAGTATCTGTGTGGTCTCTCTTTTGGGGATGTTCCCCCCTATACTAAGAGTCCTTAGGAGGGATTCGAATAGGGGGTACTATCATCCCTATTAGCGCATGTTAGTATAGGTGTTAGTAGAAGGAGGAACATCCCGATCTCTCTTCATGGTTCTAAAGGCGTGCCTGGTTCTCTCTGGGATTTTTGGGGCGGGCCATCCGGGATGTTGTGCTTAATCTCGCAGCTGAGGCTGCTTATGCCTTCTCGTGTTCATGCTTCATGTGGTCTGTCTGCTTGTGGGTGTGTGTGCGTGTGTCCCGTGCGTTGTTGGCTGCGTGGCGTGGTGTTGGGTTGGCTTTGCAGTGCCTGTTCTGCTCCGAGCCACGTGTGTGAGGCCAAAGATCTTTGCCTTGCAAGCCACCACCTCCGAAATGGTGTGGCCCTGCCGGCTCAGCTTCTCCTGGGTTTAGGGTTTAGGGTTGAGGGTTGAGGGTTTAGGATTTAGGGTTGAGGTAGAGGGTATAGGGTTTAGGGTTCAGGTATGGCCCTACCGGCTCAGCTTTTCCTTGGCAGCGCCCAGTTTTCTTAGAAAGGCCCAGGGACGCTTCGCAAAGTCCCCGAACCCTTAAACTCCCAAATCCCCAAACCCTAAGCGCTAAATTCCCAACCCCCCAAATCGCGATGATTCGAGGGATGCTTTGAGGTTCAGTGGCTCAGGGTTTAGGAGTTTAGGGTTGAGGAACGTTAGGGTTTGTGTTTGGGAGTGGTAACGTCGCATACGCGTTAAGGGCTAGCAGCTGTAGGGCCTATAGGCTTTTTAGGATTTGGGGTTCCGGTTTTTTCGGGTTTTAGGTTCTTCGGCCTTTTATTGTTTCATGGCTCTTTGGGGTTAGTTTAAGTTTGGGGACGTCATTTCGACAAACTCCCAGCCAAAGAATCCAGAACGGAAGCCCGTTCGTATGCCAGGACCAAATACCTCGGCCCGGAAGACGAGGAATGCAACTTCGCGCCCAAGAACCGCGCCAAGCTCAGTGCGCCAGCATGGAAAGCGCAGTGTCTCGAAGGGCTCTTATATTGTTTTAAGGGCTGTTGGTGACCAAACGGACCAGACCATAAAAGTTGTTTCGGGCTATGTGGGACCCTGAACCCTAAACCTGAACCCTTTTATGTTCCACCTGCCTGACTGGGTTTACTAGGTGATCCCAATATTTGGGCTTCATTCAGTCCCGAGTTTTGGCTCAAAGTCGTCACACAACCTCGTGTAGTGTCTATAGGGTTCTTCAGGGAGGGGTAGGGAAGCTCAGGGAGCCTTTGGGAGTAGTAGGGGGTATTAGTGAACCTTGGGTTACATACCCCCTTGAACCCCCCTTCAGGAACCTATAGAGTATGCTTGGTTTCGGCTTTAAAGAACTCGACAAAAAGGTTTAGGGTCCATACTGTACTCGTGGACTTGAGCACTGAAAGTCCGGCGGTCGTTTAGTGTTTTGGGGTTCGGGGCTTCGGGCCTTGAGCTGACACGCTCGGCCGGTTTAAGGGTTGGGGGGGGGGGGGGGGGGGGGGCACTCATCGTGTCGAGAGGCCGTTTCGGGTTTAGGGTCAGACGGTCTGAGATTTCTGCTGCGCTCAGGGAGCGGCCTCGACCCCTGCACGCCCTGGATGCAGCCGCGCGCTGAGAGCAGTGCCTTGTTTTCGCCCGGCCCACATTTCCAAGTTCGGAGGCGAAGAAGTGGGGGGGAGGGGGGGGGCGATGGGTAGCAACTCACGTCTTCTGGTTGGCTCTTAGGACTTGAACCTTTTGGGTATTGTAGAGAAACTACAATAAGGAGCCCAAAAGTTAGACTTTTCACTTTTCGGAGCGGTTCAGAAGTCAGCCAAGTTATGTGACCCCTCATTTCCAGCGTCCAGAGGGCCATGAAACCATGCTGGAGCGAGAAAGTGTCCTGGATTTTGTCTTCGGGGAGGTAGCACGGTCCCACCCTGAACCCTTTAAAGAAGGTTAGGGACCAATATTCAGGGCCCATGAAACTACCCTCAGTCTTTTTCTCCGTCCCCCCTAAACCCTAAACCCTGGACCCTAAACCCTAAAGCTCCTTTCTTTGAGGCTGTTGCCTTCCAGCGCCTCGCCCCATGCAGAGTTGGTGGCCCCAAGCTCAGTTCTTGGTGGTTGCAGAGCCTTGAATCCCCTGAACCCTAAACCCTAAACTCTAAACCCTAAACCCGAAACCCTAAACCCTAAACCCTAAACCCTAAACCCTAAACCCTAAACCCTAAACCCTAAACCCTAAACCCTAAACCCTAAACCCAACACCGTTTCTTTTTTGGTCCCCCCCAAAAGACCTCGAATCCCCTGAGCCCTTCGAAAGCTGCCCTACACTCTCCGAGGTCATCGTGCCGCGCCGAGGGAAGTCACAGCAAGTGCTGTGGCTGGAGCCGCTAACAGGCAGGGTAGTCCTGGAACTTGAACATATATTGAAGTAGGGTTTATATTTCTTGTATCACCAAAAGGACACCCAATATGTACACTCACCAATTTCAAAAAGAAGCCTTATATACACTCACCAATAACAGAAATAAAAGCCCTGTTTCAATATGGAGGTTGACGATCTTGGGGGGGGGGGGGTATCTTATTGGGGTCCTGAATATAAGGACATCCTACTGGCTGGTGGTTGTTTGGCTTCCTAATTATGAGAACGAGCTGTGAAGTTCTTCACCGTATCCAGAAAAAAAACGATGAACAGGTGAAGTGCTTCACCAAGATGTCATGCCCGATGTCGACATCACTGCACCTTGTCTGATCCGCGTCCTTCACTTGGGCTGTAGCCTCACAAGAACCCCAATGCAAAAATCAGTGTTGATGAGGCAGCTTTCCAGGGACTCAGATAGAAAATCGCGTGCAATCGTCACCGTCTCTGAGGCAGTGACGCCGCTGCCCCACAAAGGCCGGAGAGTAGAGATGCAGAGTCTTTGGGATGTTCTCCCCTATACTACCAGTCCTTAATCGGGATTATATCGTTGCGGGTACTATAATCCCGGGAACATCCCAAAGCATAGTGGCTTTCGGGATTCGGACATGATTTGTGGCGATGTGGTCGCGTTCGGGTCATAAAAATTTGAGAAGCTCTGCCCTCTCCATTGGAAAGATGCGCCTCGAGGTGTGGGCTGAGGGTTCTGGGTTTTGGGTTTAGGAAGCTTCCAAAAACGTGTGCATTGGAAGGGAAGACGCTGCGACTCCATCCGCTGATGCTCATCGACAGCCGCGGGCCGAGCCTTGCTGAGCCCTGAAGGGAGGTTCTACCACGGGGCGCTTCTTGGGTCTTTTTGGCTGTAAAGTCTATAAAGCAACAAGCCCTACGCCCCTAAACCCTAAAACCCTTAAACCCTAAAACCCTCAATCCCTAAACCCTAAACCCTAAACCTGCTTCTGATTGCTTCAAGGTGCTGGGGGCCTCCACACGCTGCCCAAGGATGCCCACGAGCTGCAGGCACTAGGGTTTAGGGTTTAGGGTTTAGGGTTTAGGGCACTTGGAGATCTGGGCAAAGCAGCCGAAGCACAAAGCCTAAACAACAGGCTTTCAAGGTTTCACGTTTACATCCATGAGACCAGACAGAGAGAGAGAGAGAGAGGGAGAGAGAGCCCTAATTCAGGAATGCACACCTTAGTTCACAGCACAGGCCCCTCTACCCTGAACCCTCAACCCTATGGCTTATGGTTTGTAGTTACCCTTCCAGGAATCCGCGGGTAGCTTGTACCACTACGAGGTGGACACCGGCAAACAGGCCGAACTCGCCTCCTTGTCCAGGAGTCATCACTGTACCCGACAAGCCCCCAACATTTTGGGGGTCTAGGGTTTGTGGATTAGGGTTTAGGGTTTAGGGCTTAGGGTTTAGGATTTCGGGTTTATGGTTTAGGGGTAGTTGCATGGCCCCTTGATAATTTGCCTTGAACTGGGGAACCCTTCCATACCCCTCATAAAACGCAAAGGCCCATACTTCAGAACCTTTCAACAAAGGGACCACATTAACGAACCATGTAACTTCCCTTGCACAACAGAGCCTGAAGCACACCTGAACTCGCACGTGAGACAGATCTACGTCACTTAGTTCACCGTGTCTGCACAGCGCGCTGAGTCTTCCGGAAGCTTTGGGGTTCAGGGTTTAGGGTCTGGGTTTAGGGTCGAGGGTCGAGGGTTTAGGGTTTATGGTTATGGGGTTTGGGTAGTTTGGGGTGTTTGGGTTTAGGGCTTCGGGTTTAGAAGGGTTTGGGGTTCGGGGGTTCCTATCGGTGGCTCCACGCTGCAGGTGATCCAGGGCTTTGCAGTGCCAAATCTCGGCGAGAAGAGGCCTGTCCCCCGAAACCCTAAACCCTCAACCCTAAACCCTAAACCCTAATTAAACCCTAAACCCAAACCCTGGAAGGCCCTGAGTCCCTACAAGCCCCGAAACCCTATAAACCCTACTATAAAAAACCCTAACCCCTAAACCCTAAACCCCCCTATAGACCCCCGCTATAATAAACTCTAACCCCGAATCCCTAAAACCCTAACAAATTGAGCAAAGACCTCGCCCTAGCCTCAGACCCCCCCCCGAAGAGGAGCCGAGGGCCTCGCAGCACCTGAGGACAACATAGGGTTTATGGGGTTTAGGGTTTAAGGGTTTGGGGTTTAGGGTTTAAGGGCTTAAGGGTTTATAGGGTTTTGGATTGAGGGTTTAGGGGCGTATTCCGTGCCGGGCTGTGGGAAGTCTGTAATATTTAATGTTCTCAGGCTTCAGGGTTTGGGGTTGATATTGCAACTCCTCTTACTCAAGCATCATAAGAACCTAAAGCCCTGAAAGCCCCTGAAGAATTCCTTGAACATAAAACCCTAACCTTAAGAACCTGAAGGCTTCCAAGGCCTGAGAAATTCTCCAAAAGCGAATTAAGACCAACGCACCAGGCCCGACAAGCTCGTCCCCATTTGGAACATGGAGTGGCGACCTTGGAGCAGATGCACTTTTTCATGGATGTTCCCTACGTAAGCCCTAATCCCTAAAAACCTTAAACCCTTGAACCCTAAACCCTTAAAACCCTTAAACACCTTAACCCTTAAAAACCCTGAAACCCTAAACCCTCAACCCCTAAACCCTTAAAGCCTTAAGGCGCTTAGGGCTTAGGGTTTGGTGGCCTTTGGCTTTTGTTCGCGGCCTGTGTTCCCATTCACCTACGGAATTTTGCCTTTTGGCGCGCTCAAAGGCATCGCCTTAGCCCGTAGAGGGCTCAGGCTTTCGGGTGTAGGGTTTAGAGATGAGTTACGGTGAGTGCGCTTGAAAGACTCCGGGACTTAGTAAGTGCTGTAGGTCATATGCCGCTTGCGAAGTTTGGTGAGCCCTGAGTTAGGTAGGGTTTAGGGTAAGTAGACATTTCAAGCTGCAGATGTCGCATGTGGATCTCCATCGGCCTGAACACCTGCGCCGTATTTCATTTTACGATCGGAACCCTGAACCCTACACGCTATGGCTATATGGTGTTATAATCTGTACCTCATGTGGCGGAGGCTTGAGTCTCTTGGCGAGACGATTCTGACGGCAGCTGCCCACTCAGCTGATGAAGCGCGTGGGGATTCGGCAAGTCATACGGTTCCAGCCTGGCGCTGTTTATTGCCCGAAACCACCACGAATCTTCCAAACAGAAGCCCACCCTTTATTCATAGTTGAGAGCCCTCCGCCCCCAGGGCCTTAGAGGTATCACATCGATTTCGTTCAAGTTTGGGACGTTGGGCTCAGCTTTGCAGTTTCCTTCCCACGCCTCCAGAATGCTGGGGCCGAAGAAACTCTGAAACATGCTCCTCACCCTTGCTCCCCCAAATAACCCAAGAGAGACCTCAACCCCATAGACCCCAAAGCCTAAGCCGAAAGCCTACGAACTCTAACAACCCTAAGCTCTACAGCCCTAAGCACCCTAACACCCTTAACCCCAAAACCTGAACCCCCCCTACCAAAAAAGGGATCAGAATCGGACCATAGCACCCTCATACCCTAAAACACCCTAACACCCTAAATCCCCCCAAAAGGGATCAGCATCGGACCTGCAAGGCCACGCCACAGCACAAGCAGTGGGATCACGTACCTGTGCACATCAAAGGGGTGCGGCCCGGCCTGTTTGACTTAGGGACTGGGTAGGTAGCCTTTAAGCTTTTTGGTTATATAGAATCCTACTCTAACCCTGAACCCTCAACCCTAAACCCTACACTTTTGTTAGCTAGGGATTTCAGCCCCTAAGGTTTGAGGGTCCGGCGTTTGGGCTTTCGGGGGTTCGAGGCTTGGGATGATTCCGGGTTTGGTTCTTTTGGGGGGTTTAGGAGTTAGGGTTTAGACAATTTAGACGGTTTTGGGGGGTTGAGGGTTGAGGGGGGAAAAGGGTTGAAGGGTTTAGGATCGGGGGTTTTTAGGGCTTTTGCGTCTGGGTTCTTGGGCGAGGAACCTTCCAAGACCCTCTTTTTAGGCTGCCTTGGTCAAGACGGGGTTTAGGCTTTAGGGTTTAGGAGGGTTTAGGGTTTAGGGTTTAGGGTTTAGGGTTTAGGGGTTAACTCCTTCTACTTGGGGCCTGCAGCAATGGGCCATTGGAGGACCAAAGCTGTTCTGTTCGGTCCCTGCCAGGAACCGCCTCGGACACTCTGGCAGACATACCTGGTTTAGAAGAAACGACCCCCCAAATAGGCAGGCATAGCCCAATACACTCCAGGCAAAGAGAGGCCCAGGTAAACCCGTCTTGGATGGGAAGTAGGGAGACCCTAAACCCTAAACCCTAAACCCTAAAACCCTAAACCCTGCATGGCACAGGATGCCAGCATCCTCTACAAGTACATCAACCGGAACATGTTGGCCGTTGCGTCGGAGGACTGTTTAACTGTTTGGCTAGAGTGCTTCATGGGCACTGCAACTTCTATCATATTGCTTACATCTTGGTAGCCCGGTGGTACCCTTCTTGCCCCTCTTTTTGTTCTGGGTTCCCCCACAAGTAACCCCAAAAGGGGCACCCTTACTACAACAGAGTTTACCCTAAACCCTAAACCCTAAACCCGAAACCCGAAACCCTAAACCCCAAGCTTGCTTGCCTTATGATCTGCAGGACAAGCTCGGACTGAACCTCTACATCTTGGATGCAGTGACCGGCCACCTTCTTCATCAGAGCCCGGCTCACCAAGCCCTCGAGTAGCTTTAGGGTTTAGGGTTGAGGGTTTAGAGGTTTAGGGTTTAGGGTTTAGGGTTTAGGGTTTTTGGGGGTCTAGGGTTTAGGTTTAGGGTTTAGGGTTTAAGGTTTAGGGTTTATGGATCTTCAGAATGTCTGAACACTGCAAACCCTTGACCCGTAAACGCCCCTAAAGGGGCCATGAAAGAGAGTACCCTGAGCAGTCCCTATAGCATGTGCGGGATCTCTCGTATGTTCTTGCGGGTTTAGGGTGCAGGGTTTAGGGTTTAGATCCCTAAACCCTTCAAGACCCTTTCAACCCAAAATTGTCTCGAATTTCAGGGAACCCGAAGTAATCACCTCTGCAGAAAGGGCCGAAAAAGTTGACAACCCGACAACACATAATTAATGGGGCATCTTTTGCACCCCAGACCCCTCAAGCCCGTTAAACCCTTAAAACCTAAGGTTTGGGGTTTCGGAAAACAGGGTTTAGGGTTTAGGGCTATAGACCCCAAAAGCTGCCATTGAGCCCCCGCATCTTCCCCCCTCAACCCTGAACCCTAAACCCTAAACCCTCAAAGTTCAAGCGCCCGAGGTCAAGTCGCCGGCGCAGCGTCGCCGGTGCAGTTGATTGCCTCTCGCTCAGTCGCTGTGGGGTTTTGACGGGGGTCAGGATGGCCTTATAATCCCCATAATGAACCCTATAAAGGGCCTATTTAAGGGATTATAGGGGTATAATAGCCTGGGGGTTTTGGGCTGAGAGTTTTGGGCTGAGGGTTTTGGGGCTTAGGGTTTGGGGCTGAGGGTTTGGGGTTTGGGTTTAGGGTTCAGGGTGCGGGGCTTGTACTTGGCCTTACAACTTGTCTAGTTCATCATTTGGGCACCACGAAAGGTACCATGATTTGGAGATCTGCCGCTCAAAGGGGCATGCAGGTGTTAAATCAAGATGCACGTGGGATAACCCCAATTTGAGCAGATATAGCTTACCTATAAGCCTACTCATTATGTACTTACTGAGTTCCCTGAATCTTGAAGTGATTCTGACCCCGAAAGTCCTTGAAATCTCCTGGCATGAGGCGTGCGACAACTGGGTCGCAATGCACTACCGGAATCCGAAGAAGCGGCTGGGCTGTTTCTTCTGGGTTTAGGGTTTAGGGTTGAGTCGGGAGTATCGGGCTTGCGTTCTTGTCAGGGAGCGGTTACGGTTCAAGAAATGTAAGCGACCTGTTTGTACAGACAGCTCGTGCTTGGAGTTGAGAGTCTCGGGCTACTTAGGCTTCAAGCTGACTATAAGGATCCTTTTTGTTGGAATCAAGGCCCCGCCAAAAATGGGACCCTCGCACACCCTCGACTACAGCCCCCCAAGGGGATAGCAGTTTGTCGGCCGGCTGGCCGCAAAGAACAGCCAACAGCATCTTCACGTCACCGACTCTCAAGGGAGGCAAGAAGAGCTGAACTGCAGGGAGGCTTTAGGGGTCTTTAGGACTAGCTGCCTGAGCTCGTTGCAGTGTAGTAAGTGTACGAGCCGACGAAATCCAGCTTCTGGGATGCAAAGTCAAAGAGTCTCTGGAGTAACGAAGTTGCCTGGGGCTCAGGCATTTTAACATCCCACTCCACATTGCCGCATCCGAGGACACGTTTCGAAATCCTTGTGACAGAGCTCTTCCAGAACAAGGCTGGTCTAAGGGGACATTTCTACCTGGACCCTAAACCCTCTACCCGAAATCCTAAGCCCTAAACCCTAGACCTTACACCTGAGCCCCACGCCGTCATGCGCTTCGTAGTTCGTCGGGAATGTGGGACATAGGTTCCCTACGCACTCCCGGAATTCTGTATAGTAACCCGCTTCCCATGAAGAACGAGCCAGCGAAGCCTCTGTGATCCCGACCATTGCAGGCACAAATTACTTAACCCACAAACCCCAACAGTTATAAGTCCCCAAAGCCTTGAAAGCCTTGAAAGCCCGATTCCTTTGGAGCACCCACCTCTGGCCAGGCCGACGATGGCCCCTGGGAGATCCTCTTTGGAAAGCAGGCGGGGCTTTTTTGCGGCTTTAGAGGAGGGATTGGGGGAGTGGAGTTTAGGGTTTGGGGTTAGGGGTTAGGGTTTAGGGTTTAGGGTTGGGATTGGAGGAGTGGATTTTATGGGGAGGGCTTAGGGTCATGGGGTCTCAAGGGGGGGAGGGCGGTCAGACCTTTCGAGGGTAGACAAAGCACCCCGAAGTGCAGAGTAATTAGATGCTACAGCTGCTCGATGCTGCCAGGGTGCACGTGTGAGGAGTGCACACCACTTGGAGCGACCGGCCAGACACCCGGCATTGATGGGACACACAGTTCATCCTGTCAGCCATGGCTATGCCAAGGTCTGACTTTCTTGTTTCTTTGTTGCTGTCTGCACCGGGCTGGAAAGATCAAATAGTAGGACAGACGCCGACCTTCGCCAACCAGCCCAGCCCACCCCCATGCAACCCATTCGGGAAACTCAGGGTTCGTAATCCGGTCGTAGCATTCGGAGGGAAGTTCCAAGCAGCTTTGCACAAGAACTTGGTTGGCCTTGGCAGTAATTGTGCCAACCTGCAAAATTGGCACCAGGAAAACGCACATTGGCAACCACCCACGCCACCTAAAGCTCGCTAAACCCTATGTCGGAGAGATACAACAGCGAAGCCCCTGCCTGGATCTCCCCTGCCAAAAAAGAGGGTCGAAGGCTCCCCTCCGCAGTTTGGGGTTTTCGGGGAGTTTGTGGCTTTGAGGGCTTTGGGTGTTAAGGTTTTGCGTTTCAGAGTTTTCAGGTTCTGACGGTTTTAGGGACCCTAACCCTAAACCCTAAACCCTAAACCTTAAACCCTAAACCCTAAACCCTAAACCCTAAACCCTAAACCCTAAACCCTAAACCCTAAACCCTAAACCCTAACCCTAAACCCTAAACCCTAAACCAACCTTAAGCCTAGGGGTGTTTAGGAGCGGCCCAAGGTTCCCCTGCAGCAGACCTACATCATGCCCTCGGGCATCACGGCCATGGGCGTGACGGCCACGCTGAAGGCGCCCGAAGCGCTTTCCTTTCAGGGGGCGTTTTCGGGTGCTTAAGCGAGTTTTAAGGGCTTAGGGCTTGAACTTTTTAGGTTTTGAATATTTTTTAAGGGTGCAAATTTTCGGGTTCAGTGTATAAGTCATAAGGTTCGGACGTTTCAGGGGTTTCCTGAAAAATCCGCCTGCAGGGCATCACCCCACGGTCGATCCTCATGGCGCTGACCACGGACCACCTGACCCGGGTCTCCAAGGACATGCTCAACCCTCGCAGGCGGCGGGGGGGTTTGGGGTTACGGCTTTTTGTTAGGGGTCGGGATTCAGGCCTCAGAAGGGCTTCGGGACGGGACTTGGGGGCTGTTGTGAAGCCCCAGTTGAAGGTTGAAGGTATGTAGGCCATTTCCTCTGACCCGGCGAGCTCGTGATTCAGGTCTGGCAATCCGAAACTGCACCCTAAACGTTGCATGCCGTGGGCTTGTGTACCGACCCCCAGCTCCCGCCGCCCAGAAAGGGTTTAGGGGTTCAGCATCAAAACTACAAGAAGACTCCCTAAACCCGAAACCCGAAGCCCTAAACCCTAAACCCTAAACCCTAAACCCTAAACCCTAAACCCTAAACCCTAAACCCTAAACCCTAAACCCTAAACCCTAAACCCTAAACCCTAAACCCTACAAGAGGTGCTGCTTGCATCCAACCCCGGTTCGGCAGGCCTTACCCGACGAACGCGCCAGCGGCCAAAGCAAAAGTCCCTTCGCAGTTCGCGCCATCCAAGGAGCCTAAGGGGTGGTATTGTATTGAGTTCAGGGTTTAGGGTTTAGGGTTAAGGGTTAGGGGTTTAGGGTTTAGGGTTTAGGGTTTAGGGTTTAGGGTTTAGGGTTGGCCCCCTATATGAATGTGAAACCCTAAGCGTCCTAAGACGTATATTGAGCAAAAATTCTATCTATTGTGAGCACACCGAAGGGTGCTTTGATAGGGACATAGATTGCATTTCGCTAGAACTCTTGTTAGATGAACGGCTTTGGCTTCACGGACTCTTCGGGTATAAAGGACCCGCTCTTCAGACTGTTTTTGAGGGTTTTTTTTCAGGCTCTCCTGTATAAAGGACCCGCTCTTCAGACTGTTTTTGAGGGTTTTTTATAGCTAAGTTTTGTAGGCCCCAATTTCTAGACGGGGTCCTCGGGCCCGTTAAGGAGGATCGGGGGTCAACTGAATGTGGGGCGTCCCGCAAAATGTTCGCTTGCTACGGGATCGAATAGGTTGCCTGCCGCTATTACCCTATAAACCCTAAACCTAAACCCTATACCCTAAGCCCTAAACCCGAAACCCTATACCCTCGTCCTTTGCATCTCCCCTAAAACTCTGCCAGGACGAGCCGCTGCCGCCCTACAACCCAATGGTGCCGTTGAAGCAGACCGAGATGCTGAACTACTACCACGCCGCGACCCTAGGGTGGAAGATCTCCCGGTGATGTGGGTACTTCCCAAAAATAGGGGTACCCCTTTTTATACCCCAAATAGAACAGAACCTTAACGGGACCCCCCCCCCCCAAAAAAAAAAAAAAAAGGGCGCGTAGAATGTTGGCAATCCCCCATATTGGTCTCACCAGACTTCAGGATTCAACCCCCCCCCCCCCAAAAAAAAAAAAAGGGCGCGTAGAATGTTGGCAATCCCCCATATTGGTCTCACCAAGCTGCGACTCCCAGCCTTGCCTTTGGGGGGGACTTGAGGGTTTGGGTGTTTAGGCTTTGGGGTTTCGGGTTGGAGGTGGGCGGAAGTCGAGATTAGGTTGAGGGCATCGGACCCGACGGATCTCCAATGGAGCTGAACAGGTTCCAATTTTAGCCCTATACCTGCGCCCTTCCCCAAGTGTGTAAACTCTTGTTCCTGAACCCTACACCTACCGCTAAGCCCTAAACTCCATGCGCCCCCAGGCACTGAGCCGGGTCACTGGAATTGCCTCTTCGCCGACAGCCTTGGAGTCAGCCCAGCATGGGAACTAAGGGTTAAGGGCCCGGGAAAGCATAGGTCATGGGTACCCTCAACCCTTAAAGAAACCGAGTAAGAAGATCCTTCAGTAGGGTCTTAGGTACCCTCAACCCTTAAAGAAACCTAGTAAGAGTAGGGTCACTGGTACCCTCAACCCTAAACCCTGAAGCGTGACATCTTGCGCCACGGCCCTGAAACCTGGAAAGGTGCCTGGATGCAGTTTGTGCGAATCAGAGCAACATCTTCTTAGTCACACTCGCTCCGCGATCTCATACCGAGCAGGCAGAGTCTTCGAAATCTTGTCCGGGAAGGGATCGGGACAATCGATTTAACGGCTTACTTGTGATACTGAAACCCGTCGAAAACCCCAAAACAGACTTTAGACAGTCCCATGCCTCTGGGCCCTCGGAACTGCCAGGTCAACCTCCTTGGTGGTCCCGGCGTGTCTTTACCCGAAGAAATCTTTGCTGCCCATGGCATTGAAAACATGTTAGAGTCTGCTGCTAGAGCAGCCAGGAGTTTAGATAAATCTTGCGCATACATCACGCATGCCAGACCATCGCCTTTCTCCCATTCCCCCCCGCAAACCTGGTGCACCCTGTTCGTCCAGCTCTCCAGGTCTTTGCCTTCGGCTTGGATCTGTTCTTCACCCCGGTGCAGTCCGCCAAGGGCTATGACGTGCTGAGCCGCGCTCTCATTGACAGAGCGTTCCCGAAAAAAAAACAAACACCGGAAGCCTCCCCCATGCCCAAAAGCAAGACACAGGAAACATGAAAAGAAGCTCAGCCCTAAACACTCTAGAGACCACTTTCCCTCCACCCAAGAGGACAAGTGACACCTTTCCTCTGCTCACGTCAAAGTAACATGGTTTTCCCGACTACCCCCCTCTATACTACCCCCCCTAGGTTCCCGCCTGAAAAAACCTTAACTAGGCTTAATTTTCGCTGCATAGCCTTATGGGGAACCTAGGGGGGGTAATATAGAGGGGGGTTTGTAGGGGAACTCATATGGAAGCCACAAGGCCCTGGCTTCAACTACCTTCTGCTCTACGGCTCAGCACGGCACCGAGCAGCGGAGTGGAGTTTAGGACGGCTGAGGTTCGGGGGGACCCCCACAGCGAAGCGGGCGCGGGATAGCTTAGGGTACCCTATGCCCTAAACCCTAGGATACCCTACGCCCTAAACCCCGTAAGCCCTACGTCCCAAAACCTGGGGTTGAGGGCGACCAAGGGCCAAGGACCTCCACAAAGAAAGTCAACCACAAAGTTGACACTGTAAGCTTCCTCGTTCTTAATCGGGAGTGCGAGGCTTGTGTTCCTGATATCCCCGCATAGAGCCCATCAAGGGATCATATGTAGTATAGGCGGTGCCGAAGATCCTTATTAAGAACTACTAGTGCAGCAAAAGGCTGGCACAAAGTGACCACGAAGAGGAGTGCTTGTGCAAAGCCTTTGGATCTCCAGGCACCCTTGCTATGCCGGATTCGTTGTGGCGTGACAAAGTGTGGGATTCCCACAACGCGACCCTCAGGTGCAGCTTGCGGCCACGAAGCCGTTCAACCAGAAGCCTCCAAAGCGACCGACCAGCCAAAACTTCGAAGCCCTCAAAACTGCTTTCATATTCTGAACCACATACCCCTCCCCCCCCCCCCAACAAAGTGAATCTACGTAACGCCTTAGCATCCGCGGCCAACACGATACTAGGCCATCCCTAGAAGTAGGTTCTAGTGTTGCTTCTATGAAATTCTAGGGAGGTATCAAAGACATTTCGTATTCTTTCTTGAGGCTGTACGGGGTTTAGGCTTTGGCCTTAAAGGGTTCATAGGATCAAGAGACTAAAGGAGGGAGTATGTATATATATACATACACATAGGGGGGGTTGTAGGGGGGAATAAGATTAAGGGTCCCTTTTAGGTGTCCCTAAACCCTAAACCCTAAACCCGAAACCCGAAACCCGAAACCCTAAACCCTAAACCCTAAACCCTGAACCCTGAACCCTGAACCCTAAACCCTAAACCCTAACAAACCTCCAGCGAAAAGGTCGGCCTGGTCTTCATGGTCTGGGTGGTGTCCTCCTTCCTCGCCCAGCGGAAGGCGCTGCAGGAGCGATTTTTTCGGCGCGTTTTTTTTTTTTTTTTTTTTTTTGGCTTCCGGGGGGGGGGGGGGGTCTTAGGGGTTTAGGGTTATAGGGTTTAGGGTTGCAGAGTTTAGGGTTTAGGGTTTTTTTTTTTCGGCTTCCGGGGGGGGATTTTCAGGGGTTTGGGTTACAGGGTTTAGGGTTACAGGGTTTAGGGTTACAGAGTTTGGCGTTTAGGGTTTGTTTCGGCTTCCGGGGGGGGGGGGGGGTTTAGGGGTTTAGGGTTGTAGGGTTTAGGGTTACAGAGTTTAGGGTTCAGGTTTTTTTTTCGGCTTCGGGGGGATGTTTAGGGGTTTAGGGTTAGGTTTTAGGGCAACTGCTTTCAGCTCATTTTTCGGGCTTTAGGTTTATAGAGTTTTTGGGGTTTGGGGTTTGGGGATGGTCTTGGCATACGCAGTTTCGGCTTTCGAGTAGTTTTTTTTTTTTTTTTTAAGGGGGTTTTCGGGCTCGTCTCAGGCCCAATTTCGGGGCGTCGATCTGTCATACGTTTGGGCCTTGGGTTTAGGGTTTGGGGTTCAGGGTTTTGGGTTTAGGGTTTCAGGGTTTAGGGTCTAGGGCTGTTGATTTACGAGTTGGGGCGCTCAGCTTTGTGAGCTCAACACTTCGGCCCCACCGCGCAGGACCGATGGAAATGAGAGCCGCTGCCAGGAGGAGCATAGCTCCGCAACTTCCAGCCAAGCCCTGTTGCTTTGAGAAGGACCTTCGCAGAGCATCCTAAACTGTGCGAAGCCCTGTAAACGCTAGTAAAGCCCATACAGCCTGCAACCACCCTATACTAACCCTCTTTGGCAACGCTACAATCAACCCTCTACTACCCCTTGATAACCCGCGTGATAACCCTAAACACCCTCTTCTTGACAAAGTACAAGCGACCTCGAAGCTTGAGGCCTCATGGCCTCCTCAGCTCAGAAGAGCCCACGGAAGACGCGCGCATGGTGTGAGAAAATCAGCGTCATAGGAGCCAGAGTCGGGGTAGTCGTAGACTCAAGGGACGAAAGGAGGGACCCTTCCAAGGGACCCTTAGGGGTTCTTTGGGGGTTATTTAGGGGCTACTTAGGAATATAGGCACTATCTTCTAGGGGTCGTCAGGACATACCACACCTCAACTAGCTCTTCAAAAGCGGGGTATGGGAGCAGCAATCCTTGGAGACCAGATGAACCTCCAAACTAGTATACATGAAAAGCTCTCATCCAGACATGGTTCGGGAAGAGTGTGGTTCAGTTTGAGGGCTGCGGGTTTGAGATCCTCATTGAAGAGATGCACGTGCGTACCAGAGCACTTGGCTGCGAAAAGGAGCAACAGGTTCTCGGGGCAATAGTGTGGAACCTGCATAGGGGGTTCGGGTGGCGGTGTTGGAGTTTCGGAGGTTCGGTCCCACAACAACGAACCTTGGATCTCAAATGGTGACGCCCTCAAAACCCTGGACCAGACAACTCTGCCCAAGGCACCAATTTTCAGGATATAAGGACTGCTGCTACTCTCGTGGTGTGCGGGTATGCTGTTATGCTAATATGCTACGACCCTACTGCTGCAACTATGACAGCGTAAGTCGATTAGGGGGTACAAGGAGGTGTCAGCTCTAGATTTGGTGCATTCTGGTGGCCATGGGCGGGCCGGCCATGGCCGAGAAGATTCTCGGGCCGTGCACCTGGTGTCGATGGGGTTTGGTCAGTTTTGGAGTCTCACAGTGGAAGGCGCTAGGTGTAGAGTGTGGACTCAGGCTGCAGCGTTCTCTGCGCATGTCATATGTCATCGCCAAGGCGCCCGTAGCTCGACGCCGTAGCGGAGCTGTCAGCCACGGACCTCAGCCAGCTGCGCGAGCTGCTGCAGCAGGGTTTGAAGGACCCGCTTTGTCCCTGTGGTTGACATGGCACGCAAGTATGTCCACTGTTCAGCGAATAGGAAATGAAGAACTTGACAAAAATCGAGTGATGTCGGGCGCAGCTTTTGCAAACTGCTAAAGTCTGTATGGCGAGGATCACATTGGCAAGTGTGCGATATGAAACGGAAATGGCCTCGTAGCTAAGCAGGCGTGAGCAGCTGTGCAGCCTGAAGCGATGTCATCCGTGTAAACACGAACCACTTCTTCGGGAAGCACATACAGTTATTTTTGTGGTGAGCTTTGTCCGCTCTGGGAACTGTGACAGTAAATGAAACAATGCTTGCAGTATGCAGTATTATAGTGAAAACACCATTCATGCATCTTCTTCTCATGACATTCCGAGGTCTTGAGTTGTATCTTGTCAACGCACTGCCTAATGTGCATTCCGACGCTCTTTTGCCTGCTTCGTTTTGCCTGCACTTAATGATTAGTGTGGGAGCCCCCCCAAACTAATTCCGCTCCCGCAATAGTAACAAAAAACGGAGACGCCAAACTAATTTTCGGCCCCGGGCCCCCCCGCGGCTCCTCTTCATTTCCTCTTGGCTCCTCTTCCCTGTCCTCTTCCTCTCCGTCTTAGGTTTCTCAAGTTACCCGACCCCCCCCCTCCCCCCCCAAAACCCTGACATTATAGTGGGGGTGCATCAATTTTTATTAATGAGGCTCGGGGCAGCTCGTGGACTACCCCCTCAAAATTTGATGGCTAGGGCTCCTCAGATAAGGGAAGTCATAAGGAACCCTTGCTTTCTGGCCTGGCCGTAGACCCTGAACCCGGGAAGCTTGAGGCCTGAGGGTTGAGGCCCTTCAAAGCTCAAAACTCAGAGTTGAAGCTGCTCTTCTTTTGCTCTCTTCTTTCCTCATCTTCTTCTCTTTTCTTCTCTCTTCCGAAACCCATGCCCGAGAAACTTTTCATTATAGTGGGGGGGGGGGGTAGCCAAATATCTGTCCCCTGAATTTTTTTGAAAACTTTTCATTAAAGAAGGGGCCCGCACTAATCAGGATACCACAGTACTGAGTGGGTTGAGTGAAAGCACACCTGGGCACTCATGCTCAGATTCATTTGATAAACCCGAACGTTTAGCTCTGGTGCACCCTTCATCTCAATAAATCCTGGAACAACCCAAGTTTCCTGGCGAGGATGAGGCTGTTGTTTACATGCTTCCAATTCGGGTACGGGTTCCCTTTTGGTTCAGTGTTTATAGGGCTTGGGCCTATATGGTTTGGTCCAAACTTAAACACCCAAGTTTTCCTATTCTGGGTCCATCGAGTCCATCAACGCATGTGTCTGTGTGTGTCTGTGTGTGTCTGTGTGTGTCCGTGTGTGTCTGTGTGTTGGGGGTCTGGGAGCGTCCGCAAGAGTTCACAAGTTAACACACCTCCCAAACCACCCCCCTATTAAATCGCCTGAGAACCCCCCCCCCCCCCCCCGCCCTCCCAGCGGACCCCCTGCAAATCCTCATTTAATGTTAGGGCGACGGCCCCCACGAAGATATCAAAGTAAATCTTCGAACATCCTGACACAAAATTCCCGCAGTACGGCCCGACGGCAGCACAGTCTTGGAGTACACCACGGTCGTGGACTTGGGCTGTCCTACATGAGGGGTTCAGTTGCGGGTGTAGGGTTTAGGGTTTAGGGACGTCCAAGTATGCAACAGCACCGTTTTCACGAGCTTTATTTTGGGTTTGGGTTCACAAAGTTTGGTTTCCGAAGTTTCGGCTTTGTTGAGCTAGCCCTCTTAAAGGGTTCAGGACCTGCAGGTCTTGTTAGGGTTTCGGGATGCGTTCCAACCCACGTGTAACGCGGGTTGCCTTCGTCCTGCTCGCGCTGAGGCAGAACGGGAAGAAATCCTCCGCCAGTACCTTTCACGTGGCGTGGGGGACTTGGATTGCCCCCGGTATGAAAGCCCTTCAACAGCCGTCTTACTTGCGAATTGTTAACCGCTTGAAAGTGGCAGTGAAGGCGTGCTGGCTTCAAGGGTTAGCTGGCTCAGGTGTTCTACAAGCGAAACACCGAGGTAGCATCATCCTGAACACTATAAGATTCACGCCTCAAGCTCGAAGCCTGGCCTTGAGCCCCGAGCCCTAAACCCAGGTGCAAGACGAGGAGGTTCCTTGGCAGCCTGGGGGAGTGGCCTGCATTCGGGCTTGCATGGTTGCGTGTTCACAGAGTTTTGAGGGTCTTTTGTTGGGTTTGTTGCGGGGTGTATGCTTGGGGGTTAAGGTTCTTGGCGGGTTCAGGGTTTGAGGCTTCTTTCAAGAGACTTGTGGACCTTGACCAATTGGTGTATCCGCAGGAGTTGCTCCAAACGCAACCCATCTGTTGTGAATTTGCCATCACATCCGCCCCTGCACCCACCCGGAGCATCCTCCATGAGGTCGATCCTTGGGTCACTGGTACTAGCACGGCCCCTGATACATGTAAGTAGGCCCCTCCCCCCTAAACCCAAAACCCTAAATCCTAAACCCTAAACCAAAAACAAAAGAAAGAACTACAAAAGAGGAGATACCACAGGAAGTGAACAAATATGCACTCCCATCTCGATGGTTTGACCAAGATTTTCTGTCATGAGCTCAGGCTGTTCCGTTTGGGGGGGGTAACCCGCAACCTAATCCCTACTGTAGGCATTTGGGGGTGTTGTTGTATCTCTTCCTTATTGGGTTGAAGAGGAGCTAGTATGGAACATTTTGCAGAGGGGTTTACTTACTGTTTGTTGGTGAGCAGGAAATGTGGGAGTGAGGTTGCTATAAAGTATAACCGCTGAAAGGTCTAGCGCCGACAGTAAGTTCTCTAAACCCTAAACCCGAAACCCTAAACCCTAAAGCCTAAACCCGAAACCCTAAACCCTAGACCCTAAACCCTAAATCCTAACCCCCGCAGGACGTCCACAAGCTACTGGAGAAGGGAGTGGACAGCGGGGCAGCTCTACTGCGGCTTAGGGGGTGTAGGGTTTAGTGCTTGGGGTGTCCGAACCCTACCCACGCGACCATTTGACAGCCGGTCCAGGGTCCGTTAAGGATTTAGGGTGTCGGGCTTTCACGACTGAATTTTCGGATTTAGGTTTCCAGGGTTCCATATTTAGCCTGCATGCACGTCACACGGTATTGGGATTCAAGTTTCAGGTCTTTATCGTGAATCTTGAGCAATGATTCGCTAATTGTTGCGCATGTGCAGTTCTACCCTGTAGCGGCTTTAGTTTTACTGCCCACAGAACCTACCTACAGACCTAGAGCGCGAACTGTGTTATGTAGCTTTGGGAGGACACCTACATATACATACCCCACTGATTCTCGCCATACGCCTAAACCCGAAGACCCGAACCCTGCGCCCCAAACCCCTGAGGCGGAAACATGCTAGACCTGGATAACATTAAACCGTATGTGATGGCCTCTTGGTATTTTCTGATGTGCCTCAGGCCGATCTTTCAGGCTGGGTGGCTTCAGTTTTGTTTTTTGATTGCTGGGGTGTGGCTCTTGGGGCTAAGGGTTTGAGTTAGAGCTTTTTGGGGTTTTAGGTCTTAGGTGGTGTATGAGGGGTTGTGGGGATTCTAGAAAGTGTGTAAGTGTTTTTTGTGGTACACGGCATTTTCATAGGGTTGTTGTTTCGTGCATTTTTTGGAGGAGAGGGGGGTGGGGGGTGTCGGCGAGTCATTGGCGAGTTTGATGTGATAGGGTTCAGGGTTTTAGGGTTTCGCGCTTAGAGATTTGGGGCTTAGGGATTTTAGTTTAGACACGAGGGTTTTGGGGGGTTTGGGGGACTCTAGGGATACAAGCCTTGGGGCTTCTGGTATGTTTTTTGTCTTTTTCACTTTTGGGGGGGGGTGTCAGGGGTTCAGGTGTTGTTTCTGTTGCTCCTAAACCCTTTAAACCCTTTAAACCCAAAAACCCTAGAAACCCTACAAACCCTATAAACCTTAAACCCCGCTCTGGCTCAGCCCTTGCAACCTAAATCTTCGCAACCTGACCTGGCAAACCCTGAAAATCCTTGGCCAACGCTAAAAGCCTGTTCCCTGAACGCAGCCCAATGTCCCACGGCCATGACCCTTCCCATAACGGGTGCCTCTCTTCAGGATCCAGGACGTTGCCCATACCGGCTCGCAACTGGGCGGACATGCTGGACGGGGTTGGGTGAGGGGTGGGTGTTGGGGGGGGCAGGGGGGGGGGGGAAGGGGCGGACCATCTGACTTGTGACAGCCGACATCGGGGTTGAAGCGCGATGAGGAGGAGGACGACGACGACGTCGAGGATTTCATTGCTTTGTTCGCGATGCTCAGCTGCACAGATCCACTTCAAGCCTATAACCCTAAAGCCTACACCCACAAAGCCAAGCTCCATGATGTCACTCTCACACTAAAGTCCTTTGAGGCAAACGGAGGTCCAGGCGAGACTGGTGTTGAGGTGTTGCTTGTGACCCTTACTGTTGTGAGTGCCAACGTTGTTGGCGACGTGGAGTTTGGGGCGTCCAGCCCGAACATTTGCATGAAACAGGGACTATCTTATTGTTATTGGTAAGTGTTCTTTATGAGTCTTGTATAGCATATATATATATATATATATATATATTGGGTGTCCTTTTGGGGATACGAATAGTGCAAACCCTACTTCATATATTCAGAGAGAGGGGCGCTTCGTGGGTGGAGGGGGGGGGGTCTTGTAACACAGACACGGGTATTTAGAGGGTATGAACTAGGGAAGCCCTATTTTGGGAAGGGAAGACGCAACATCGAGAGGCTACTGGCTACTGCTCAAAGCCAGTGATCCAATTGACGGCGGTCTGAATGAAGGGTTCTAGGGTTTTAGTGAGGATTTATGCCTTACAGGGTGGCTTAGAACCCGTTATGGGGTCCAGCTGTTTAGGGCTTAAGGCCAGCTTGGAACTCTGAACCTCAAGCCTACGGGGGGTTTAAAGTGTAGGGTTTAAGCCCGAGGCCCCAAAGCCTAACCTGTACAGACAGCTAGCTCTCGACGCAAGCCCTACGCTCCTGCCGTTTCCAAAGCCCAGGGCCATGCACACGTCCCTAGCGAAGGCACGTTTGGGGTTGGCTTAAGGTTTTCCCCGGCGTAAAATGATGTTTTTGTTTTCCGTTTTTTTAAGAGGATCACATGTTTAGGAATATGCTTCAGAGGGCTTTCGAAGGGCCATGCTAGACTCTTGTTTCCCTCAAACCCCCCGTGGTCCAGCTCCCCATGGTCCAAGGAACCGTAAACTCTAAGTCTTATAGCTATATATTTTGGGTTGAACAGGGTTCTTGGTTTAGGGTTTTAAATTATGAGGCTTAGGGTTCTGGGGGTTCCAGGTTCTAGGGTTCTAATCTTGATTTCAGGCCGTGTAGATGTCAGGCCGTGGGGCTCTCGGTTCACGCTTAGGGTTGTCGAAGGATCTCATACAGGAACCTGCGAAGTAATTACCCAAAGCGCATCCTATTCCTTATAACTCTGTATAGCCAATACAGACCTCCCAAAACACCCAGTCTCATTTAAGTAGGCCCCCCTCCTGTTGGTCCATCCTCCCTTCAGTTGGACTTGGGAGCATCCACGTCTCACTCCTTCAAAGTGCGCCGTTCTGCCCTAAACTTCCCAAACTCTCCACAACAATTGGAGCACCCACAGTCCGTCAACACCCCGAGCCCTACACTCCCCTCATAGGCTTAGGGCTTAGGGTTTAGGGGTTGGCATTGGGGTTGCCTGGGACCCACGCCCTCAACCCCCCAGGTTGTCGAATGGGTTTTGGGGTCTATAGAGTCTAGCGTCTATAGTTTAGCCAGGCACCTGCTTCTGCGGCGCCGGCGTCCGAGGAGACAGGGCGGCGAAGTTACTGGGTTTGTTGGGTCTGTTTTCAGGGTTTAGGGTTTGGTGTTTGGGGGTTAGGCCCTTAGGGTTTAGGGCTTGAGGCTTATTTCAAGAGACTTATATGGATCTTGACCAATTGGTTTGTCCACGCGGGTTGCTCCAAACGCACCCCATCCTTTGTGAGTTTGCCATCGCATCCCCCCACACTCCACCCCGAGCATCCCCTTTCATGAGGCCCAGTGAAGAGTAACCCGCTGAGCCCTAAACCTTAAAGCCCTGGCACGTTCATTGTTCTGACGCTCCTCCCTTCACTCCGAGGTCCTCGAAGCCCTAAACCCTTAACCCTGGAAGACCTCTAGGAGCTCATCCATGGGCTTATGGCCTGCGCGGGGCGGTCGGTCGCCTCAGCGTGCTTCGGGCGTTTTTGGGAGAGTTCAATATAGGGAGTTTAGGGTTTAGGGTTGAAGGGGGGTGTAAGGTGTCGAGTATGGGCTCCAGTTGGGGGGTTTGCTTTCAGGGTTCAGGGTGTTGAAGGTTGTCAATGCCTTTACGATCACTACCCTGCGTGATCTCTACAGTCGCAACACAAGACCTCCGCGTGTTCTGGTTTCAGGGTCTTGCGTTGATTAAGGTAACCGTTAGTAACCGTCAGTGCCGCCTCACAAGCCAGCTCAGACAGTTGGAAAATCTTCCGACAAACAAAGAGAATTCCGTGGCCAGGCCGGTGAATTGGATAACGCTTGGCCTCCGCACGCATCTGTTGTCGACCACGCCAAAACAGCTGAAGCCATCTGACGCGCGCGGGCAGAAGGGCTTACAAAGACCTCATTAAATTCTTAGGCCCTAAATGATCAGAACCCTGAGGCTGCTTTTCGATCTGGCTTCGAGCACATTTAGTTCCCTTGTCGTTTTAAGTTCCAGCCCAAGACAAACACTCCCTCCTGGAAGCAGAGAGCGGGAAGTGGTTAATGCTTTTGCCTTTCTACATGCGCTTGCCAGAATGTCCACGTTGCCTCAGGTCCCTGATTTGGGAAACATTGGTCCTGTTTCTGTTTCTGTTTCTGTTTGGCAGTCAAAGTCCAACTACGGGACGTTGCCCAAAAATCATGCTGAATTCAAAGATGAAACAAGCAGCGACGATAAGTCGTGGGAATGGGCGGAGAGCAGAGCGTTAGGGGACTGCACGAAGAGGGGGCACTCTCCACAGCGAGAGCGCAGGCGGAAGCTGTCTCGGCTCGCCTTCCCCTGCATGGACATATTGCGCTACCCACAGTAGAATTGTCGTCGACGGTTGATACCGTCGCTGCATCTGTTGGAGGGTGATGTCCTCACCTGCAGAGAGGACCACTTCCTCATAAGTCGGCCGCCTCGGCCCAAGGGCTTGCGTCCAAGGCTCAGTCGGGGCGTGCCACTGCCAGTGACCTGCTGCCACTTTGCGACGAGTTTTTCTGTCTGCCTTTTCCAAGTCTCTGACTTGCGCCGGTGTGGCCGGCGGCATGAGGTATGCAAGCCTCCAAAGGCAGGGCCACTATGCTCCGTTCATGTGTGTTGTCCAAGTTCACCACGGGCGCCGGAGCCTTGCCCCTCCTGTCGGGCCCGCCTGCACGCTTTTGGGCCAGGACTTATGTTCTTCTGTGGAGGGCCCTCTGGAAACGCACCAGCCCAGATGAGCACCTGCCTCACGCCTATACTGTCCTGGAACAGGCCGCTGCCACTTCCCCTCGGCTGGCTCTTGCTGCTGCAAGGGCTTCCTTGTTCAAGCGTTTAGTGCTCCTGGCCAACCCCTTGGCCTGGAGGTGGCTTCAATTGGAGTACGAACTGCTCCCCAGGACTTCTTGGTTGGCCTGTGTGCTTGACGACTATGCCGTGGTGTCGGAGTTCGTCCCAAGGCATTGCCAGCTGCAAGGTGCAGGAACGGTCCTGCAGGGCTTGCTGCACTTGGAACGTTCCAGCCCAGGGACATGGATGCGCATCTGTCGTGAGGCCACGAAGGTTTTCCTTGCCCAGTTGCCTGCCGCAACCAACAGGCTTAGGGAACAGACGGACCGCCGAGCATGCCAGCCTCCCCCAGCACCAGCGGACCTACCGTATCCCTGCTTTTGCTGCGCTGCCTCCTTCCAGTCCTTTCAACAGCTTGCAGTCCACCAGGCTCGACGGCATGAGCTCTTTGCCCCCTCAAGGATGTTCGCGTTCGGGGAGTACTGTCAAGCCTGTCTCCGGGTCTTCCATTCCATCGACCGCGTCAAACAGCTCGGTGCTGCACTTCTGGCATCAGAAGGTTATCAGCGGTAACCACTCCCCCAAGATGTTTGTATGCCTGGACGACCGGAAGTTGAATGCACCCTACCGCACAGCTTTGCGCCGTAAGAGCTTGTCCGTCGGGAGTGGCTGCGGGGTGTGAGGCAACTTGGTAGCGCCAAGGCAGAGACAACATCGCCGCCGTCTTGGCAGCTCCGTATCCGAACTCCATGCCAAAACCAGCTGCGTGGTCCGCAAGTGTAGACACAGTGGCGGCAACATTACTGATAAGGCAGTTGGGGTCGCTGTGGGAGCAAGGATAAAGGAGATCGTCCGCCCAAGTGAGAAACGGAGTATCAAGTGCCGCGGGCTCGTTTCCAAGAAGAGGGGGCCCCTGCAAGGCCGGGGTCGGAAAGCCCAGACCCTGGTCAGCCAGAAGCTTGCCAGCCGTGGTAAGGTAAGCTCCAAATCCCAGCCCAAATAGGACGTCTGCAGCTGGGTTTCCTGGCTGCGTGCCTCGGAAAGTGGCAGTGAGCTGGGGCAACGGGTCCACGCGAAAGAAGGTACCGTGCGTGAGGTCAGCAGTCAACTTGGTCAGATGAACTGGCTGTGACGTGGTGGCAAGCACACAGACGCGTTGCAGTTGCTCCTTAAGCTCGATCAACGCAGGGGCGGGAACGCCAACCTTCCAGAAAAGCCGCAGCAAAAGCTCATCAGTCTGCTCGTCTTCACTTCCCACGACGATTTCACGCACCAAGGAATAAAAGGCAGCTCTGACATCGATGAAAAGGAGCGCGGCCGGGCGCCTGGAAGCAGAGATGGTGGACCAAAGGGATCTGGCTACGCAAGCAACCGCATCAGTGCCTATCCCTGGTAGCGCACCAGCCTGCAGGGGGTGCGCCACCTCCCTTAAAGCCAACAAGAGCCGGGCTCTCAGATATCGGTGAAAGACCTTTGCCTCAATGTCGGCAAGAAGTATGGATCGATAGTCAGCAGCTTGAAGGGCGGCGCCAGCCTTTTTTGCCAAGGCAAACAAAACTCCGCCTCGAAACGGCGTAGGTTCACGGGTCGCTAGTGCCGCCTTGAGGTATAACGGATACAGATGTCTGGCAGTCTGTGGCGTAGCGCCTCTCAGAAGCTCGGCCGAGACAGTGCTGGAGCCTGCAGCCTTGCCCGTTTTGAGGCCCAAGATGATCGTCTCGATCTCGGCCAGGGTTGGCAAGGTGCGCACATCGAACACCACGCCGAATCTCACCGCATTTTTTGTTTGTTGCAAGGCCAACTGGTGGGCTAACTGTCCTGCCGAAATCTTGTCGCCTGCCTCTAGCTGGCCAAAGTGCTCCCTCCATCTCTCGCATCTTGCAACAGAATCGGTCGCCAGCGTTCCATCCTGCTGTAAAACAGCAGGTAGGGGCGTCACTCCCTTGGACTTTCTTGTCGCAGCAAGCTGCGGAAAAGCGCGTTTAAGGGCAGCGTGCGCCTGCTTGGGTGAGGCACGCAAATCCGCTTTGCTGGCATCATTGGCGAGGCTGTTGAGGTAGTTAACTCGGTCCTGTTTGACAGCAAGCCGGAGGCGCCGTGCTGCCGCTCTGAGTTCGAACACGGCCCTAAAGAGAGTCGCGCGTCTCTTCAACACCCAGATGGCATGCCTGGTAGCAGTTTGCCGGCTTAAGTGAAGTTGGCGGGCGTGCAGGTACAGGGCCGCAAAAGCTCCAAGTTTGTGGATTCTGTCAAGGTCCATCTCGGCCCTGCGAAGGTCTGCCCTCAAGGTCGCACGGCTCTTGACCAGGGCGTGGGTGTCGGCAGAAAGATATGGCCGCTGTGGCTGAGGCTCAGAAGGCTCGAAAGCAGTGTCGTAGGCATTGCACAAGGCAGTCGTGCACTGCGCCGCGTGCGCATCAACTTCCACAAGCCAGGTGGCCGACTGGCCATACCCAGAGAGTAAGGTGGCAAAGGCATTCCATTCTTCAGCCGTAGCGGTGGGCGGCGGTCTGCGCGCCGGCGGCCTGGTAGCATACGGTGAGGCATCAGGCCTCCGCAGGAAGGCCAGGCTGAGCCATGCCGGTTGGTGGTCCACGACAGGATGCAAAAGCTCGAAATCGTAGAGGACTCGGCTGGCAGTGACGGTGGCGAACCAGTGACACGGCACGGCTATATAGTCGAGTCTGTGTTTGACTCCATACGGCGAACGCCATGTCCAGGACTCGCCTGAGTGTATGTTGGCGAAAGTCGCCGGCAACGACAAGTTATGTCTGGAGAGGAAATTGTGCCATGCTGTTCCAGCAGGGTTCTCCTCCTCCGCGTCCAGCGCGCCAACGTGAGGGGTCTCTACGGATCCCAGATGCGCGTTCGCATCTGCAAGTATCAGCAAATCGTAGTGGGAGGGAATTGCACGACGTTCCTGACTACGACTCATCCAAAATGCCTCGGCCGCAAGGTCAGTGGGGCTGGTTGTGTGAGGAGCATGTGCCACAAGTATAGCCAGATTGAGTCCCGGCGCTGTCACGGTTATCCAAAGATGGCGCGGGGAGGACGACAGCGTAGTAAAGTAATGACGCTGCAGGCACAGTGTCTGCTGGCCACGCGTGGCATACGCAACATCTCTGCTAGCCCAGAGGGCGCAACCATACTGTCCTGCCGGCGTGCACGTTGACTGGAAAATCCAGTAGTGCGCGTTTGCTCGAGCTTCGGTGTTCCGCAGTCTAGTTTCCTGGAGTCCTGCGAAAAGCACGCCTCTGTCCGCCAGCTGTTGCATGAGTAAGGCTTGCTTGCCGACAACAGCAAGGCCTTCGGGGGGGCCACAACTGTCCTTCAAAGACAGAACATTGGCCGTGAGTGCGTCGACGCGCACCTGAAGCTGTGGGCCGGTCTCGCGGCCCGCGGCAGCGGGGGACTTGGCCCTATCCGGCAGGGGGGAAACATGCGGTGATTTGGTCTGCAAGATACTGGCCTCTGTTTGCAGCGCTCCAAGACAAGGGAGATCAGGGGCGGAGGTTAGAAACATTGGTCCAAGAATTCGAAAAAGGTCTGAGAGGTAACAACTGTAGCCCAGCTCACAATCTTCCAGGACTTGCTTCGCATGAGCGGCTTTAGTCGGCAGAGGGTAGGCATTCGCTCTGGCTCGGTGTTGTTTCGCTCCTCAGGTAGCTGACTAGATATTCACAACCCATATATGTTCACATGAAACGGCAGGTAGTTCGGCTAGCGCATGCTTTGGCTAGCTGTTTTGCTTTGATGAGCTCTTGTGTGACTTGGTCAGCTCTCGCTTACTTCGATCATCCTCCTGTGAGATACGCATTCCGCGCCGCTTCTGCAGGAACACACGCGGCACCATTGAAGGATACTAAGTAGTCCAGAACCGCTTCTTATTCTGAATGTCCTCGTAGGGCCTAGCCCATATTGTCGGGTTTACTCTTCATCTCGACTTGCTGAGGTATTGCGGAAGTTCACAAAGTCACAACAAACCTTAAGCAACATCACAACGAACCTTAAGCCAAAAAAAAACCCACGACACCCAGAAACCCAAAAACAACATCCATGAACCCTAAAGCCCCTCAAGCTTTGGGGCCCAAGTTCAAATTGCCACATCTCCAGTGCCATGGCTTGTAAGCCCGGCAGTGATGTCCGTGTGGGCCGCTGGGAAAACCAGTGGGAGACGGGAGCCTTGGATTGAATTTCGCAATTCATGAGGGTAACTTCAGAAGTTGTTCATGGAATGGCCAGGGCAGCATCGGCGTATTGATCTATTTTGCAAATTTGTTCGGGTCTTGTAGCAGAATGCAGATAAATCTGGCTCAGGAGTGTCTCCAACCTGGCGTAAACGACGTGTGAAGTTTATCTAGAGGTTGAATCTGTAGGGGGCAAGGTTTACAATGTGGGGGCCACGTCCGAACCCCAAACCCTGAACGACTGGGGCTAGGTTTACAGGTGTGTGTGCACGAATACCGCAACCTGCAAGTCTACGCATGTCGCTATGAACCCTGCTACCCCGTCGCCTGAAAACCCAGCCCTTAGAAAAGAGCTGCACAGCAGGGCATTGTCAAGACCAACCCTAGATCCAAACTGTTGAGCTACGCTTCCACGAAGCTCGCCTTCTATGTTTGCTAGCTCCGTGTTGCTTCGCAAGCGGGCTCTGACGCTGCAACCCTCACGTTCAGCAGAGTTCCGATGCTGGTTACTATAGGCTTAGGGGTGAGGGTGCGCTTTTCGGTACTAGCTTCAGCAAGATCCTTTAGTCATAGATCCTAAGCCCTGAACCTTGAACCAGCCCCTACACCGAGCCAGAATCTTGTTTGGAAAGTTCGGGTTCTGGGCCGCTGGGCTACGGTGAGTCCCAGAACAGTGACCCATGCCACAGAAACTTCAACGCGTCCGCTGAACGCCTATGCTCCACACGCACTTTCCAGGATGCCCATTAGCATTTGGGATGTTCTTTTTAGAGTAACAGGCTTTAGTAGGGATTGCAATAGGAGGGTACTGTTATTTTTTTTTTGGAGGATTGTTCGAAGAAGGAGGAACATCCCAAAGTAGCATTCTTATTCCCTTGTTGGGGGGTTTAGGTTCCCTTCTATACTCCTTGAAGAAAAAAAGGCACCCTTTTCAGTCCTTGGTTACTGGGCAATCTAGAGCTCCACTAGAAGGCTGAAATTCCCCCTAGCTTCGTCTACCAGGTCAACCTCCTTGGTCGTCCCAGCGTGTTTTTGTTCGTTGCTTGTCCCGTGCCTTCGATGGCGGAGTTTCGAACATTCTGAAGCAAGCAGTCTTTGCCCACGGGATTGAAACATCTCAGTTCAAGCAATTTAAGCAGGTCTCGCGCATACATCACACACGCCCGAGTTTGTTCCCATTCCCCCCCGCAAACCTGACATGTTTTTGCCTGCTGCGTGGAGTTGTTCTTCATCCCGGTGTAGTCTGCCAAGGGCTATGACATGTTGAGCTGCATCCTCACTGACACAGAGCAGTTTCGGCCAGCAGCTCCCTAATTTCTGAACCCCGAACCCCCTAAACCCTTGAACTTTAACCCCCGAATCCCCAGCCCCCACCCCCGAACAAAAAGCCATTCCGGCGCACAGGACTTGCTAGGTAGGTACTGGTGACGCAGGTCTATTCCGGAGAGTTTTGGGTACCATCGAAAGCCCATTCACTTAAGGCCCTGGCTTCAGCAGCGTTCTGCTCTACAACTCAGCGCGGAACCTGTCACTTCAGGGTTTTTAAGGCTTTTCGGGTTTTAAGGGTTAGGAATTTAGGAGTTCTGAAGTTTGGGAGCTCTCTCTTGCAGATGGGAATCTCCAATGAGTTGGGGTTGGGGCTGGGTTTTCGTCAGGGTTTAATGCGCAAGCTCAGAAGTTGAGGGTGTCCCTTTGCGAATGGTTCCAGAGTTAGATGATCGTATCTTGGGGTTGGGTCCTAGCCAATTGCTTTGACAGCCCAGTACCATTCGAAGTCATCAAGTTGGCTCAAGTCTTTTGTATAGTTTTACAGTAACTTGCACGAAGCCACAAGACTACCCTCAAGGGTGCGTAGTGCTCAAGTGCTGACGTCAAGCCCAATGGAGGCTGAAATGCCCCCAGTAGTTGTTCCTAACTCAGTTCCGCGCACACGCCAGCTCCTCAGATGAAAAATGCAGAACAACCACAGCAGAAGCCTTGTCCGTGTCAGCTTGTTTCAAGCGAGCGCCCATGCCAACTGAATGGTGCAGGGGCTGCTGGTGCACTTCCCAGAAATATTGGATGCGGGCACAGTACAACAGGGAAAGGCTTATCACGTGTCGGCGTAACGCGTCTCTACTTTGCTCACAACCCCAAAGCCCTTTAGACCCTAGCAATTGGATGCTTCTTTGCTGAGTTTGAAAGCCCCAAACCTTAAACCCAAACCCTAAACCCTAAATCTTAATCCCTAAACCCTAAACCCCCTAAACCCTAAACCCTAATCCCTAAACCCACTGAGGGGCATAGCATTCCGGTTTCGTAACCTACCCTAGCAGTAAGCTCGCCCGAAAAGGAGTGAAGGGTTGTTTAAAAAAAAAAAACCCAACCCTAAACCCTAAACTCTCCATGAGGCCTTAGCGTTGAGAGTTCCTTGTGCAAGAAGCGTCCGGCAAGTCGCGAAGTGCGGACCAGGCCCTCAACCTGGGTACTTACTGCTTTAGTTTAGGCTTCAGGGTTTAGGGGTTTAGGGTTTAGGGTTAGGGTTTAGGGTTTAGGGTTTAGGGTTTAGGGTTTGGGGTTTGGGGTTTGGGGTTTGGGGTTTGGGGTTTGACCTCCGCCGCTGCAGGGATTGTGTCGGTACTATTGGCACCTTATGCAGTCACTGAGGACAACTAGGTTTGAGGGATCGCATGCGTCCTGCCGTCGCCCAACGCTGAAAAGAATGATTGGCTTCCCCAAGCCCTGAATCCTTAAACCCTGGCTGCGGGGTTGGAGGGGAGCATTGCATCGTAGCATTTTCCGTATACAGCTCTAGCATCGCCCTAGGATCCATTTTGGAGCTTCTTTTGCTGAAGTACAGATACTATGCCTATATAGGTTTAGGGTTTAGGGTTTAGCTACCCCACTAGTAGCCTCACCCTCACAGCCTGCTGGTTCACACCAGCTTAAACCCTAAACCTAAAACCCTAAACCCTACAAGAGGTGTTGTTTGCATCACAACCCGGTTCGGCAGGCCATACCCGGCGAACGCGCCAGCGGCCAAAGCAAAAGTCCCTTCGCAGTTCGCGCCTTCCCAGGAGCTCGGGTGGTGTTGGAGCCCTATCGAATGTGAAAGCCTAAGCCCTTGAAGTCCTAAAACGTATATGTTGAGCAAAAAGTCTGTCTATTGCGAGCATATGAAGGGTGCTCGAATGGGGGCACATAGCATTTTGCTAGAACTATTTAGATGAGCGGCTTCGGCCAGGCTCTCTTGTTTGGGGACCTGGTCTTGAGGCTCTTTTTTTGAGGGCTGTATAAAGCTAAGTTTTGTAGGCCCATGTGGTGGGTCCGCAAAATGTTCGCTTACTTCGGGATCGAATAGGTTGCCTGCCGCTATTACCCTAAACCCTAAACCTTGAACCCTAAACCCTAAACCCTAAACCCTAAACCCTAAACCCTAAACCCTAAACCCTAAACCCTAAACCCTAAACCTAAACCCTCGTCCTTTCGCAGCTCCCGACAAACTCTGCCAGGACGAGCCGCTGCCGCCCTACGACCCAATGGCGCCGTTGAAGCAGACCGAGATGCTGAACTACTACCATGCCGCGACCCTAGGGTGGAAGATCTCCCGGTGATATGGGTACTTCCCAAAGTAGGGGTACCCTTTTTATACCCCAAATAGAACAGAATCCCCTTCCCCCAGAACGGGTACCCTTAATTTCGGAAACCTCCATATTGCTCTCATTGGACCGAAGGGCAGGCGTTCAGGATTCAAGCTGCGGATTTACATGTTGCTCCCAGCCTTGCCTTTGGGAGGCTTGAGGGTTTGGGTGTTTGGCACTTGGCAGCAAGCAGGTGGGCGGAAGTCGAAATCAGGTTGAGGGCATCGGATGCTCTTGGCCGGTGTTTGTTTTCCACGGATCTCCGATGGAGCTGAACAGGTTTCAATTTCAGCCTCCTACCTGCGCCCTAACACAAAGCGATTATAAACTCTTGTTCCTAAACCCTACACCAACCTCTTCGAAGCCCTAAACCCCGAACCCCCTGCACCAGAAACAAAGGGTGCCCTTATTGTTAGCTAGTATTACTACTGTTATTTACAAGATTCCATGCGCACCCAGGCACTGAGCCGGGTCACTGGAATTGCCTCTTCGCCGACAGCCTTGGAGTCAGCCCAGCATGGGAACTAAGGGCTAAGGGCCCGAGTTTGTGGGGTCATAAGTACCCTCAACCCTGAACCCTAAAGTGTGACAACTTGCGCCACGGCCGCAGGCTGTGCGAATCAGGGCAGCATCTTAGTCACAGTCGCTCTGCGATCTCATACCCAGCAGGCAGAGTCTTCAACATCTTGCCGGGACAGTATCGGGACAAGCGATTTCACGGCTGATTTCTGATAATGAAACCCCTCGAAGACCCCGAAGCAGACTTTAAACAGTCCCCCTCCTTGGTGGTCCCGGCGTGTCTTTACCCGAAGAAATCGTTGCCCACGGCATTGACACATGTCAGAGTCTGCTGCAAGGGCCGTCAGGAGTTTAAGCAGGTCTTGTGCATACATCACGCATGCCAGACCACCACCTTTCTCCCATTCCCCCCTCCCATAAACCTGAAGCGCACTGTTCGTCCAGCTCTCCAGGTCTTTGCCTTCGGCTTGGATCTTTTCTTCACCCCGGTGCAGTCCGCCAAGGGCTATGACGTGCTGAGCCGCGCTCTCATTGACAGAGCATTCCTGAAGAAGAACAAACACCGAAACCACCCCCCCCAAAAAAAAAATAAAATAATATAATATAATAACAATAACAATAACAATAAGAATAATAATAATAATAAATAGCAAGAAAAAGGAAACATGCCCTAAAAACTCTAGAGGCCAATTTCCCTCCACCCAAAAGAACAAGTGACACCTTTCCTCTGCTCACGTCAAAGTAACATGGGTTTCCCTACTACCCCCCCTCTATACTACCCCCCCTAGGTTCCCGCCTGAAAAACCTTAACTAGGCCCAAGCTTAATTATCCCTGCATAGCCTTATGGGGAACCTAGGGGGAGGGGGGGGTAATATAGGGGGGGTTAGCAGGGGAACTCATGGAAGCCACAAGGCCCTGGCTTCAACTACCTTCTGTTCTACGGCTCAGCACAGCCCCGAGGGGGAGTGGAGTTTAGGACGGCTGACTTCCGGGGGACGCCCACAGCGAAGCGGGCGCGGGATAGCTTAGGGTACCCTGTGCCCTAAACCCCAGGATACCCTACGCCCCAAACCCCGTAAACCCTACATCCCAAAACCTGGGTTGAGGGCGACTAAGAGCCAAGGACCTCCACAAAGAACGTCAACCAGAAAGTTGACACCCTAAGCTTCCTTATTCATAATTGGGAGTGCGGGACTTGTGTTCCTGATATCCCCGCATAGAGCCCATCAAGGGATCAGATGTAGTATAGGCGGTGCCGAAGATCCTTGCTAAGAACTACTAGTGCAGCAAAAGGCTGGCACAAAGTGACCACGAAGAGGAGTGCTTGTGCAAAGCCTTTGGATCTTCAGGCACCCTTGCTATGCCGGATTCGTTGTGGCGTGAAAAAGTGTGGGATTCCCACAACGCGACCCTCAGGTGCAGCTTGCGGCCGCGAAGCCGTTCAACCAGAAGCCTCCAAAGCGACCGACCAGCCAAAACTTCGAAGCCCTCAAAACTGCTTTCATATTCTGAACCACATACCCCCCCCCCCCCCCCGCAACAAAGTGTAGCTACGTAACGCCTTAGCATCCGAGGCCAACACGATACTAGGCCATCCCTAGAATTAGGTTCTATGGTTGCTTCTATGACACCCTAGGAAGGTATCAAAGACATTTTGTATTCTTTCTTGAGGCTGTACGGGGTTTAGGCTTTGGCCTTAAAGGGTTTGAGGATCAAGAGACTAAAGGAGGGAGTACATATCAGGGTTATATGGGGGAACAAGATTAAGGGTCCCTTCCAGGGGTCCCTAAACCCTTTACCCTAAACCCTAAACCCTAAACCCTAAACCCTAAGAGGAAACAAAGCTCCAGCGAAAAGGTCGGTCTGGTGTTCATGGTCTGGGTGGTGTCCTCCTTCCTCGCCCAGCGGAAGGCGCTGCAGGAGCGATGTTTCGGCGTGGTTTTTTTTATTTTTATTTTTCGGCTTCCGGGTGGTTTTTTGGGGGGGTTTAGGGCTATAGGGTTGAGGTTTAGGGCTTTTTTTTTTTTTTCGGGTTCCGGGGGGGGGGGGGTTTTTTGGGGGTTTAGGGTTATAGGGTTGAGGGTTCTAGAGTTTAGGGTTTAGGGTTTTTTTCGGCTTCCGGGGGGGATTTTTAGGGGTTTAGGGTTATAGGGTTGAGGGTTACAGAGTTTAGGGTTTGGGGGGGGGATTCTTAGGGGTTTAGGGTTATAGGGTTGAGGGTTACAGAGTTTAGGGTTCAGGGTTGTTTTTCGGCTTCCGGGGGGGATTCTTAGGGGTTTAGGGTTATAGGTTGAGGGTTACAGAGTTTAGGGTTCAGGGTTTTTTTTCGGCTTCCGGTGGGGGATTCTTAGGGGTTTAGGGTTATAGAGTTTAGGGTTTTAGAACAACTGCTTTCAGCTCATTTTTGGGGGTTGAGGGTTATGGAGTTTAGGGGTTTGGGGTTTGGGGATGGTCTTGGAATACGCAGTTTCGGCTTTGGTGTTTGTTGGGCTGTTTACGGGCTGGTCTCAGGTTCGATTTCGGGCGCTGGGAGCTTAGGCGCTGGGAGCTTTGGCGCTGAGACCCCAATGGTGCCATTTGTCATACGGTTAGGACTTAGGGTTTGGGGTTCAGGGTTTTGGGTTTAGGGTTTCAGGGTTCAGGGTTTGGGGTTTAGGGCTGTTGATTTACGAGTTGGGGCGCCCAGCTTTGTGAGCTCCACACGTCGGCCCCACCGTGCAGGACCGATGGAAATGAGAGCCGCTGCCCGGAAAAGCATGGCTCCACAACTTCCAGCCAAGCCCTGTTGCTTTGAGAAGGACCCTCGCAGAGCAGCCCTGCAAGCTCAATAAAGCCCAGAAAGCCTAGGACCACCCTATACTAACCCTCTTTGACGACGCTACAATCAACCCTCTACTAACCCTTGATAACCCTATACGAACCGCATGATAACCCTAAACACCTTCTCTCTGACAAAGTACAGCGACCTCGAAGCTTGAGCCTCATGGCGTAAAGCTCTGCCTCCTCAGCTCAGAAGAGCCCACGGAAGACGCGCGCATGGTGTGAGAAAAGAAAGGTCCGCTGTAGGAGCAAGAGTCGGACGTCGTCGTAGGCTTTTTGGCGTAGGCATCGTCGCCGCAGCAGTAGCATTGTAGCGTACTAGCATAGCAGCAAATCCGCACACCGGCAGCAGTCCTGGAAGCAGGTGCCTTGGGCAGAGTTGTCTGGTCCGGGGCTTTGAAGGGGTTACCGTTTGAGATCCAAGGTTCGTGACTGTGGGAGTTTAGGGTTGAGGGTGTATCGTCTGATGCCCGCCGGCCCTAGAGCCTGAACGTTGGGTCTCAAACCCGAAACCCGAACCTCCGAAACTCTCCAACCGCAACAAAAAAAACCCATACGCAGGTTCCACACTATTGCCCCGATACCCTGTTGCTCCTTTTCGCGGCCGAGTGCTCCAAGTTGGAATTGCATGATTTGTCTGGTACGCGCGTGCATCGAAAGATTGCACTTCAATGAAGATCTCCAACCCGAAGCCCTCGAACTGAACCGCACTATTCCCGAACCATGTCTGGATGAGAGCTTTTCATGCATACTAGTTTGGCTAGCTGCGTTGGGTCAACTCTAGATTTATTGCGTGCTGGCAACCATGGGGGGCCACCGCCCGCCGAGAAGATTCTCGGGCCGTGCACCTGGTGTCGATGGGGTTTGGTCAGTTTTGGAGTCTCACAGTGGAAGGCCGCTGGGTGCAGAGAGTAGGGGCTTCTTTCGTGCATTGCCAGTCTGTGGTCCCCCTCCGATGATCCCTCGCAGTGCCCCAGCTGACGATTCTTGGAATGTGCTGGAATGCATCACTTCATTGTGCACATCCTCCAAGCCACAGTTGGTTACCAACATCGCACATGTGTTCTCTGCGCATGTCAGACGTTATCGCCAAGGCCCGAGTGGCTGCAATCCATGGCTCTTCTGCAGACCAGCGGCCTGCTGCAGCTGCAGCTTCTGCTGCAGGGCGCGCTGGAGGACCCGCTTTGTTCCCGTGATTGACGTGGCATGCAAATATGTCCATTGTTGTTGGCAAGCTTGCTCCGGAGTCCAGAGGAGGCCGCGACGCTTCATGCCATGCGACAGAAGCAAAAATTCCAGGCGCGATCGAGCGCTTTGGAATGTGTGGGTTTTTGAGGTTTCATGGCGAGTTTCAAGTTATGAAGCGCGAGACCTCTGAGTGTACGAGAGCCGGTCCGCACAATGCTTTTTCCATTGCACAGACATCTGCAGCCAGAAGGCTAAGCGGGCTGCGAGAGCTCCAAAACGCTGCACGGATCCCAGCAGACAGCGGGGATGCCTGTTCGCCGAAGGAGAGATTTTTACAGGTTCGTTCATTTGATCCTAAACCCTGAATGTTTTAGCTCTGTTGCACCCTTCATGTCCTGCTTCCGATTCGAGTATGGGTTCCCTTTTGTTTTAGTGTTTATAGGGCTTCGGCCTATATGGTTTGGTCCAAACCTAAACACCGCATGAACTGACTTTGAACAGTTTCCCAGATGTTCCCAGCACGGCTCTAGGGGCTGACGCTGTAGGGTGGGTCTGCACTTGCCTTCGAGACCGAGTGAGTGAGCGAGCGCGAGAGAGAGGGGGGAGGGAGGGAGAGTGAGAGAGAGTGAGAGAGTGAGAGAGAGAGAGAGAGAGAGAGAGAGAGAGAGAGAGTGTGTGTGTGTGTACTTGTGCGTGTGTGTGTGTGTGCGCGTGCGTTGCAATGGTGGGCTGTTCATGATTCACTGCCTTCTGCTGCAGTTATCGCGTTGTCTTTGGGCCTCATCTGTCTGCAAGGGCCCTTTGGTTGTTTCAGTGCACTGGAAGCAACTGCGTTCGGCCATACCTTGCCACACGAGGTGCGGATGCCAGCAGACAAGCTGGGCATGCCTGTTTGCCAGCGGGCCGTTTTTTTGGTTCAGGGTCGTTCACACTAAACCCGAACAAGCCTCCCAAAACCCTACGCCTAGCTGAACCTTGGTAAGGCTTCGGCTGCGTGGCAGAGCTGTTTGAAGGACTCGAGCTGGAGTCTGGGTGTGGGTTTTAGCAAAAGAGCAAAGATGTGAATCTTGCACATCCTGAGGCAGAGCATCCGAGGGCGATCACATCGACCTCACCGAGGCTGTCCTGAAAGTTCAGCTGAAGGTTTGCGAATTAGGCGCGTAGGGTGTCTAAACATGCAATCGTACAGTTTCACGAGTCTTTTCTGAGGTGGGGTTCGCAAAGTTTTTAACCATAAGCGTTGGGATTACAGTTTTGTCGTGTGGGTTCCTGGCGTGTGCTTGCGCGCGTGGTTTTTATGCACGAGTGGGTTTGCGTGCCCGACATTCTCAGAACATCCACGCATGCGCAAATGCACGTACGCAATGTCATCACGCACAATCATCGTTCAAATCATCACGCGCAGTCGTCACACACACACACACACACACACACACACACACACACACACACACACACACACACACACACACACACACACACACACACACACACACACACACACATTGATAACACACCATGATCACGCGTCACGGGCAGTCATCACGCACAATCATCACGCACAAGCATCACGCACAGTCATCACACACACAATCATCACGCGCCATGATCACACACAATCATCACGCATCGTGATCACACAAATCATCACGAGCAACATCACGCAATGCAACGCACCGCAACGCAACGCAGCGCAATGCAACGCGGCGTGCAACATTCAGGCAACGCAACTCAACGTTTAATGTTAGGATGATGGCCCCCCCAAAGATATCAATGTAAATCGTCGAACATCGTGACACAAAATTCGCGCAGTACATCTCGACTTGAGTGCCGTCGTGCACCTGACCCGGGCTGTCCTGAATGAGGGATGCAGTTGAGGGTGTAGCGTCCGTGAGTTTATGCGGTGTGCCCTCCACGGAAAAGCTGCCCGGGTACCCCTACCCCCCCCCCCCCCCGCGTTTTGGGGGGGTAAGGAGGGAAAGAGGGAGGTTTTCACCTCCTTTTCCCATCCAACACGCCGCCAGGGTCGGCGGACCCGAAACCCTAAACCCTAAACTCTAAACCCTAAACCCTAAACCCTAAACCCTAAACCCTAAACCCTCAACTCAGGGCCTAGGCCGCCCCCCAACGTAATGGTGCAAGCCGACCCAGGTCGCTCGCCCGCCCCCCAACCGCTCCCAAGCTGGGGGCTGTCATTTTCGGGGGGGGGCGTACCCCCAGCCCCAGCCCAGGACCCTGATGGCGAAGCGCTCGAAACGGAGGAATTTTCGTGAGCGTTCGTTCCAGACGTCTGGTGCAGCTGACGCAGACTCAGTTGGGAAGCTGTTTTTTGGGTCACGCCGCCCTTCTGGGCCCCCCCCCCCCCCGGCTTCTCTGGGCCCGCCCTGGCCCTTTCCTTCCGCCTGCCCCTATTGGGCCCGCTTGGGCGTTAAGGGCTTAGGGCCCGCCTTTGTGCTGGTTGCCCAGGCCCATCTGAGCCTTTCTGCCCTTGTGCCTGTCAGGCTGGCGACCCGTGACGGAATGAAGAAGTTTTATGGAAAAGCAGTTGGCTTGAGTTTAGGCCTAAACCCTACAAGGAATAGGTTTGGGTGGCTTTGCCGCCTCGAAATGTTAGACGGCCTAAACCCTAAACCCTAAACCCTAAACCCTAAACCCTAAACCCTAAACGCTAAACGCTAAACGCTAAACGCTACACCCTAGCCTCAAACCCACAAGCTGGTTGCCAAATGATTTCCTACAGGCCCATAAAGCCTGAAGAACACAAACACCTCCTGGTTTCGCCGTGAGAGCCTACTAAATCCTTTGGGGTTTAGGGGGTTTAGGGGGTTTAGGGGGTTTAGGGGGTTTAGGGGGTTTAGGGGTTCGGGGGGTTTGGGAGGTTTAGGGGGTTTGGGGGGTTTAGGGGGTTCAGGGAGTTCAGGGAGTTTCAGGGGGTTTAGGGGGGTTTAGGGGGGTTTAGGGGGTTTAGCGAGTTACTGATGTTGAAGGGTCGTCAGGTGGCTTCAAAGTGAGGCAGAAGGTCGGGATCTGCCCCTTGCAGTGTTACCAAATGGATGTGAGATTGAGGTTCTGATTTGGGAAGAACTCTCCTGAAGTGCCGCTTGAAGGTCTCCGCAAGCTTCGTAGGTTTAGGGTTTAGGGTTTGGGGATCAGGACACCCCGACGTAGACCCTACTTACTTAGTGCCCGAAGCCTCGTCACCCCTCTTCACGCGTGTTTCCGCCGCCGCTGTTGTCAGCAAGAGATTGAAGGAGTTGGGCTTCAGAGTTTCAGGGCTCTTCAACGCCCCCCAAACTTGAAGGCCTCCCGTCAAGGGCATGTAGGGGGTCAAGAAGGCTTATTCCAGAGGTTCGCGTTTTCTGGGCCTTCACCCTAAGGTTGAAGGTTTAGGGTTTGGGGTTTAGGGTTTAGGGTTTAGGGTTTGGGGTTTAGGGTTTAGGGTTTAGGGTTGAGGGTCTAGGTCCACTGTTGGGCCATGGGGGATTTGCGGAACGAGTGGGGCTGCATCCTCGCGATGACCGGGGGTAAGTTTAGGGCTTGGGTTTTGAGTATCTTGGGTTTAGGGTTCAGGGTTCCGAGTTTAGGGTTTACGGGTTCAGGTTCACTGGGTTGTGTGCCCCCCACCCCCCGAAGCCCCGAAACCCTAAACCTCGCGCCATGCCCTGAAACCTGAGCACCTGGACACTACACTCAGACCCCTCAACCCCAAATTTTCAATCCCAAACCTTAAACCCCTAAACCCCTAAATCCAAAGCCCTGAAGCCCTGAAGTGTATGCTCTTGCAGCTGTAACGCGCCAGAGTACTCGTTCATGTGAAAGGTGGCGGCTTAGGAGGTGTTGGTGAAGTGGCATTGAAAACCCCGAATATGGCACCTCTTTCATCTGAAGGGGTTTTCATAGGGGTTTGATAGGGGTTTTCCTGCCGGGGTTTCACAGGGGGTTTAGGGGGCTTCATGGGGGCTTATAGGGGGCTTCATAGGGGGTGTAAATGGTTTTATTAGGGGCTGTTAATGCGGCTGTTTGGGGGTTTGGGGGCTTAGGGGCTTTAAGTTTTGTTGAAGCGAAAACTTCCCTACCCGACCCCGCATTCCCAGCAGCCGACTTCTGAGGCCTCGTCTCGGTGCCGCAGGAGCAGCTGCTCTTGTTGAGGGTTATAGGCTTAGAGTGGGACATACTCTCTGCTACCCTCCACCCTAGCCACGACATACCGAAGGTAAGGCCCAAGTAGCCCTTCATTCAGCCCTCTAGTGTGGGTAGATGGCTGTAATTTCAGGGTACCAGTAGAAACTGAAGGGGTGTTTAGTAGGGGGCTTCAGGGCTTTTGGTACGTGGTGTTCGACCCTTGCGGTCCTGTGGCCGTTAGAGGCACCTAGCGGCTGGGAATTAGGTTTTTGTTTGTGGCATCTGCTTAGGTTCAGGGTTTGGGCTTCAGGTTTAGGGTTTAGGGTTTAGGGGTTAGGGTTTAGGGTTTAGGGTTTAGGGCTTGAGGTTCCTGACGCCTCGGACACAAAGGAAGACCGGTGCCAGCTGTCCATGGCACCTCGGGGATGTAACACAGGAGCCTAAATGAATATCCTCTCATCGCCCCCCCTAGACCCTAGACCCTAGACCCTAAACCCTAAACCCTAAACCCTAAACCCTAAACCCTAAACCCTAAACCCCAAACCCTAAACCCCCTAGACCCTAGACCCTAAACCCTAAACCCTAAACCCTAAACCCTAAACCCTAAACCCTAAACCCCAAACCCTAAACCCTAAACCCTAAACCCTAAACCCTCAATGTCTCCCTTGTCTAGGACCGATACATGGCCGTCGAGTACTTCGGCAGCTCCTCGCCTCGAGAGCTTTTTGGGTTCAGGGCTTCGTTTAGGGTTTAGGGTATAGGGTTTAGGGTTTAGGGTTTAGGGTTCAGGGTTTAGGGTTTAGGGTTCAGGGTTTAGGGTTTGGGGTTTAGGGTTTAGGGTTTGGGCTTGGGATGTTCCCCCTTATACTAACAGTCCTGAATAGGGATTCCA
>CAJNDS010000098.1:0-231081 GCA_905221605.1 Symbiodinium natans | reverse complement strand
AGGGCCCCGTGCTGTTTCTGCAACAAAACATGTTTTGCAGGCGCGCAAAAAGACGCAGGTTGTCCAAGATGCATTTGCTGGTGCCCGGAAAATGGCATTTCAATCAGAGGCTGTTTATTGTGCTTGTGCAGGAACGCAACTGACGTCCAGGAAAAAAACGAGCTCCTCAAAGGCCCCATGCGCATGGGGGTTTACCAACACAAAGGCCCCTAATATAAACCCCAAAATAGTAGGAAGCCCTTCTACAAGGACCCCAACAAAGCACCCCCAATTTCGGAAACCTCACATGAGTTTCTGAAGACCCTGGCAACGCACTGATCCAGGTGCCATCTCCTGGTTTAAACGAAAGCCACTGCTGTCTGATCGCTCCGGAACCTTTTGTGGCGCAACACTCGCACCCTGTATAGTATACAAATACGAAACGAAGTCGTTACCCTCACCACAGAACAGACGAAAAGGTTCCTTCCTTGCTTTTGTGGCGCTAGGGTTCAGGAGTGGGCAGAAGCCAAGCAGCATCCTCACCCCCACCCGGGAGACTCCAAATCGTGGGGTAGATCTCTCTGGCCATTCCTGCCAACAAGGCTGTTGGGAAGCATCACGACTCCAGGTTGGGATGATTGCCCTTATACTAAGAGTCCTTGATAGGGATTATAGTACCCCCGATTTCCCCCAGTACGGACTGCGAACTTCTCAAACTCATTATAAGGGTGCCAACTTGTATAGGGGACCCAAAAGGGACCCTGACCTAGAGAACTACTCATGTTCAGAGCATGTGGTTGATGTTGCCGTGAACGAACGAAACGTTGCCCGGCACGCTGATCTACGAGGCACCAAGAGGCCTACTTTTCAGACCCCGAGGATCCGGCTAAAGACCTGTGTTGAACTGTCAGGGTTCAGGGTTTAGGGTTTAGGATTTAGGGTTTAGGGCTTAGGGTTTACGGTTTGGGGTTTGGGGTTTAGGGTTTAGGGTTTAGGGACACAGCCGCATGCACATGGGGACCTACATTGGAGCCTTCTTGGTCCTCTTTTTGGGTTCCTATGATAACCTGGAGGCTTACCTTCTCATGTGGGGTTTAGGGTTTAGGGCTTCTTGCTAAGTACCCAAAAAGGACTGGAATCCAAAGCGTCATGTCGCAAAAGTATCATAAGGGCCCCTGGCTTTGATCCACACCACAAACCTTGAAGCCTAAAGCCTAAACCCTAAAAGGAAAACCTTAAACCCTACGCCCCAACACCCTAAGCCCCAAACCCTAAACCCTAAAACCCAAACCTAAACCCTAAACCCCAAACCCTGCACCCTAAACCCGAATCCCTCACCCTCCCTTCTCCCCTGGCTTTTGTTCGACTTGGCGTTGGGATGCAACCAGACCATGCGCTCCTTCCAGGGAGCAGGTGCGGCTTTCCACTGTTTAGGGTTTCGGCCTTAGGTTTCAGGGCTTAGGGTTTAGGGTTTAAGGCTTAGGGCTTAGGGTTCAGGGTTTCGGGTTTAGGGTTTAGGGTTTAAGGTCTTGGGCTGGCCATGATATGGGACAGCAGCTGTGAGGAAGCTCAAAATAAAGTGCTTCGTCATATCGAAAGTGTAGAGCCCTGGAGAGCCCTATAGAACCCTGTAGAACCCTATAGAACCCTATAGAACCCTTAGAACCCTTCAAACCCTTAGAACCCTACAACCCCATAGCCGCAGAATCCTAGAGAACCCGCTTGAACCCTTTGGAACCCTTCCAACCCTGTTGGAACAGGGTTTAGGGTTTAGGGTTTAGGGTTTAGGGTTTAGGGTTTCCTTCCAACCCTGTTGGAACCCTTCCAACCCTTTAGAACCCCTCACATCCCTCGGCCTCATTGCCAGGGATCGAGCGCACTGCAGCATAGCCAGCTCCGTTGATGTCCCTGACCTTGTCGATGGCGGTCCTGGGCCACTGCAAAGACCCTCTGAACCCTGGGAGCATCAGCAAGCCCTAAACCCTCAACCCAAAACCCGAAACCCCAAACCCCACATGCAAGCCCGAACGGATGACTTAATCTGGGGAAAGCAGTGTCCCCCATGAAAGGGGGGGACATATGTTGCCCTAGACCCTAAACCCGCAAGCACCCTAAACCCTAAAATGGTAACCCTAAACCCGAAACCCGTAACCACCCCAAACCCTAAACCCCAAACCCTAAACCCTAAACCCCTTAATCCGAAACTACGGCAAGTCGAGTCGGGGAGACAGACGAGAGTCTCGTCAAAAGGCTGTGGCTCGTGGTCCCAGTCCCCGAACTGCTCGTCAGGCTCCTGTAGGTTGGAATGGGGTTTAGGGTTTAGGGTTTAGGGTTTAGGGTTTAGGGTTTAGGGCTTAAGGTTTAGGGTTTAGGTTTCAGGGCTTAGGGTGTGGGGTTTAGGGTTTGGGGTTTAGGGTTTAGGGTTTAAGGTTGAGGGTTGAGGGTTTAGGGTTTAGGGTTCAGGGCGTGGAGATGTTAGAAGGATGTTGAAGAGGTTGCAACACCTCTGGGATATTTGGCTCAAGGATGAGCGTGGAAGCCATCTGCAAAGGAGTAAAAGTAGTGCCCGTAGGGCTGGGGTTTGGCTGCGTTGGTTTTAGGACCCGCGGTTGGGTTGTTGGCTTAGGCCTGGCATTCCTGCGCTGGACCCCCCAGTCCCGGCTGGTCCCCGTTCAGGGCGTAAGGGTTTGAGAACTCAAAAAAAAACTGTTACCTTGAGGGTTGACTTTCTTGAAAGTACTTTTCCCCTTTCGGGACCCGTAGGTTAGGAGCCCAAATTAGGCTGCGTGGTTAGCTCGCGATGAGGAGTGACATGTTGCATGAGAAGTACTGTTCAAGGCCTTTTCTCAAAGGGTCAGCCCAGGCAAAGGTGCCAGGATAACATTCCCGGGAGGGAAGTTTAGACACAGCCTGGAGATTTGATCCTGCTGTGGAAATCCCTGCAGCACTCCAATGCATGCTAACTTGCGTCTGCAATTCTGCAACGCTGCATTTTAGTTAAGATTTTGGATTCGTCTATGGCCATGGGTATGAGGCATCGCGGGAACTGGAATTGCTGTTGCATAGTGGCATAGTTCTCTAACCAGGGGGTCAGACTGGACAATGAAGCCAAGAAGAGAGCCAGGCTAAAGAAGGCGCAAAAAGAACACGAGGCACAGGTTAGGGCATCCAACGCCCTGACGGGTAGGTTGCGCGTCCCCATTGCACAGTCCTACCAAGCGTGCTTGCCTGTGCAAATAGGTCCTTCTTGTGTGTTCCGATAGTACTATGGAGCCTTATACCCCAACAAAAAGGACAGGCCCCATGGTTTCCCCTCTCAAGGCTCCTAGCGTGAGTTCAAAGAGCTCCCAGAAGCCCCCAAAAGAAACCCTTCAAGCCTCGAGATCCCTCCACCCCGCCCCCAGGGTTTAGGGTTTAGAGCTGAGGGCTTAGGGTCTAGGTTTCGGGTTTAGGGTTTAGGGTTTAGGGTTTAGGGCTTTAACAAACTTGAAGAATCAAGAGCATCCAAAAGGCATTGAGGATCTCGAAGGACAACAACTTGCCTGGGTGGGGCAGGTTTAGGGTTTGGGGTTGAGGGTTTTAGGGTTCTTGGGGTTTGGGGTTTAGGGTTTAGGGTTTAGGGCTCTTGGGGTTTGGGGTCTAGGGTTTAGGGTTTAAGGTTCAGGGTGTGAAGAACACACTGCAGGGCTCTCAAATCTGAATTTGCTGCACAGTCGCTGGACTTGTTTGCAAACTGGCCGGCGATGCCAATCCTGAGTTTCTGTACCAAATCAGGGCTCACATAGGGGCTAGGGCTTCGGGTTTGGGGTTTAGGGCTTCGGGTTTAAGGTTTAGGACCAGTTTAGGGTTTAGGGACTAGGGTTCCCCTACACCCTACGGAGGGTTTGGGGTTTAGGGTTTAGCGAAGCCAAAAGAGCAGAATATAAAACTCAGAGCAACAACTCACCGAAACGGAGGGTTAGAGAGTTTCAGGTCGGAGTCGAGACTTGAAGGGTGCTTTCGGGCTTCTGGGGCTGAGAACGCAAAGCTATGACTTGGCTTTCGGGGTTGAGAGGGGTTGTGGGGATGGAAGGGATCTCCTACTCTTGAACCTTTCCCAGCCCCAAACCCTGAACCCTGAACCCTGAACCCTGAACCCTAATTAAACCCCAAACCCCAAACCCTAAACCCTAAACCTTAAACCCTACCCAAAGCACTTCCACGATACGAATAGCTGGCGGCCAAGGGGCCAAAGATTCCAGAACTTGTCCTTCAATTCCGGCATCCTCCGCTCAGTTGGAACCGGGAGACCCCAATGCCCCAAAAAGAAACCACTGGAGTTTGAGGGTTCGAGGTTTGGGGTTTAGGGTTTAAAGGGTTTAAACCCTAAACCCTAAACCCTAAACCCTAAACCTTAAACCCTGAACCCTGAACCCTGAACCCTGAACCCTGAACCCTGAACCCTGAACCCTGAACCCTGAACCCTGAACCCTAACCTGCCCAGGGGCTGTTCTCCATAGTAGCCTTCCTTGAGCCACGCCTCGTGGTGTGTGTTGATGATCGCCTTGGGTTTGGGGTTTGGAGTGTAGGGCTTGGGATTTAGGGCTAGGGTGGGTTTAGGGTTTAGGGCTGGGTTTAGGGTTTAGGGCTCAGGGTTTAGGGTTTAGGGCTAGGGTTTAGGGTTACACGCTTTGGGTTCCCGACCTGAAGCTCTAAAATCCTTAACACCCAAACCTCCACCCTGATAACTGCTTTCTTAGGGTTTTGAGATAGGAAACCTCGAAAACACCGCGCTTGCGAGTCTGCCTCCAGAAAAGAACCACCCTACTTCTGAGGGCGGCGCGAGGGAACAACAGCACCACAGGAGTGCAGGAGTGCCGAAATGTGGAGATTGAGGTTCGGTGTGTAGGGTCTCCACATCCCCTACACCCCAAAAACCCTCAAAACCCCCCAAACCCCCTAAAACCCTAAACCCCAGAAACCCTAAGCCCCAGAAAAACCCTAAAGCCCTAAAGCCCTGAAGCCCTAAAGCCCTAAAGCCCTAAAGCCCTAAAGCCCTAAAGCCCTAAAGCCCTAAAGCCCGAAACCCTAAACCCCCTAAACCCCCTAAGAGCCCGAGCCGCGTAGAGCCCCAGTTCCAGGGCGTAGTCCACCACCTCGGTGACGTTCTTCGTCAGCTCGGAGTCGGGGTCGAAGTCTGCGTGGGTGGCAGGAGTTGTTCAGGGGCTTTTAGGGGGGGTTTAGGGTTTAGGGTTTAGGGTTTAGGGTTTAGTGTTTAGGGTTTAGGGTTCAGGGTCCGATGGGCTTTAGGGGGTTTTGGGAGCTGTAGGGGTTTTTAGGGGTTCTAGGGGGCTTCAGGGGTTTTAGGGGGTAGGGTCGGTTTTGGTGGGCTGTCGGGTTTAGGGGTCTTCGGGTTCTGGGGTTCAGTTGGGGGCTTGGGGTTTCGGATTTTTAAGGGGGTCTGAAGGGCTCCCTGAACCCCGAAACCCGAGGATTTAGGATCCCTAAACTGTAAACCCTAAACAGTTCAGGGCTTTGAAGTGGCCCCCCTTACTCAGGGCACGTGCGCCTTCTAGACTTAAGCCGGCGCCCCAGGCCCCAAACTGCACTCCAGACATTTCACGAGCAACGACAAGAATGCAAACAAGGGCTTGGGGTTCGGGGGTTAAGGTTTAGGGTTTAGGATTTAGGGTTTGGGGTTTAGGGTTTAGGGCTTAGGGCTTAGGGGCTTAGGAGGGGTGACGTGATAACAATGAACCCAGCAAGGGCCCGCGATGTAGAGGACCCACCACAAGGACTGGGCCGCAGGCATTGGCCCCACGTCACAGGAATGCGGACGTGACGAAATCCTGCGGGGTGCGTAGGGTTTTTGGGGGTTTTGGGAGGGGGGGGGGGGTTTTGGGGGTTTGCACCCACTGAACCATGTCCGAAGCCCTGACGTTCGGCCATGCTTCTGCGAGGCAAGTTCGTCCGGATTCCATGTATCAGCCTGCTGTAAAGCCAGGTCACTCCGGTGAAAGGGCACCCCCCAAAAAAAACACAAGAGGGGTAATAAGTGGCCTAAATAAGGGTGAGAACCATAGCTACCCCTACCTATAACCTCACTTGTACCCATGAACCTCCAAGTAGAACTCCTAGGCTCGCGGGCTCTATACCCCTTCGGGGTTTAGGGTTTGGGGTTTAGGGTTTAGGATTAAGGTTTGGGGTTTAGGGTTTAGGGTTTAGGGTCCAGGGTCCTTGGTCTTTGGCCCACTTGATGCGTGTCTTCACAGCCTCCGGGTCACGATCAAACCCTTCGTAGTCGTACGTGTTGCCGATGTTGAGCCTCAACTCACGGGCTGGAATCTCCAAACCTAGGGGCCTTCCTGTTCTCTACAACTTGGAGGCTTGCACCTACTATTTTGCAGAACCCCTAAATCTCGCACCCTAAAACCTGAACCCTCACCCCTTAAAGTTACAGGTTTCAAGGCGTCAGGGAGGACTCAAAACGCCAGCGAACCTCGGAAGATCCCTTAAAACCCGAAAATTGAAACATCCCGAACCCGAAGCCCCCTAAACCCTAAACCCTAAACCCTAAACTGAGTGAGCCCGGGGCCGTCGAGCAGGGCGAACGCACCGAAGCCGGCAGGCGAGGTAGCTCCGGAGCCAGAAGCCCTCCGGGCGACGGAGCTCCAGTCCCGCAGGCAGCTGCGGGCTGCGCGGTGGACCCGGCAGGTCGCTGGCGAGAAACCCGTCAGGTCGCCTCCCCAAACCTTCGAATATAACGCAGCAACCTCTGGCTTCTCTCCCAGAGGAGCCTCACCTCCATGGTCGTGTTTCGTGGAGCAGAGGCCGTCAGGGCCTGTTCAGGTAGGCGGTCGAGCGATGTTTTTTGGTGGGCCCTCGCCTGCCCCCGTGGCCTGGGAGGCCCCTGCCTCAGGGGCTTTTGCCTGCGAGATTTCTGTCTGGAGGCCCCGCCTGGACCCTGCCTGGGAGGCGCCTGTGTGGGGGCCTGTTCGGGAGGCCCCTGCCTGATCGCCTGCCTGACCCTGCCTGGAGGCCACCATCAGTAACCTCTGACTTCAGGCAAAGCCCGGCCTCTCACTTTTTAACCCTCCCAGAAGCCCTCGAATGATGGACATGCGAACTTCGGGGAAAATATCGACATCGAGGCCGAGCTTCTAGACTTTCTCGACCCAACCAGAAAAGAAAAACAACAAAAGCGCAATCAGAGCTCAAAAGAACCCTAAACCCGTAGAAGTTAAGGCGAGGGTGGAGCGCCAGCGGGGGTGGGCTTATGCAGGTCGGGGCGCCCGCCTGGTGCTTCCGGCACCAGCGCGCACTCATTGAGACACCCTAAACCCTAAACCCTAAACCCCAAACCCTAAACCCTAAACCCTAAGCCCGCCAAAAATGCCAGGTCTCCCTCGGCCCATCCCCTCAGGGATGCCTGCGTGCTTGGAGGGACAATGCGGCTTTAGCTGATGGGTCCTAAACCCTAAGCCCTAAACCCTAAGCCCTAAGCCCTAAACCCTAAGCCCTAAGCCCTAAGCCCTAAGCCCTAAACCCTAAACCCTAAACCCCAAGTCACAGGGTGTTGGGATTTGGGGGTTCAGGGTTGAGGGGTTTTGCCAGCATTTTCGGGAGAGGGGGGGGCTTCCGGGCTTTAGGGGTTGGGGGGGGGGGGGGGGGGGGGGATGGGGGCTCAGCAGTGCTAGCGGGTCAGGGTTTAGAGTTTAGGGTTTAGGGGTTAGGGTTTCGGGTTTCGGGCTTAGGGTTTAGGGCTGAGGGTTTAGGGTTTAGGGTTTAGGGCTTAGGGTTTAGGGTGGTTGTCGGGGTCCAGCGATGTCGGGTGTTGGGGGATCAGTGATTTGGGTTTTTCGGGGCTTATCTGGGCTTGCCGCGAAGCAAACTTGGGGGCTTTTTGTACCATGGTCCCCTCGGTATAGTGAGTAGAACTTAAGTTTCTTGCTGTAAAGCTAAGCCTGCTAAGGTTTCAGGGGGAAGGGCCACCGTCGCCCGTTGGGGCCGAAGTTTAAGGAGGCCGATCAGAAGAGTTCGACACCAAGGTGCCCTCGCATCCGCTCGAGTTGGCTCTTCTTCTGTCAATGCTGACCTGTCAAGCACTTGTGGGCTTAGGGTTTAGGGCTTAGGGCTTTAGGGCTTCGGGCTTAGGGCTTAGGGCTTAGGGCTTAGGGTTGAGGGTTGAGGGTTGAGGGTTGAGGGTTGAGGGTTGAGGGTTGAGGGCTGAGGGTTGAGGGTTGAGGGTTGAGGGTTGAGGGTTGAGGGTTGAGGGTTGAGGGTTGAGGGTCTAGGGTTTAGGGTTTAGGGTTTAGGGTTTAGGCATTAGGGTTCCTATCGGCACGCTTCGCACAATACGTGGTACCAACACCCTATCTCCTGGCCATCCTAAACAAGAAGGCACGCATATCGAACACGACATCAACAGTTAGAAAGGCTTGTGGCCAGCACGAACACAAAGTGTTCATGAGAACCCTAAACCCTAAACCCTAAACCCTAAACCCTAAACCCTAAACCCTAAACCCTAAACCCTAAACTACAGTATCAACCGCCAGATTGCACGCGCAGAGACTGGCCTGACGTGGTAAAGCCACATTGCGGCATTCACAGGCATTCTGGCCCAAAGCTCACTCTGTACCCAGAGAGCCCAATACCCCTTAGTTCGAGAATATATCTTCAGCTATATAGGGCTGCTTAGTATGGTTGAAGGTATATTCCTTAATGAAGGAAGATGCCTTAAACTATGTAGGGATCCTTAGTATGCTTTAGGGTATATTCCTTAGTTAAGGGGTATTCCTCAGGGGGCTACGCGTCTGCGGGGGCGTGCGCCTGCATCTTTGTGCCGGACTGCAGCAAGAGAGCGGCATCCTCATCGCCTCAGACAGAGGAGTGTGGCACAAGAGCACTAATTTAGGAGGAGCCTTCCCCTAAACCCTAAACCCTAAACCCTAAACTCTAAACCCTAAACCCTAAACCCCAAACCCTAAACCCTAACCCTAAACCCTAAACCCTAGCATCGCGCCATCACAAGTCCCCAATTCTGCCGAAGCTCGGGACCTCGACATCCAAACCTAAGGCTGCCCTGCACCCCTAAACCCAACACCCCTAAGACCCTCAGACCCACCAAAGCCCCCGAAACCCTAAACCCCTGCACCCTGAACCCTGACTAAAAGCCCCCTAAGACCCCCTGAAGCTCCCTAAACTCCCCCCGGACAAACCTCCTAAAACAGCCTAAGCCCTAACCCTAAAACCCCAAAACCCTCAACCCTAAACCCTACTTAACCTCCTGGACCCCATCCCCTCCCCCTAAACCCTAAACCCTAAACTCTAAACCCTAAACCCCCCCCTCCACGGGCGCCCGACCGCAAGGCGCACTGGAGTCGCAGGAGCCGAAGGCGCCCGGCGCCCAGAGTGCCAGGAAGGCCAGAAAGCGGTGCATGGGCTCCAACATAGGGCCTCTTTTTGGGAGTTAGGGTTTAGGGTTCAGGGTTCAGGGTTTAGGGTTCAGGGTTTAGGGTTTAGGGTTTAGGGTTTAGGGTTTAGGGTTTAGGGTTTAGGGTTTAGGGTTTAGGGTTTAGGGTTTAGGGTTTAGGGTTTAGGGTTTAGGGTTTAGGGTTTAGGGTTTAAGGTTTAAGGGTTTGGGGTTGAAAGGTGTAAGGTCCATTTTAGCTTGGGTGGTTCAGGGCTCGGTTTCAGGGGTTGTGGGCCCCCACCCCACCTTTCAGATTCGGAGCCCTTGTGAAAGGATCCCAAAGCGGGTTTAGGTTGAGGGTGGAAGGTTTTGGGGTTTAGGGTTTAGGGTTTAGGGTTTAGGGTTTAGGGTTTAGGGTTTAGGGTTTAGGGTTTAGCGTTTACGGTTTTGGGCTTAGGGCTTAGCGTTTAGGGTTGACCCTGCAAAAGCTTGCCGACTCGGAGATGTGTCTCTTTCCAGTGCGGCCGGGCCGGGGAAGTCTCCGTCGCACTGGCCTAAACTTGGCAACCCACTTGGTGATGATGCTCGGTGACTTCAAAAACCTCAAGGCCCCCGAATCTTTCCATCCCCTAAACCCGAAACCCTAAACCCTAAACCCCAAACCCTGCACCCTGGACTTTCCCTTGCTTTCACAGTGGAGGCTCGGGAATTTCGCGGTGAGCTTTCCGAACATTCAGGGGACCCTTTTTGTCTACTGTGCGGCGTCACTGAGGGTGTGAGATTCTCAAAGGGGCCCTTTTGTACTCGGAAACTCTAGCTTAGGGTTTAGGGTTGAGGGCTTAGGGCTTAGGGCTCAGGTTGGGAGGGGGCAGGGCTTTCAGAGCCTGGATGGTTCGTGACCTCGACCAGATCGGGCCCGGCCCACGGCAAAGATAGCCGCAGAAAGCTGCGCAGACAGCGGCAACTGGTGGCTCAGTGCTACTTGAAGGTTCATGGGTACTCACAACTGGGGTTCGTAAGTGCCCTAAATAATCCTATAACCATAGTCACCCTACTTATGCCCTTACTGATACGAACCTCCAAGTAGGTGTTAGACTCTCAGAGGGCACTACTAAGGCATTCCTCCAGCCTCAATGCTTCGCGCACTCGGCGGCCAGTTCACTCCCACTTGAAGTCTTTTCGCGCCGGCACGCCTTTCAGCTCACGGTCGCACCTCTCATCTGGGGCTTCTACAACAAAAGCCCGGTGCATAGGGCGTCTTTATGATATGAAGGAGGTCTGTCTTTGTAAGCCCGCAGGTGATATCGAAGATTCAGGGCAGTAGATGCATCAGATGCAGATCGCTGGGCACAAGGATTGCGGATCTTCTGCCGTCCGCCCAGCGATCAGCGCAGCAAGCTGAGTTGGAGCCTTTTGGGCCTTGTGAGGCTCTTGTGGAGACGGCGTGTCTTTTAATAAACGCAACAACTTTTCATAAACGTGACAACTCACAGCCCAAAGCCGAACCCCCAAACCACAGCCTAATAGCACTCCAATAGGAAACTAGGCCTTAACCTTCATAAACCCTGAACCGTACCAGTACCCCGAGAGCCCCCTAAGTTTGGGGGGGTTAAAGCCTAAGGATTTAAGGGCATGCGGCCCTTGGGCAGACTTCAACTCCAGGGCACCTGACGTAGCTGGTGAGCAGTCAACACACTAAAGGCCAACTCGAACTGTTGAAAGCGTGCCGAGGTACCTCAAGCTGCATTGAAACAGAGCTGAGGCTCTTAGCCACCACTTTGGGCAGCTTCTGGGTCTGTCTCAGCTTGCCGCTGCTTCGGTCGCGTTTGCCCCTGCGCGAAACCCACCAGACCTAAAAACGCAAGTCAAGCCCCCTGAGCCCCCTAGGCCTTAAACCCCCCAAGACACAAGAAACCGTTGTAAACCCTAAACCCAAACCCTAAACCCCAAACCCTAAACCCGAAACCCTTAACCACGAAAAAAACGACCCCCAGGTGCCTTCCGGGAGCAAACCCGCGAGCTTCGCCAAGCCCTCGGTAGTGTCTGTTAGAACCTTGCTGACCTCAGGGGACTTGGGGTTTAGGGTTGAGGGTTGAGGGTTTAGGGTTTAGGGTTTAGGGTTTAGGGTTTAGGGTTTAGGGTTGAGGGTTTAGGGTTTAGGGTTTAGGGTTTAGGGTTTAGGGATTAGGGTTTAGGGCTAGGGTTTAGGGTTTAGGGTGTAACGCCTCCTGGGACATATGTCGCGCGATCGCCATCATCTCGGCCACGATGATGTTTGCAAATTTCCTGAGGTTCTGTCTGTGCTCCACCTGGGTAGCCCAGCAACCATCTTATAACAAAAGGGCGCCCTTTTTGGGGTTTAGGGTTTAGGGTTTAGGGTTTAGGGTTTAGGGTTTAGGGTTTAGGGTTTAGGGTTTAGGGTATCTTATAAGGGAAACCATAACCCAAAAAAAAAAGGTAAAGGGCACCACTGGGCTACCAAGCCACCCTTTTCTCAAACTCTTCCTCCAGGGCGCTCAAGAAGTCGAGCTTCGCTTTCGGGTATGCTTCCTCGAAGGCTTTGCTTGCCTGGGTGCACTCGCGCAGGTCGTTCTCGATGTGGCGGTGGTCCAACTTAGTGCAGATGCTCCACAACTTCGCGAGGACCGAGTGCGCATCTTGGACGGAACTCAGGTAGGCCTTCCTGGAATACAGGGGTCCCCCACATCCCCTTCATTGACGAATGCAAGGGTTTAGGGTTTCTAAACCTTCGCTCCGAATAAGAACCTTTGCCTAGTTTAAGGTACTTCTCGTGACAGTCAGGGGTGTTGGATACTGCAAAGCCCCAAACCCGAAGCCCCGAAACCCTGAACCCCACAACCCGAAAGCGCAGGGTTAAGGCTGTTTTGGCTTGGGGTGTTTAAGGTTCAGGTTTAAGCTTTTTGGGATTTGGGGTGTGGGGCTTTCCTGGCGCGATAGAGGTCGTATGAGGACAAGGAGTGGTCCACGAGCGGAACTCCCCGATCCAGCTGCTTCTGTACATCGTTCAAAAAGTCCTCCCAAGACATGCCCGTAGAATTTGTATGGGGGGGGTTCCAGGTTTAGGGTTTAGGGAAAAGGCCTTATAGGGCTGAAGGTTTACGGCTTTGGGCTCAGGATAGTCTAGGGTCCGGGATTTGGGGTTCAGGGTCTCAAAGGGTGTTGCTCTGACCATAAAAAAAAGGAACAAGGAGGCCACCTCTAGCTTCGAGCCAGCCTTCAACCGTACACACCGCCCTAAACCCCTAAACCGTGAAACCCTAAACCCTAAACCCTAAACCCTAAACCCTAAACCCTAAACCCCTGCTCCTCCATCGGGGTCAGGGCTTGTCGGAACACTTCCCTGACCTGCTCTGGCGGGGCGGTGTCCACCATGCCTCAGATGGGTTTAGGGTTTAGAGTTTAGGGTTTACGGTTTAGGGTTTAGGGCTTGGGGGTTTAGGGCTTTGGGTTTAGGGGTTTAGGGGTTTAGGGGTTTAGGGGTTTAGGGGTTTAGGGGTTTAGGGGTTTAGGGGTTTAGGGGTTTAGGGGTTTAGGGGTTTAGGGGTTTAGGGGTTTAGGGGTTTAGGGGTTTAGGGGTTTAGGGGTTTAGGGGTTTAGGGTTTAGGGGTTTGGGGTTTAGGGGTTTAGGGTTTAGGGGTTTAGGGGTTTTAGGTTTAGGGTTTTTAGGGGTTAGGGGTTTAGGGTTTAGGGGTTTAGGGGTTTAGGGGTTTAGGGGTTTAGGGGTTTAGGGGTTTAGGGGTTTAGGGGTTTAGGGGTTTAGGGGTTTAGGGGTTTAGGGGTTTAGGGGTTTAGGGGTTTAGGGTCTTGGGTTTTGGGCTTAGGGTTGAGGATTAAGGGTTTAGGGTTTAGGGTTTCAGAGTCGTAATGCTTGCTACCAGAAACACAAAACCCTAAACCCTAAACCCTAAACCCTAAATCCTAAACCCTAAACCTTTCAGGAACTTACTTCCGAAAGTCGAGGACCCCACAAGTGCCAACCGATCACCACCCAGCTTGCGGGATCATATGGGCGCTTACAGGGTATAGGGCTTAGAGTGTACATTTTTCGGAGTTAGGGCTTACGGCTTCGGGTTTCGGGTTTCGGGTGTCGGGTTTCGGGTTTCGGGTTTCGGTTGTAAGGTAAATTACCCTCAGTTCATCAGCCTAAGCCTGTCCGAGACGCTCGCATCCAAACATGAAGTCCTGCCTCAAACTGTCTCAGCAACACTAAGGGCCGCCCAAACCCTTTAATCCCAAAGTCCCACAAATCAAGCCTTAAACCCTAAACCCTAAACCCTAAACCCTAAACCCAGCTCGAATGTGAGAGATCCGGCTGCGAGCCCAGGTGCGCCTAAGCTGGTTCCCCGCATGCTGGGCCGCCTCGTGGACTTCCTCGGCTTCCTCGTGCCTTCGGTTTAGGGTTTAGGGTATAGGGTTTAGGGTTTAGGGTTTAGGGTTTGGGGTTTAGGGTTTGGGGCTTAGGGCTTAGGGTTTAGGGTTTAGGGTTTAGGGTTTAGGGTTTAGGGTTTGGGGTTTGGGGTTTAGGGCTTAGGGCTTAGGGTTTAGGGTTTAGGGTTTAGGGCTTAGGGTTCAGGGCTTAGGGTTTAGGGCTTAGGGCTTAGGGTTTAGGGTTTAGGGCTTAGGGTTTAGGGTTTAGGGTTTAGGGTTTAGTACCTTGTTAAAACACCCCCCCTTCTCCATGTACTCGAGCCAAGTGTCAACATGTACTTCGCCGCACGGAAGCCCATAAAGGCCAGGTGGATGGAGAATTCAGGGCTGCCCTTGGAAGCCAGCCGGAAGTCCTCCCAGGATGTGGGGTTGGGGTTTAGGTTTTAGGGTTCAGGGTTTAGGGTTTAGGGTTTAGGGTTTAGGGTTTAGGGTTTAGGGTTTAGGGTTTCCGGCTTAGGGTTTAGGGTTTCGGGTTTCGGGTTTCGGGCAGCCGGAAGTCCTCCCAGGATGTCTCCTTCTCTGCAAGGGCGTGCTGCAGGAGCCTCAGCACGGTTAAGCCGGAGCCGGAACGCGACTTGGAACTCGAATTGTCACCGAGCCCAAACCTACACATGAACGTGATTTTGACGAGAACCACCTGAAAAGCAGAGAGCCGTTAGAAAAGAGATTGAACCTGTAAGATATGACACAGACTCAGGGCCCTGCTGACTCGCATCGATGTCGTCCTCGCAGCTACCTGTGTCTCAACGCTTCTAGCAGAGGTTGAAATTTCTTCAAAACTTTTGAGAACTTCAAGGGCCAGATCTCTGATGATCCTTTTCAAGCTTGCCTTCACAGCCCTCCGCCGCAGCCACGGTGAAGAAGGAGAGCAGCACGGCCCATCTCAGCATGCTACCGGCCCCGGCAGAGAAGCCCGCGAACAGTGGCGTGCAGGTTCGAGCCCAACGCTGAAGAATCGGCAAACAATCACATTTGGGATGTCCCCCTTCTACGAACAGTCCTTCATAGGGATTCTAGTACCCCCGATTACAATCCCTATTCAGGACTGTTAGTATGAAGGGGGAACAGCCCAACACATACACCTCCCTGGCCAGGTCCTCACGATAATTCCACGTAGTTGCTCTTCCATGCCGCAACTCTTGTGAAGTATGCTGTTACAACTACAGTAACTACAGCTCAGCAACAGCATGCTCCGTGAAGTCTCAACGTGCGTTGCCTCTCGGCTCTCGCCACTCTGCTCTCGCCCCACGCCGGGAGCCTTGATAAGACTAGATTTGACCCTCACAAAACCTCGGGCCTTATCCAAGCAAGAACAACCCTAACCTCTCGAGCCAAGGGATAGATTTTCCCCTGGTCGCCAGAGGCATGACAGGAATGCAAGTGCCTTAGTGGGGGTTCTGGTAGCATGACCGATGCCCAAAAGACGTTACAGGCTTCCCACTCAGCTCAAATTACAGTCACTGCCTTGTTCGGCCGTGCAGCCTCAGTGACATGGACTAGTTCCGTGATTCAGGCATTCGTCACCAGCAGTTCTGCTTGCTACGGCGTGACAAGCAGAGCTCAAAACAGCAAGCGTGCAAACGTACTGTTTTCTCTGTGAGTCACAGGAGCTCCGGTCAAAGCCGGGCGAGCGAAAGAAACAGCGAAGCAGTCTGCAAAGCGTTGGAGGGTACACTTCAAGCTAACAAACGCCGGCAAGGAGCACTTAAACCAAGAATTTTCGCAAACACAAAGCCGCAAAGCCTTCGTGATAATGGCCCATGAGCCTATTCACTACAGGCACCCATCAGCCTTCAAGTGCACCCATCGTTTTTGATGCAGAAGCCTCTGAAAGTTCCTGTCATGGCATCGGGACATCGAGTCCATCTCAAAAGGCGGGCGGGCTGCTGACGGAGGCTCTTTAAAGACTTTAAGCCCCCATGGGCACAGCAGCAGATGCCGGAAAACGCCCTGAGAGTCGGAGCCGCAAGAATCGCAGGTGTTGAGTGGGTGTCGGGTTTAGGGTTTAGGGTTTAGGGTTTAGGGTGTAGGGTTTGGGGTTTAGGGTTTAGGGTTCAGGGTTCAGGGTTCATCGCCCCTTCAAACAAACCCCCACAGGGTCTAGGAAACCGTGAGACCATGCCGCCGGCGCCTCTCCCGCCGGTCCATCCAGAAGGCAAGCACGGCCAAAGAGAGGGAGCCACCCGCAAAGGCCAGGGCAAACCAAAGGCTGCTCTTGTATGCGACTTGGCATACGAGCCTCCGGAAGTTTAGGGTTTAGGGTTTAGGGGTTAGGGTTTAGGGTTTAGGGATTAGGGTTTAGGGTTTAGGGTTTAGGGGTTAGGGTTTGGGGTTTGGGGTTTGGGGTTTAGGGTTTAGGGTTTAGGGTATGCGATTTGGCACACAAGCCTCCCGAAGTAGAACAGCCCCGCGAAGACCACCAGGAGAACGAAGCTCTGGGCGTAGTCCAGCAGGATGCCCGGGCGGATGGGAGCCGCTAGCCAGTCGCAGAGCGAGATTAAAAGCTGCACCGCAGCCACCAGCCACCCCATGTATAAGCCTCGCTTTGCAGCCGACATGGGGGAATGGGGTACCCTAAATAATCCTTTTAAGGGATATTCTGGCTGTTGGGTGAGGGGTCTGAACCTGTAAATATCCTTTGTGCTGTATGGACCTAAGTAACTATAGAACCTCGAGGTGAACTGTCATATGACTGTGCAGCGACGTTATAAGAGACACTGGACAGAAGTGGCCAAGAGGCCAACTGCGAAGCCGATGAACTCGGACCAAAGCCAGTAGGTGTCCATGCCTCCAAGCCACAAGGCCACCAAACTGTCCTGCGGCTGAAGTCTTGCTAGCTGCATGCACCGGGACGCGTCCCATTGTTGCGATGCATTCGATGCACTCTTTTGGTTGCTGTGACGAACATGAGTCGAAATGGCACTGGCGCCTCTTGATGCGGTGACCGCGGTCGTTCTTATCGTAGTTGATACAGCTGCGGACGCAGCTGCTCCAAGAATGCCAATCGAGCTTACACTTGCTATTCTGTTCCTGTTGCAACTACGGGTGGTGCTGCTACAACAACATGTTCTAGTATAACCACCCACGTTCCTCCTCCTGCTGCTACCACTACGACAGTCCGGAGGACAAGCATAGCTTGCCACCAGTTGCACATTCATGCAAACCGCCAGGGCAGTGGACCTCCAAAAGGAGTGCCCCTACGTGTGCAAGGGTACACCCTAAACCCTAAACCCTCAACCCTCAACCCTAAACTCTAAACCTAAACCCTAAACCCTAAACCCTAAACCCTAAACCCTAAACACTACCCTCGGTTGATTTCGAACCCCGGGTCCAAAGCAGCACAAAAGACGGTAAATCCAATCATGAGGACATACTGCGCGGGAAAGTGGCACTGGCTGCCCAGCATCTCCTGTCGCAAAACCGAAACTCTATACCCGCTGTTGTTTTTTCGGGTTTAGGGTTTAGGGTTTAGGGTTTAGGGTTTCGGGCTTTTTGTCTGCTCAAGGATTTGGCGGGGGGGATGGGAATTGAACTGGCAAGTGTTGTCGAAGCGCTTTTACGCCATAGCCCCGGCTACCATGCAGCTCCTCTCGCAATGGCCCGCGCACATATTGCGTGAAGGCCTCTTCAGATCCTTACCAACACGCAGGAGGGTCATGCTTCAACACGCGGCTCAACCCTTGGAACGTCAGCCAAACAGGCATCGTATACTCAGGAGACCTTACTGGACCCTACTTTGGGGTTACCCTGCTAACAGCTCTATTGAGTAGCTAGGGTTTTTAAAAACCTTTTTTTTAAGACCCTACTTGGGGGTTATCCTACTAACAGCTCTGTTGAGTAGCTACCTACCCCAGCTCCATGCCTGGATCCGCAGGCCGGGCTTTGCAGCAGCGAGATGGGGGTTTCCGAGATTCGGGGTACCTTACTTGGGGGGTCCTTGCTACTGGTATAAGGGAATCATAGGGAGTCCTACTACTTGGGGGTCTATATGAGGGCTCCCTTATTTTCGTAAACCCCCATATGCAGGTTACGGCAAACAACAGCAGCCGCAGCAAGAAGCAGCAAAGCGATAGGATTAACCAGTTCTAACTGTACTTAAAATTGTACTTATAACCATATTAGGGCACTTAAGGAGCTTACAAGTGGGTCAAAAGTTATAAGTACAGTTATAATTGGTTAATTAGTACAGTACCCTAAACCCCAAACCCCAAACCCTAAACCCTACAAGTACAGTTATAATTGGTCAATAAGCACCATGAACCTCCAAGTAAGCACAAGTGGCCGTACAACTCGACGATGGCCCTGGTTATGAACTTCCGGTCGAAGTCCGTGCGGCAAGAAGCCTAAGTTGCTCTTGAGAGCTTAGGGATTAGGGATTAGCGCTTAGGGTTTAGGGTTTAGGGTTTAGGGTTTAGGGTTTAGGGTTTAGGGTTTAGGGTTTAGGGTTTAGGGTTTAGGGTTTGAGACCTGACCTTGATGAGTTGAGGTGGTCAGCTGCTCGTGCAAGGGGAACCTGCTCAAGATTTCCTGGCCTCCACCTAGCATGACGTAAAGCGCCTCGGAAGGTCATCTCACCAAGCTTTACACGCCACCCAACCTCCCCAGAAGAAACAACCTAGAAGCCCGCTCGAGGTCGAAGGTCTTCAGGTCCGAAATCAGCCTCTGCTTTGCCATGTTGTTCCGACGAAGCAGGTGAACGAGTACCAGGAGCGGGGCAAACCTCAGCAAACGAGTCTAGGGTTAAGGGTTTAGGGCTTAGGGTTTAGGGTTTAGGGTTTAAGGTTTATCATCAACAGACAAGGACTAATTGGAGAGTTTCAGAGTTCATCGTCAGAGCAGTCGCTCGCATCATTGCGACGGTATTGCGAAACAGCACCTGGAAAAAATCAGATTCATCCCAAGGTCTTCCTTGCTCGTGCCGTGCGGCGAAATCGAAACGACGAGGCCAAGCCCTTGCGAACCCATAAAGACGACCATCAGGAAGAGGGCCGTGGCAAGGTACGTCCCAAGCAGAGCAAGCATGAATCCCACTTCGATGTAGAGGGGCCTCGGTCTCGGTTGAGGGTTTAGGCTTTAGGGTTTAGGGTTTAGGGTTTGGGGTTTAGGGTTTAGGGTTGAGGGTTTAGGGTTGGCATGTTCCCCCTTATACTAGCAGTCCTGAATCGGGAGTATAATAGGGGGTACGAATGTAGTCTTCGTGCAATACTGCACGGTGCTGCTGATGGAATGGTGGGATATCATTGCATCGGGATGCCGCAGCGTACCAACTGATTCCGACTTGCGAACCTGTCCTGCAGCCGTAAACCCTTGAATGCTTGTTGCCTCTGTCTGACTTCTTGGAGAATCGAGCGGTGCCTTTTTTGCGTAAAACACCGGTAACTGCAGAAACCCGAAGACGCACATGCTAAGCCATAAATCTAGAGCCTAAGCCCGAAATCATAGGAGACCATAAGCCCCGCACCCCCAAACTCTGAACCCGAAGTCATAGGAGGGGCGTAAGCACAATGCGACCATTGGGGTTCGCCTTTTGATAGGCGCCCAGTTCGAAAACGCACCAAAGCCTTGCGCAAGGGGCACATCATGCCCAACAGTTTCCAAGCCTTCCATACACACACATGCATGCATGCATGCATGCATGCATGCATACATACATATCTATATATATATATGTATGTATGTATCTGTGTTTTGTCGAAACCACTTCCTTTATCAGTAGTGCTGGCTCTGGAAGCACGACCTGGCAGCATCCAGGACCCTGTGTGCTTGGAGGTTCATGGCACTCCTTAAACTACAAACACAGTTATAAGTACAGTTATAACTGGTTAGTATTCACAAATACAGTTATGAGTCCACTTATGAGTACAGTTATAACTGGTAAGTACCCTGAACCTCCAAGTAACCGAAAACACTTGCCCTCAACATGCGGGGAGTGTGCCGCACCATCGACGCAACTATATGCGGCGTATTCTAGCGACCCGTGGAAAACACTATCAACCGGGGTTTTGAATCAGGGGCCTACACTATCACTAAACTACCAGAAATAACCCTGACCTGCCATCCTGTAGACCCTCTTTAACAGCTATGAGGCCTTACTACCAGCAATTAGACCGCGAACCCCACACCCTAAGCCCTAAATCCTGACAGAATCTTTTGTAGAACCCTACACCCCTGAACCCTCCATGCTTAGAAATACGGAAGCTCACGCAGGTTCATGTGGATTTATGGGGTTCTTGAAAGTTCTACTACAAGAGGTTTATGGGTTCAGAGGGGGGGGGTTTGGGGCTTTTGGATTTCAGGGGTCAGAGTTGGGGTCAGGCCGGGCACCGTTCAGGGCTTCGGGCTTAGGGTGTCGGGTTTGGGGTTTAGGGTTTAGGGTTATCGAATCCCTGATAGAGCCTTACCGGAAGTATGGAAGCTGTCACCAGACCGCAAACCCTGAACCCTGAACCCTCAACCCTAAACCCTGAACCCTGAACCCTGAACCCTAAACCCTAAACCCTCAACCCTCAACCCTAAACCCTAAACCCTAAACCCAAACCCAAACCCAAACCCCTGTTCCCTAAGACCCGACCGGCCTGGAGAGGTAGGGCGCCGACCAAAGCACCCGGAGCTCTTGGGCGACACGTAGGCAGCCCCCGAGGCCGTAGATCCCGCGCTCCATGAGCTCCTGGTCGGCCTTGCATACGGGGGCTTGAAGGGTTTAGGGTTTAGGGTTTGGGGTTTAGGGTTTAGGGTTTAGGGTTTAGGGTTTAGGGTTCAGGGTTAGGGTTGAGGGTTTAGGCTTTGGAATTGAGGGTTTTAGGGTTTAGGGGGCTTTGTTCTGAAAGGACTCCTCTTATGCCTGCTTCAAACAGCAAAGCGCGAAACCTTCTACTTGCTCGCTTCGCCAAAACCACCATCCCGAAAGCCATGTCCAGCAGAACATCAAGCCTCTCCCTTTGCTGCTCTAGTTGCTCTATCCCTGTCGCTGTTTTCCTTTCTGCTCTTCATCCTTCCTTCATGCACTTCTTAACCACTTTTAATTGTACTTATAACTGTACTTATAGCCATATTAGAGCACTATATTTTGCTTATAAGAGGGTTAGTTATAAGTACACGTACAGTTACAATTGGCTAAAGTACCATGAACCCCGAAGAAGCAGAGTCCAGCTGACCTCACCTGGTGGATGCTGATGACATCGAAGAAGCACCTGTACTCCCCTTAGAACCTTCATAAAAATAATATTCTGAATGCCCTCTTGGGTTCGATAAAAACAAAAATAGAAAATAAATTTCCAAGGGGGATGTAGACACATGGTGCCGCGGCCCTTGCGGTCTGGAGTGTAGGGCAGCAGCAGTGCGCCCAGGCAGGTTCCCAGAAAGGAGGCGAGGAAGCACCAGGGGAAGTAGGGATACGTGGTGTCCTGAGGTTCACAACCGACTGCTGAGAAGCTACGTCTCCCCTAAATACTAAACCCGAAACCCTAACCCCTAAACCCCAAACCAGCAGGACGTACAGCTGTTACAGCCGTATCCTCTCAAGTCTCCCTTTCCTGGGTGTTTGTGACGTACCACCGTGCTTCGTGTGGCAGGGATCTTGTCGGTAGCACAGGAGGTCAGTCTACTATGCGGTAGCACTATGCAGTCCCGTAAGCCCCTTAAGTGCCCCAACATGGTGAAAAGTACAGTGAGACGTACCGCTACAATTGGCTCATAGGTATCATGAACCTCCAAGTATGTAGTCCTGGTAATCGAAGCCTAGTATCTGGTGCGAAGGCGAACCTTGGCGGAAGTGCCAGTGGCATAGGCATCATGTCCAGCATGCACAACGCCGAGGCGATGGAAACACATAGACCCTGCCAGAAGAGCATTTGCCGCCAGCCCGCCTGCGCGACAGGTTCCGGATGATAACAGGATGACACTTCTCACATCGGGTACTGCTACAGGGTTGCATCCTGTCGTTCAATGAATGGCAAAGCGAAGTGAAACCGCAACAGCATAAGCATGATTAAGTAGTGTTGGGGACATCACTTTTTCAATAGTTTTCTTGAAAATAACAAGTCAATTACAAAGCAACAGTTGTGCGAAGGAATTCCACTGTGAATCCAAGCGAACTCGTCCAAAGCTGTAGACAACAGTACATCAGCTTCATGTGTATCGTTTTGGGATGTTGCCCCTTATACTAACAGTCCTTACTAGGGATTGTAGTACCCCCCCCCCCCATTCTCATCCCGATTAAGGTCTGTTCGTATATAAGGGGGAATATCCCAAGGTGTCGTATCACGCACCTGGAACATGAGGCTGAGGACCTTGTACCTGGCCGATGTGTGGAATGAGGCGGTCGAAACTGGACAGAAACTTTCGAAAGGCTGAGATCATGTTCCCCCTTATACTAACAGTCCTTAAAAGGGATTATCCCTTTCTAATCCCGATTGAGGATCTAACAGTCCTTAAAAGGGATTAGAGTACCCCCGACTATAATCTCCATTAGGGATTGTCAGTTTCAGGGAAAGCATTTCAAGAGAGCATTGTGGTGGAGGATCCAGTGGCTTAGGATGTAAACAGCGCACAAAATGCGGGTCTCGAGCAAGATTCCTGCAATCCAAACTCCCACCCTTAACCCGAAACCCTAAACCCTAAACCCCCTCTTTGGACAGACGGCGTAAGCTTCAGGATTTCCGGTGCTTGGGCATCCAGTCTTCGCGAAAGCACGAAAAGACCGCAACTGCTAACTGCTGCAACTGCTCTGAACATTGCTAGTCTCGAGATGCTCATCTCCAGGACTGTTCGGACAGTCGGGTTCGCTAGGTATGTAGGGCAAGCCACTGGTTGGTACGTAGTGTTTGTCAGAACAACGGCTCCCGTTGGCGCCAAGATCCTAGCGATGCTTCTGGATCGCCCCCCTCGCTGGACATGCAGTCAAAAGGGATTTTTTTGCACAGATACCGGAAGATACCAAAACTGTGCCCCTAAACCCTAAGCCCGAAGCCCTAAAACCGCAACCCTAGACCCCAAACCTTGAAGTCCAACGACACTCAGAAAATCGTGGCGCAAGGGCGTCTCGAAAGAAGAGGCGTGATTGCTGGACTCGTCTATTATATTATTGCTGTGCAGTCAAGTCTGTCGTTTCGTGCTTCTTCGCTCCTCCGTGTACATTCTAGAGTTCCATCTTGTCGGGCGTTTATCAGAATACCTTGTCACACAGATTGAATACACGCCTCAGGGTTCACGGTGGTCGTGCGTGATTCGATTTGCTGCTTTCGGCGCTTGGGCAATACTTGCTTGACAGGTTCTCGTTCCCCGTTCCCCGTTTGCGAGACGAGTCTAGTAAGCCCTTACGAGAACCCATAGACCCACTGCAAACCCTGAAGACTAGAAGGAAACAATCCAACAGGAACCCACAATCACCGACGGTGCCGAGGCCACTTGCCAGGGGTCAGCCAGGTGTGCGAGAGGAACACGTCCTTACTTCTCGAGTTTGCACATGGCCGTCACATGACCCTACACCCCAAGCACTAACTAACTTCAACCGGACGACACGAAGGTTGGATTGTAGCCGGCTACAAACAAAAAGCTTGCTTGAACTACGAAGGATCGAAGCCTTCGACTGGAAGTGATCGGTCGTAGAGTGAATAGCGTTCCTGGCTGCGAAGCTGCAGAAAGACATGCTGAAGTCGATTCGGACAAACCCAATTCGGGCTTGCAGTTTATAGGAGGCTCAGGGCGCAGGACGTTTAGGGTTTACAAGATGAGACTCCTGGGTCGATATTCTGACGTCGGAGCCCACCGGCGATGCCGCTTGCAGCCGGCAAGGCCGAAAGCGTGGTCCAAGTGCTTGACGTGCGCCCGAAACTACAACCCCAAACCTCTCTTCACATGGGCATCGCACCTGGGCAAACACATCTGCCGACGAGATCTTGACCGACTTCCCTTGAAGGGACACCAAACCCTAAACCCTAAACCCTAAACCCCCATGTTCCGTTGGAGTCTTCTATGGTCGTCCCCTCGGAGCCTTCTCCGGGAGATCGATCGGGGAGCGATGCCAGAGTCTACCAAAGGCGCGAAGCGAGTCCTGAGGGGCACAGCTAGAGGGTTTAGGGTTTAGGGTTTAGGGTTTAGGGTTTAGGGTTTAGGGTTTAGGGTTTAGGGTTTAGGGTTTACGGTTTAGGGTTTAGGGTTGAGGGTTGAGGGCTGAGGGTTGAGGGTTGAGGGTTCACGGTTTATTGTCCTGAGGGGCAGAGCTGGGCCCTCCACGCTTTGGGATTTTTTGGGGGGTTTAGAGGTTTTTAGGGTTTAGGGTTTAGGGTTTGGGGGCTTGGGGTTTAGGGTTTAGGGTTTAGGGTTTAGGGTTTAGGGTTTAGGGGTGTATTTAGGGGTGTATTTGCGGGTGTATTCAGGGGGTGTCTTTAGGGACTGAATATTTAAAGGGTGCATGGGGTGCATTTTAATGGTTCATTTAAGGCTTTATTTGGGGGTTTCGGGTTTAGTGCGAAGGCTCTCCACCCAACCCCTGCCCCCGCCGCCAGGCCTTGAGGGGAATGCCACGCAGGATGGCCGGGTCAACCTGCTGCTTTCTGTTGGCGAGCAGGGAATGAGGGAATTAGGGCCCTTTTGTACACCCTTTCAGGGATTGCATGGGGGTACCTCATTCCCCCCCTTCCCTACTAAGCAACAGCCAAGGCTGAGACGAAGATTGACAGCTCTTCCTCAGAATGGCCCCCAAGAGTCGTACAGGGTACTATTTGGGGCACGACATGTCCTTGACATCTTACCCTAAACCCTAAACCCTAAACCCTAAACCCTAAACCCTAAACCCTAAACCCTAAACCCTATAACCCTATAACCCTATAACCCTATAACCCTATAACCCTAAACCCTAAACCCTGAACCCTAAACCAACTGTCAGGTCTCAGCCTGTGCTGTCCCGATGGCTCCGCGACTCGCCCCTAACAGTTCCGCACCCTTTTTCCCATGGTTCTTAGTTGGGAATGAGGGAATGAGGGCCCTATATAATCCCTTAAAGGGTATATGTAGGGCCCTCATTCCCTCATTCCCTACTAAGAACCAGCCAGTTTTGTGCAAAGAATGGACTCAAAAACGTCAGGCCGTTTTGTTTCTATCTTTCGGAATCCAAGCGCAGGTCATCGTCATCATGCGAGTGTTCTGTGTCAGCAAACAGCATCTTCCCAAGGCAACTTCTTGCCCCATGAGCTTAAAATCCAGCACCTTATCCGTAACCCCAAGTCTCACAAGAAACCTGCCGGGGAGGAAGCCTCCAGGACGCGCATGCCCTCCATTCGGCTCCACTTACCTGGTGAGGTTACGATGGGTGATCTGTGTAGGATTGGGATGCGGAGCAGAAAGAGTGTGGCGCTTTCCCACACATGGACATTTCTGTGTTTGTGGGGCAGCACTAGGTACCAAGACCCTTGGGGGGGATCCAGAAAGTAGATCCCCTTAAGGGTTCCGAAGAATATCCCAGGGGTCTGGGTATGTGACATTTTTCCATTCCTTTTGGGAGCCCGTGCACATGCCGCAGACCACAGTGTCTTCAACCTGGAGCAACCGCTGATCTTTAGTCAGAAAGTGATGTTCCATAAAACGGCAAGTTTCCACAGCCCTGCATGAATACACCGGAACAAAGGCCTGTCCCAAACCTCCCAATTTGGGCACCTCATGCCTCGAATCACCTTCGCCGCATCCCTCAACATGTGAACGGCCCCTCGGTCCCTAACATCCCAAGACTGCGGCAAAACGTTCGTCTCAAACTTTACTTCCCTGGTACGGCCATAGCTGCCATGGTGTGAAAACCCTTTTGTAGCTTAGGGCACAAGTGGTCTGAATTTGCCAGCCACTCTGCTCCACATCGGCGCCACCTCCAAGCTGTCTGCGGGGCTTCGCTCGAGCTCCTCGGTGCACAGTGGTTTTAAGCAAGAGGAGTGTAAGGAATGTGACCACTTCTCTCCTCCAGGTTGGGGGGACGGGGTCACGGCAACACGTACAAACCCTAAACCCCAAACCCTAAACCCTAAACCCTAAACGCGGGGAAGGAGACAGGAGTTAACCAGCGAGCGATGCGGGTTGTCCAATAAGCACGCCCCCATGAGAAGCAAGGCCTCAAAGCACGGCGCCGGCAGCGCATTGTCGACCTCCACCTTGATGCTCTCAGGCCTTTCCTTCGGGACGGAAGATCGAGCTCAGGGTTTAGGGTTTAGGGTTCAGGGTTCAGGGTTCAGGGTTGAGGGTTTAGGGTTTAGGGTTTAGGGCTTAGGGCTTAGGGTTTAGGGTTTAGGGTTTAGAGTTGAGTGCCGTTTGGGGTACCAAATACCACGGCCACACACACTGCCTGGTGACCGCTGTAGTTGTTTGGCTAATTTGGGTGATTAAACATGCTGTGCTCACTCACATGCCTGGCGCTGCCCAAAATGCTATCACTTCCAGATTCACTGTTAATCAGTGTCCTAAGATGTCCTGAGTCAGGCTGCTATGATGAGCTTCCTTTCCTTTGCCATGACTGGTCCTAGCACCAGAAATTCATGTTGCTAGTGGCACGTGTGCTCTTGCTTCAATTGCTTCTGCTGCTTCTGATTCCGATTCTCCTCTTTCTGCTGGCTACGTGGGTTTCGACGACTGACTATTGCTGATACGGCTACGGCTTCCGGCAACGACACGAACAACAACTAGCACGACGACTACAACGATGGTGCGCCAAACCTACTACGACAGCGATGTATGCGCACATGCGCACAAACAAGCAAGCTGCTTGTGCCATGTTGCCATTTACAGGTCTCCCTCCTATTTACTACCTGACGTGCTGTTGGCCTTGTTGTTTTGGTTTGTGGGGTGTGCTGGGATACAGTAGCGGTTTCAGGGTGTAAGATGCTGCTTACCATCTTGGAGTCATGCTCAGTCCCCTCTACCAAGCTCCCTCTGACTCTGCAATGCTTTAACGGTCCTGTGGGTGGTCATTGGAGCAGCAGCTTGGGGCAACACCACCCATGGCGCATGAAACTGCCTACTGACTACCGACTGCTGACTGGGTGACTGACAGACTCACGGGCTGACTGGTAGACTGAATATTGTGTGTATGGGTATCTGTACGTCTGGGCATGGGCTTCTGGTGCCTTTTTTGAGGGCACAAGCATGTTGAATGTGTAAACGCATGAAGTGGGGCCGCTGGGATTTAGAACTGCCACCATGCTTTGTCATTCGCGGGACTCGGATTAAACGAGCTTGGGGCCAGCTCGGCTGCTGGTACACACTCGCCCCTACCACAGCAAGAACCGTAAACCTGCACCCGGTTTACGGTTTAGGGTTCAGGGTTCAGGGTTTGGGGCCTCGGGTTCAAGGTTCAGGGTTTGGGGCCTAGGGTTCAGGGTTCAGGGTTCAGGGTTTAGGGTTTAGGGTTTAGGGTTATCTCTAGCCCCGCAGAAAGATGGATGATCCGAAAGTGGTTTATTATGTGAAGACAATTCCGAGGCGTCATCTTGCGCCGGACTTGATTGGAGGCCCATAGTAACAACCTTCGAGCTAGGCTCCAAAAACTCCTAGGGCTTTTAGGGTTTAGGGTTTAGGGTTTAGGGTTTGGGGTTTAGGGTTTAGGGTTTAGGGTTTAGGGTAGGCAATGGCAGCAGGCGACGTTGCCTACGAAGTTCGGAGGGTCTTGGGTTTGGTGGGGATGATCTTCTGGTCAGTACTTGGAGGTTCATGGTACTTATTCACCAATTAGAACTGTACTTATAACTGTACTCATAGCCTTTTTAAGGCACTTCAGGGGCTTATAGAAGTGGGTGATAAGTACAGTTATAGCGGGTTAGTAAGTAAACCTCGCGAAATTTGTTTAGTTCAGCGTTCGGCGCAGAGAAGGGCGTAGGGTCCACAAGCCCCGGCATCGCTGCCAGGGTGGGCCCGCGGGTCCATGGTTTCAGGGCTTTATAAGGTTTTGGGTTTTGGGTTTAGGGCTTAGGGCTTAGGGTTTAGGGTTTAGGGTTTAGGGTTTAGGGTTTAGGGTTTAGGGTTTAGGGTTTAGGGTTTAGGGTCTAGGGTCTAGGGTTTAGGGTTTAGGGTTTAGGGTTACAGTGGCCACCACTACCCTCCACGAAAACCCGGATCACTTACACAAACAAGCCTGAAGCGCGAACTGCTAATGGTTGACAGTGCATGTTGGGTGCGAAGGCGAAACTTTAAACTTCAACACTCTCATACGCAGGCACATCGTAGAATACCTCTACGTAGTGTAATCGTGCTACATACAGTACCTCAACATCTTGCTTGAATTGAGTCGGTCAGGTGTAACAAGCATTCGCTCTGCAATCAAACCCGAAAGCCTTGGCGACAAAAGAAGCCGCACAAGTGCCATACCCTCAACGGTCCTCGGACAACTCTACTCCATGTGTCGGTCGGCGAAGACCATGGCAAGCAAACGAACGATTGGTTACAACGATGGGGCTCTACTGTCGGCCAACGAGACCAAACCAGGTCAGAATACATAGTCTGCACTGCAGAGGTAATGTAATGTCAGTAGCTGAAAAGCAGATGCGGGATCTGCTTTTTCTCATGCTCCACTGCGCTCCTGCATGTCTGATTTGCAGGCTCTTGCCGGCGACATGCTGATGCCGCGGGAGACATGAGTGTACAGAATGAGAGCGGCCAAGCTCTCGGCATCAGTGCATCATGTAAAGGTGCACTGACGGTGTGGCACAGAACAGTCTCGATGCCAGACGAAAAATGGCAACCAAAACCTACACCCTAAACCCTCAACCCTCAACCCTCAACCTTCAACCCTAAACCCTAAACCCTAAACCCTAAACCTTTTAGACAGGCGGTCGAGAGTCGAGGGAGACTGGACGTGCCGTTGGCTGCGCCTCACATTCCTGGGGCAAAGTGCGCTGCGGCCTTGCTCCATGAGACATCTGAGAACTCCTGCCATTTAAACGGCAGCTACTTGGAGGTTCATGGTACTTACTAACCAATGATAACTGTACTTATAACTGCACTTGTAAGCCCCTTAAGTGCCCTAATATGGTTATAAGTACAGTGATAAGTACAGATATGATTGGTTAATAATAAGTACCATGAACCTCCAAGTAGACAATACTATACTCCCCTTAGAACCTGAATAAGAATAATGTCTTTAACATCCTCTTGGGGTTTATATTAACAAAAATGATTCCCAAGGGGGATATAGAATATGCACCTGAGCCCCTCAGCAAAGGTCCGGGCGACTGCTTGGCGCCTGGAGATGCCAAGAGTTGGACTGTTTCCAGCTCAGGCAGCACGCTCTGTACAGCAGCGCCTTTATCTTAAATATTTCGGGGCCACTGCGCGCGCAGACGCACTGTGGGATCGAAAGCGGAAGCTTAAGAGTGCCGCAAAGCCCCAGAACACCCGGCAGCATCGGCTCCCACGAAAGCATGGTTGGCACCGGCCTTACACGGACGACACCGCTGTATAGATGCCGAATGCAAAGAGGCAGATGCCCAAGGAGAGCACCAGCAAACAGAGCCTCCACTCCCCCTAGAACCTTAATAAGATGAATATCTTTAATATCCTTTTGGGGTTTAGCTAAACAGAAATAAAAAATAATTCCAACAGGTGGAAAGAGGAGCTGGGTCTCCACCTTGCACCAGCGGAAGCTCGGCGAGCGGCGTCGGATTGTGAGAAGCCAGATGGGCGGCACAATGAAGGCAACGTAGGCTGCAAAGGATCCGACAAACTGAAGCACGGTCCTCAGGGTTTAGGGTTTAGGGTTTGGGGTTTAGGGTTTAGGGTTTGGGGTTTAGGGTTTAGGGTTTAGGGTTTAGGGTTTAGGGTTTAGGGTTTAGGGTTTAGGGTTTAGGGTTTAGGGTTTAGGGTTTAGGGTTTAGGGTTTAGGGTTTAGGGTTTAGCACCGTCCTCAGGTCTTTGACGACCACCGCAATGAAGCTTATCACGGCCACGCTGAAGAGAGCGAAGAAGATATCGAACCACCTAGTCACCGTTTTGCCCCAGATGACCTTGTCCTCCTCCTCGGTATCGGCGTCGCGCTTGCGGACGCGTCGCACCAAATAGGCAGCGAACTGACGCACCGGGTAGACATGGAACTGGAAGCATGTGAGCAGGCTGAAGATCAGGCCCACCATGGTCACCAGCACAAACGGGTTGCGTCCAACGGGCTTCAGGGAGTTCACCAGGGACTGTTTCTGCTGATCTCCAATGCCGAAGGCCAGCACCCCGAACACAGACGTCGAGATGTAGACCCCAAAGCACACGACCAGGCAGATGACGGCCGCCATGTGCATACGCATGGTCGTTGGCGGCTTCAGCTCCCCAGTAAGTTGGGGCACATTGAACTGATTGTTGTAGGCGAAGACAACATTGTTCATGCTTGACATGTAGGTGACGGCTGTGGCCGTGGAGGAGAACAACATATCGTCTCCATCTGATCCGTGCTCGGCATAGTACCACATGACGCAAGCGACCAAAATGAGAAGAGCAGCGATGCTCCCTGCAGCCAGGTGCCGCAAGCAGCTAACATGCCTGGCAATGGCCAACGGAGCACAAACCAAGACGCCCGTGAGCAGGATGAACAGCTTACAGTGAGAGTCTGATGCGCCAGTGACCACGCCAAAGAGTTGGCCGCAAATGATGAGGTAGCCAATTGCAGAACCAACACAGGCCAGAGTGTTTACGAACCCGGTGAAGAGGGCCATCACAGGGTGGAGCAATTCATCGCACATGTCCTCGTAGCTGTAGCGGTCTGTTGCGATGCAAGCCGTAGCGATAAAGCAAATGCTGGCCAGGGTAAGAACGGCTCCCCCGATCAACGCGAAAGTTTGGAAAACAATGCCCACTTCCGCCGTGTGGCCTGCCATGGTCAAAAGTCCTGCGCCAAAAGCAGACTTGGTAAGGCAAACGGCTGTGGGCAGGACGGCTCCATGGCTGAACATGGAAAGGGGTCGGCCACCAGACTGCTTCTCCGAGTCCGCAGAAAAGTCGTCGCTTACGGCGCACGGCGAGATATCGCTCTCCATCTCCGAGATCTCCGAGCTGTCCTTGACCTCCTTCATCCGGTCTTCGACCTCCTGTGCAATGCACATGCTGTCGGAAACCTCGGACTGAGACTGATGGCCGCGCACCGGGTTCCTGATGGGCTATGCTGGGCTGGTGGCTTGAGCCGTCGCCGTCACATCTGATTCTGTGCTACTCTGCGGCAGTTCTATACTGTCGCGGCTTTTGAAATCCACAGGCTTTATCATGAAGAGTTTCAGTAACGTCGGGCCATCCATGCGCTCTTCAGCTGCCGTTGTCATCGGGAAAGACCCCGTGACGGGCTCACCTGCTTGTTATAGGTGCGACTGGAGCGGAAACCAACAACACTTGGCCGTACCCAAGCCATTCCCGGCCAGCGGCCCAGCTCCAAAGCCGGCTTCCCCGAAGTGGCACATGATGCCACCCAGGCCTCGTTTTAGGGTTTAAGGTTTAGGGTTTAGGTTTAGGGTCTAGGGTTTAGGGTTTACGGTTTGGGGTTTAGGGTTGGATCTCCGGGCTTGTGCGTTCGAAGGACGCTGTGGGGTCTGGCAGGTTTGGGGCTGTCGAGGGTTTCGAGGGCTTTGTGCTCGCGGAGTGTGCTGGGTCCTGCTGCAAGGCCTCTAGGCCTGTCGGTTTACTTTTGCCAAGAATCGGGATTCGAACGCTTTGTGCACCACAGTCTGGGGGAGAGAGGGCCAACGAAGGTACTTATACCCACACCGAGGAGGCGGCCGCGCAAGCGAAGCGAAAGAATATACCAGCAACTACGGGGACGCCCGAGTGGGAAAAGGTGACGAATTCTATTGCGGGCTCTTCGTAAAAGGAAGCAACAGTCTCCCGTTGGCCCAATTCGCCATCAATATGATGACCACACGCAGTCCAGAGGATTCAGGAGCATATAAAGGCATCGAGCAGGACGATAAAACGGGCCACTATACTTGGTGCATCACAAGCCACTTCCTCAAACCCGATGCATCTTGCTGCGAGTGAATGGCTTGTGTTCCAGATCCCTTTCCTTCAAAGTACGCTACACCTTTCTCGCGCGCACACGCTTTGGCTATAGCGCTCGACTCTTCGCAGCAAAGCTCCAGAACGACGAGCGACACTGTTCCTTTCGCCAATGCCGTCGCGGCTTCCATCCAGGAGCTCGGAACCTCCAGCGGAGAGGACCTTACTGCATTCGCGGATACTTCCTTAGCGATATTGGGCTCATCTCTTGCTTCTTCAACGTTTTCTTCGGAAATCGACGACCACGATTCTGGCTCGCTAATGAGGCCGCTTGCCTCGCAAAGGCTGAGCAAGTTCTCCGCAGTTGGGGATTTAGTTAGAGCATCTGCGGGGTTGAGTTTCCCCGGTATATACTCTAGCGTCAATCTTTCCCTGGCGACCAGTTGTTGGAGAAAAGTCGCTCTCAACTCTATGTGGCGGACTTTCCTAAGGAAGGTACTCATTTGCGCTATTGACAGGGCGCTTTCAGAGTCCCCGTACGCGTGCAACTGATATCGGCCTTCCTCCGCGTCGGAAGGCATCCCCTCCACCATCGTCTGCACCAAAAGAGATATACACAATCCCTCTCTTGCGATTTCAGTCAGCGCTGCTAGCTCGGCCTCTGCTGATGAAAGAGCCACGGTCGTCTGTTTCCTACTGAACGTCTTCAAGCAACAAGTGTTCCAGGTCACAATTCCACCACTCACAGAGTTCAAACCCCAAGACGCGTCAACAAAACACGACACTGACTCCAGGTCATCATCAGGGGCCAACAGCTCTCTACGTGCAGGGAACACTTGGACCTTATGCGGTAAACCAGACACCCACCTCAGAACATCCCTCACGCAAGCTTCGGCTGCTTCATTGGGGGCTGACTGGTGGCGTCCTAGAAAGCCGCATACGTATTGCAAATCGGGCCTTGAAAGCGACGCCCAGGCTAGGCGTCCTAATGTACGTCGAAAGCGCTCGTGCGCCTCTGGCGTAAGAGGTGTGTCCTGTCCTTTCTTGATGAGGTGACCATACCGCCGCTCTAATGGTGGAAGCTTCGGCGCCACCTTCGTGATTCCGACTTAGCGTCCAAGCCAAAGTATACGCAGGGCTCTCCGGGCTTCCTCCGGAAGATCCTACGTCCCAAGAAAGACACCTCACCTGGTTTTCCTTCCAAGAGTTCACCTGTTAGCTTAAGCTTGTAGCGTTTCTTCAGGTCTTCATACACCTTTCGAGCGTCGGCAGTGGTGCAATCCCTCTGAATGACCCTATCACTGCAGAAGAACATTGAATAAAGTCATGACTAGACATAAGCACATGTCTGAACACAGTGAGACTCAGTGTTTCACTTGGGTGTTCTTCATACCCCTCCTGGCTGCGGCAGGCTTCCGTCCGAACTACAGCACTGTCCTCTGAGCTGCCCGGGCTGCCCAGGCCAGGGTCCCAGGATTGTCAGATTGCGCGCAGTACAGTTGCGGGCATCCACTTTCCAGAGTGTCCCTAGAGATGTCTATCACACATGGTTGTTTGCTTCACATGGCTCCACTGCTACACTGTGGGTCAATGTCTGGACGAGGGGAGTCCGACAATTGCAAAGCAAACAACAAGCAACGGCTTTGCACTTACCCGAGAGCACAACAGTGTCATGTTTGGAACCGTATTGGGCTTCTGGGAATGTCAATTGTGCTAAGTCAAAGTCCAAGATCAGGTTGTGAAGCCAGTGCAAGGATTGAATCTGATTGAAGCCATGGCAAGGTCGTGCTATTGGTTTCAAGCAAGCTGCTTGGCCTGCTGGCCACAGGAGACGTGTCCACTGAAGCTGAAGATGAGGTCGAAGTCAGCCGGTACGGGCACCCAGCAGAAGCGCAAAGCAGACCCGGAGCCCGATGATAGCACCATCGATGCCACTGCCCGAGGAAACTGCCAAACCGGCCCGAGTAAAGAAGCCGAAAAAGGCAGATGGCAAGCTTAAACGGCCAGTGGCAGCAGATGTGACAGCGTACAACAAGACGAAGAGCTGCCACCTGGTGCGCAATACCTGGCCTGAACTTCCACGCTCCATAAGCCAGACGTTGACTCAGAAGCTAGCCCTGCCACCTGGACCATGGCAGTTCTGGGAGACTTGTCTGCTTGTGAGTTACACGTCGCAGAATGTTAATTTCTGTATATACATGTAAGCTGAATCCTGAAGGCTCGGGTTGTTAGTTTAGGGTGTGTGCCTGCAAAGCTGAGCACTGAGGAGCTGTATTCGGGTTGTGCACGCTTGACAGAAACTGCTCGAGCTGCTGGATTGGTGGTTGGACCAGCTGTGGACACGATACACCACCCAACACCCGACTGGACCTCACGTCTCCTTCAGACCAAGCTGTGGTGCGACAACTTATCCGAGCCATGCACCTTTTGGGTGACGTTGGGCCGACGCACCGACCGAAGACTTCCAGAGACGTGGCAGAGCTTGTTCCAGACCGCAGTCAAGCACTTGCACTTCAACCTCGCGCACTATCAGCACGAGTGTGGCCGGGTCTTCTCAATAGAACCCCCTCGGAGTGCCGGAAGCTGGAAAACAGTGGACTGGTGCCACTTGTTTGGCAAGGGATTCTACAAGCACCAGTACGACAACTGTGCTTTTGGTTTGACCGCTGAGCAGGGTTCTCGGCCCAAATCAACAAATCATCAACATAAAAGAGGACAATCACCAAACCATTCCTGGTTTTCTTGCGGAAGATTGTCGGGTCCAAGATCTGTTGGAATCCTTGGTTCCCAAGGTACGCCGACAGCTCCTTATACCAAGAAAGCGGGGCACTTCGAAGCCCGTTCATGGCACGAAACAGTTTCAAAAAGACCCTTTCGCCGGTCTTTGCGTTTCCTATGTTACTCGGAAGCTGCACAAACTCCGGCCGCGCAGTAGCGGCGTGCATGAACGCTACCGAAACGTCACAGGACAGCACAGACCCTTTTCTACACAGAACGGAAAGTAGGAGCCGCAGCCCTTCCAGGCTGGTGGTAGGAGAATAGATCCCCTCAGCGAGCGTCGTGCCGCCCATAGCGGCAAAATCGCGGACAACAAGTCTAGAGCGATAAAGACCAGGCTTCTTAACCGTATTGACCCAACGGCTCGAAAGAACTCTTCTTCCGCTCTCCTTAGCAAGTCGATACGCTTCTCGCTTGCTCACCACTTCTCCAACGTTGAACGACTCCAATTCTTCTAGTTCTAATTTCATGGACAGATAGAGGAGTTTGGGATCTAACAGTTCACAAGACTTTTATTACGACAGCCAGCTACCTAAAGTAAACTCACAGCGAGACTGTTCTTTTGACTGGCGGTGCAACGGCTGAGCAATGCAAAGCAAAGAAGCTAAGCAGCAAAGCTGTTGCTGAAGCCCCTTCGAAAAGGATCCTAATCGTCCAGCTAGCAACTAAGCACCACTGTAGGTGAACCCAGGGAGTGGCGGGCGGGAGAAAATCTTCAAGCAAGCATGAAGCTAAGCTGAATGGTGCAATGCTGGCTGTCGTGCTTGATCCCACAAAGCAGCGGGATCAGCAAGCTGCGAATAAAAGCATGTATATAATCAACATTGAGTAAACACAAGTATCGTTCACAAGACTTTTATTACGACAGCCAGCTACCTAAAGTAAACTCACAGCGAGACTGTTCTTTTGACTGGTGGTGCAACGGCTGAGCAATGCAAAGCAAAGAAGCTGAGCAGCAAAGCTGTTGCTGAAGCCCCAAAAAGACTGCCAGGAAAAAGGGGAGTCTCGCTGCACCACCACCAATTGAAACGGTGAGACGAGCCTGTTATGCACTGTTCAGAGCTGTGACTCTGGCATGTCCCCGCAAAGCATGGGGAGGCCGTAAGGAGTCCATCGCATGGCATGTCCCCGAAAAGTTTGGGGAGGCCGTAAGAAGCATCATTCCACATTCCAAATGATGCTCATTGAGCTGTTGGACCTGGCGAATCGTCATTGTCCTGAAACTCGAAGAGCCGGAGCTTGGGTAAATCCCAGCCTAGATCCACCTCCGCAGGACAAAGGGAGGTACAGTGTTCACGAAACCAAAGCTGTCTCAAATCCAAACGAATGCGGAATTGTTCCAGAATCCCAGCGGGCAAAGCATCACGACCATTCCATCTGGACAACCAACCAATTCAAGACCCGAAAAGCAGCTGAAAAGCGCTAGTCTTTGAGCAAACACCCCCAAGGGGTACGAAGACGTAAACAGCTTGTTGCTGACTGACTCCGCTCCTGTGTTATCTGTCCAGCTTGGGATACGAACTGCCATTCGTCCACCAGGTGTAACTGCAGATACACAATGAAGCAAAGCAATCTGAGCCAGACATTCGTAGCAAGAAATTGTCGGATGCATTGGCACTGAGTTCAATGCCTGCAAAAGCAAAATCCACCAGCTGGAAACATCCGCTGAACCAAATCGTGGCCGTCGAAAGTTTGACAAAGCCACCGATCGCAAACTTGGTTCCTGATCCCATGGCGTCCGCCGCTGCTACCATGGTAGTTCTGGCAGGAAATTGCAAAGGGCGGAGTAGCGTCGGAAGTTTACACCAATGCAGCCAAAACTGAAGAAAAGCAACACTATTGGCGGAGAGTCTTCGCTTCACCTGTGCCGGGTCTGCGACCCTAAGCCAGACTCTCTTGCAGGAAAGAACAACTTTCAACAAGTCTTTCTTCTGGCGAATAGGGAGATGTCTGACCTCAAGCAGCTTCGCCCCCACAGGAATGGCTGTGCCCGTAGGGGAACGGACGAAACGCATGCGCTCGTCGATGCAGTCGAACACTTCCTTAAAATAATGTGGGTCCAGGCTGTGGTTGGTGGCCGGGGGGCAATGAATGTCTTTGTAAAGAACCCCGACCCATGGCCTCAGCAATGGGAAAGCACCCAGCACCCACTGGATAAGACCTGCCACTTTCTGCAAATCCCGCTTGTGTACATGCTTCGGATCGGCCAGCACCTTTTGGACATGGAGATGCAGTTTCAGTCGATTGCTGCGCGGAATTGAAAAGCAACCTGCGCGAACGTTAACGCACCAGCCAATCCATACCACCTGAGGTCCCAGGCAAAGCTTCTTCCAACTCAGGGGAACGTTGAAACATACACAAAAAGCAAGAATGAGAGAGGCTGTGGCATCCAATGTGGAAGCATTTGGGTGACGAAGAAATCGTCCACCTACAGCATCAGGGAGTGCCAAATGAAAATCAACAGATGTAGAGCACGCACGAAGAAGGACCCAAGACGGGCCCACCAAAGTGCTGAAAAGCACGCTCCAAATGGGCAGACGCGATAAAAATAATGCTGACCATCACGGACAGAACCCAACAAAAGTTTGGTATAAGTCTCATTGATATCACACAAAGCATTGGTATTGCAGATGCTGTTATCGACCACCAATCTGTCGGGTCGACCATCGGAGGATACAATGCTCAGTTTTCCCACTGCCAGACGATTTGGCCATCGTTGACGGGGCTCCTCCAGAGAGACTGGGACCAAATAACCAACTGTCTACGCAACTCCGGATTAGCTTGGGCAGATGACCAATTGCCCTCGCAAAGCACAAGCTTGGCATCAATAGTGGAATCCGACTCCCATGTCGCAAACACGTTGCTTTTGGGAATGTTCTTGTCAAATCCAAAAAACCCTCCTTCCCCCCCTCTGCCCCCGCGCCCCTGCCCCCCCACGCCCCCTGACCCCCCCCCGGCCCCCCACCCCCCCCCTCCACCCCCCTCCACTCTCCCCCTCCCCCTCTCCCCCCTCCCCCCCTCCCCCCCCCCCCCGCTCCCCCCTCTCCCCCCCCCCCCCTCTCCCCCCCCCCCTCCCCCCCCCCCCCCCCCTCCCCCCCCCCCCGCCTCCCCCCCCCCCTCCCGCCCCCCTCCCCCCCCCTCCCCCCCCCCTCCCCCCCCCCCCCCCCCCTTCCCCCCCTCCCCTTCCCCCCTCCCCCCCCCCCCTTCCCCCCCCTTCCCCCCCTCCCCCCCTCCCCCCCCCCCCCCTCCCCCTCCGTAGATGGACACTTAAAGGCTATGCTGCACGTGCGTGCCTTGTAAACAAATACTTTACAAAGGAAACACCCGCAGAATAGACGCAACGCACCCGCAGAATAGACGAAATGCACCCTGTCAGCCGCACTGTGTCCTGGGCGGGGGCGCGGAGGGCGCGGAGGGCGCGGAGGGTGCGGAGGGCGCGGAGGGCGCGGAGGGCGCGGAGGACGCGGAGGGCGCGGAGGGCGCGGAGGCGCGGCGCGCCGAGCGGCGCGGAGCGCGCGGAGCGCGCGGAGGGCGCGGAGGGCGCGGAGGGCGCGGAGGGCGCGGAGGGCGCGGAGGGCGCGGACGGTGCAAAGGGCGCGGAAGGCGCGGAGGGCGCGGAGCGCGTGGAGGGCGTGAAGGGGTGCGGAGGGCGCGGAGGCCGCGGCAGGTCAGCCTGGACGATTGCTCAAAAACCCACACCAAACCTGAAAACCTGCTTTATTGTTCCCTGAACCCTGCCCCGGCTCTGGCCCCCCCGCGGGCCCCCTGGTGCCGGGCCCCGGCGGAGCGTGTTCAGGAACCAGAGGGGCCAACCTCCCTGGCCCCTCCCCTACACCCTCCCCAACCTTCTCGCCCCCCCTTCCCCCTCCCCCCTCCCCCCTCCCCCCCTGCCAGTTCACCTCGGCGATGTGCTGGAATCTGCCGAAGTTCGGCAATTCCTCGCGGGTGAACAATTCACCCCCTGAACGAACAAAGTCCCGCAATCGCAATGGAACTGAATCCGAAGCAAGAAAGACATCCAGGATTGGCGAAGGTCTAAAAGCACATTGGGTGCAGCCGGCAAAACCCGCCCCCCCCCCCCATCCTGAAAAGCAAACGGATGGCTTGCAAAGAGCTTGGAAGGCAACAATTGCCTTGCTTCTGTCATTGTGATGTCTCTGGGTTCAAATGCGGGCTGTAACAAAGATAACACTTCAATAGTGGCTTCAGTAAAAGACGCCGGAATCTGAATCAAGTTATCGCTCCTCTCTTCTGATGTCACATCGGAGGCCAACTTTGAAAGAAGAAGCAAAAAGGCCAAAGGCCCTGTCATCTTCTTGCCACTGTGCAAAGTCCACAAAGACACAAAGTGCCGAAATGTCAAGTCAAAAATGTTGGACCAGGGGTAACTTCCACATTGCAGACTGTTGGTTTGTCCAAGGGCTTTATTGGTTTTGGAGTTTGGGGGGTTGCCGACCGGGAACGAGCTTATCCGCCTGGTACCACGCACTAAGCATGGCCCTGCATGTCCCATCATGCCCCCACATTGCGTTTATGGCAGCAACGTTTTGGGATTTCGGGTTGCTTTTATCAGGGAATTTGGGTGTATTTTCGGTAGAGAATGTGCAGACCTTTGTGAATATCTGTGAAAATCTGTGTATAGACACGTCTGCGGGATGCCTTTTTGGCCAAGGCGCATGTTTGACGTGCTTACTGTATGTCCGGGACGTACAGGTCTTCCCTGAACAGTCGAGCATGTTTTTCCTTGAGATTTTGTTTTGTAGGAGAAGTGAGCTTGCGTAGGTGGCGTCAACTGGGTTTTTCCAGTTTTACTTTTGACTCTTGGCTCAAGGTCAAGCGTTGAAACTCGTGGCACAGCTACGGGGGGCCTAAGGGACCTCAGGTCAAGACTACACTCAACCCTCACAGCACGAAGTGCGGACTCTTTTCACTGCGCTGTTCACAGCTTCTCGAGCTCCGCTCGTCTTGAGCCAATGCGAGCACGGCTCTCCAGCTTCAAACACTGTCTGCCAGATACGGGAAAACAAAGGTACTTCAGGTGAAAACACTCAGCCATGGAACTTCTACTCCTAAACACTGTGGGTAGGTTCCTAGCACCTCTTAGGTGCTCTGCTGAGCTCTGTGCAGACCTAAACTGGCTTGAGTCACTTCTGGTCACCAAATACCAGGTCACAGACAGGAAACGAGTTCCGACAAACGAGTTTCGAGAAAACGAACAGAAAACGGTTCTTCCCACTCAAAACAAGGTCTCACCAAGCCAAGAGAAATCTGCACTGCCTGACATGTCCTCGTGCCTATGCTTCACACTCATAGCAGACAACTCAAGTGCACATCACGTGTCAACTGGGAAACTAGGAGGGTCACATATATCACTCGAAAGCGGGCTGCGTCGCTAGCCAGGTTAGGCTCTTCGGAACCGAAGTTCCGGAAGGTATTAACTATGCACTGAAAAGGAAAAACTCTCGAGGTGTCCTTGGCCTGCTTAACACGGCCGAACTATGTGCAGGGACGCCGAGAGAAAGCATTGAGGGCTTAACCAGTTCCGCGAGAAGCTCGGCGGCCTACGGCTACTCACTGGTTTGGCACTGTACAAAGCCCTAGGCAAAAAGTTCTGCAGGTTGAACTGCCTGGTCTGTACTGCCTACCCTTTCAGCCCTGCCAGTACAGGGGAGAAACTCACCCACTTCCGGCTCACTCAGAAAAGGCAAAAAGGTCTGGAACCGATAAATGGGCAGTGCCTGTACTAAACTGAACGCAAGTGGCTTGGCAAAGTCGCCAACCTCCGGCGCAGGCCTAGGCTTTCTCGCCCTTACTAACCTAGGCCCCAGAAACTCATGCCGCAGCAGCACTGAGCTCCTGTTGGCCCCGTTTGCTGACCTGGCTTTCTCGCACTTACTCACCAGGGAGGGGAACCAGCTTTCTCGCTCTTACTAACTGGTTCAACCTCAGCGGCTCCAGAGGAACCCATACCACTTGCACGCAGGGAGGGCTGGGTTGATTTGGGCATCTCAGTTTGGCAGGCTTTCAGGCACCGAGCCACAGCCTTTAACCTCCACATCTGGTGCCTCTGGCTGTCCGTCAGCCCAAGCTTTGGTCCCTAACAACAACGCCTGCCGCTAGGCTTCCTCCTGGATGGGCTTGCACCACCCGGAGAAAAAACAAAAACAAAAACACCCTGCAGGTACAAACAAAGGAAGCACTCGGCAGGCCAAACACGGGTAACCCCAAACTGATGCAGGGAAATGCCCTAAACCTCATACGGTCGGCGTACTAGGATCCTCGTCCGTTCCTGCCACACCTCAGCGCGCTACCCTCCCCTCATCAACCAGTGAGGATCAACAGGGACCGGTTCTAACGTTTTCCTTTCGTGCGCTGTGTTTGCGAGAACCCCGCGTTGGGCCTGTGAGTACCCACAAGCACCTAAGCCCAAAAACCCGGTCCAGCGGTCTGCTGCACAGACCGAGCAAGGGGGCCGAACCGGTGTCAGGCTGAACATAAGCCGCGTCGAGGCGGCCTGTCCTGCAGGGTGTCCTTCGGAACAACTGCGAAAATATTCCGACGGATGGATCTGGGTACGTGCCGGGACTGAGCACTTGTCTGCTTGCATTCTTACAACCTGCATCCTTATGCGATCATTAAAAGACCCAATTCAATGCAAGATTATCCTTGGTGCCCTGTGGCACTCTCAGTTTGGGAACGGACTCAAAGGACCGTCACTGATTGAACGGGGAGAAACATCACCCGTGACAATGGGATTCCGGAGGGTGAGCATCTCACCCTTGATTCTGGCAGGGCATAGCTCCTGCAATTTGGGTGGGTTGGGGCCGTATTAGGTCAGACCTCCCAGGGGACGTCTTCCAAGTCTTCAAAGCCACACACAAGCCAATCACTGCTGCATGCTTCTTCTGGGGAGTCTAGATCCTGAGAACACCCTTCCTCAAGGAAGGTCCAGCCATGTGCGCTGGCTGCAGAAGACAGCGGCGCCAGCGAAGGTTCTCCGGGCTCCGTACCTTGGTGACCTAACTGACGCAAGTCAGCAAGGGAGGCATCGTCCAGAAACACCTGTCTCCTGACTGCTTGATCGAAGCTCGGCCAGCTCCACGTGCACTCCAGGAAGTTTTCAAGACAAAGGGCACAGTGGAGCTCGATGCGTCTTCCATCCTCTCCATACAAGATCGCTGGTTGCCTTTCCCCAGGACCAGGCACGAAGTTGAGGTTATGGGTTGGAATGTTACCACAGCCAGTGCAGTTAAAGTTCAAAAGGCGAAGCCACTGCACGGGCGGGTCGCCTCCCGTTCCCCCGTGGAGCTCTGCTGGGTCTTCCATGCATCTCCATTGCCCACAAGGTCCGGCTCTGACTGTTTTGCCGGATTTGCTGGTGCGAACAAAATACACGCTACTGTCCTCGGAGAGGAGCAGCCACTCTTTCCGGCCCTTGTGAAACCAGCGAAAGCAGAGTGCTTGGTGTAAAGTCCTGCCTTGGCTGGGTCCACAATTGGCTCTATGGGCCCAAGTTCGCTCTGGATTTGCCAGGCTGCTCGAGCATCTTACCTGGTCTTCCAAGGCTGGAGAAACTCCACAGCCGGCTGTAAGAGGACTCGCATAAGGGAAGAGTTCCCCAAGCCGGGCTGCTTCGCCTTCCAGTCCGGCCGTGCCTTCTATCTGGCTCTCTGCATCACAAGTTGGGTGAGATGACTCCAACCCGTCACTTGTTGGCAGTGAGGATCGACTGCACAGGTGCTCTGGACATGGCTCAAATGAAGGCTGCGAAAAACAGGCCTGGTACCCAAAGCAGTTAGGGGACTCGAGGCTGGTTCACACAGCTACCGCTCTGCTACCTGTGCACCCCACCGGGGTTGAGCCGAGATCTTGAGCCAGGTCACATATATCACTCGAAAGCGGGCTGTGTCGCTAGCCAGGTTAGGCTCTTCGGAACCGGAGTTCCGGTAGGTATTAACTATGCACGGAAAAGGGACTCTCGAGGTGTCCTTGGCCTGCTTGACACGGCCGTACTATGTGCAGGGAGCACCGAGAGAAGAAAAAGGGCCTAACCCGATCCGCGAGAAGCTCGGCGGCCTACGGCTACTCACTGGTTTGGCACTGTACAAAGCCCTAGGCAAAATGTTCTGCAGGTTGAACTGCCTGGTCTGTACTGCCTACCCTATCAGCCCTGCCAGTACAGGGGAGAAACTCACCCACTTCCGGCTCACACAGAAAAGGCAGAAGGTCTGGAACCGATACATGGGCAATGCCTGTACTAAACTGAACGCAAGTGGCTTGGCAAAGTCGCCAACCTCCGGCACAGGCCTAGGCTTTCTCGCCCTTACTAACCTAGGCCCCAGGAACTCATGCCGCAGCAGCACTGAGCCCCTGTTAGCCCCGTTTGCTGACCTGGCTTTCTCGCACTTACTCACCAGGGAGGGGAACCAGCTTTCTCGCTCTTACTAACTGGTTTACCTCAGCGGCTCCAAGGAGCCCATACCACTTGCACGCAGGGAGGGCTTGGTTGATTTGGGCAGCTCAGTTGGGCAGGCTTTCAGGCACCGAGCCACAGCCTTTAACCTCCACAACCTGGTGCCTCTGGCTGTCCGTCAGCCAAGCATTGGTCCCTAACAACAACGCCTGCCGCTAGGCTTCCTCCAAGATGGGCTTGCACCACCCGGAGAGAAACAACAGCACCCTGCAGGAAACTCAAAGGAAATCCTCGACAGGCCAAACACGGGTAACCCCAAACTGGGTGGGTGGCGGCAAGCCCTAAAACCTCAATCGGGTGGGAGACCCGCTTGTTCTCAGCTACCGGAACCTCGTCCGGCGTCTCCCTGTCCATTCCAGTCCCCTCAGCGCCCTCCCTCCCCTCATCAACCAGTGAGGATCTTCAGGGTGCGGTTCTAACGTTATCCTTTCGTGCGCTGTGTTTGCGAGAACCCCGTGTTGGGCCTGTGGAAGACCCACAAGCACCTGAGCCCGAAAACCCGGTCCAGCGGTCTGCTGCACAGACCGAGCAAAGGGGCCGAACCGGTGTCAGGAAACAAAAGCCGCATCGAGGCGACCTGTCCTGCAGGGTGTCCATCGGAACAACTGCGAAAATATTCCGACGGATGGTTCTGAGTACGTGCCGGGACTGAGCACTTCTGCTTGCATTCTTACAACCTGCAACCTGATGCGACCATTAAATGATCCAATTCTATGCAAGATTCTCCGTGGTGCCCTATGGCACTCTCAGTTTGGGAACGGACTCACAGGACCGTCGCTGATTGGACGGGGAGAAGCTTCACCCGTGACAAAGGGATTCCGGAGGGTGAGCATCTCACCCTTGATTCTGGCAGGGCATAGCTCCTGCAATTTGGGTGGGTTGGGGCCGGATTAGGTCAGACCTCCCAGGGGACGTCTTCCAAGTCTTCAAAGCCACACACTAGCCAATCACTGTTGCCTACTTCTTCTGGGGAGTCTAGATCCTGAGAACACCCTTCCTCAAGGAAGGTCCAGCCATGTGCGCTGGCTACAGAAGACAGCGGCGCCAGCAAAGGTTCTACGGGTTCCGTACCTTGGTGACCTAACTGACGCAAGTCAGCAAGGGAAGCGTAGTCCAGAAACACCGGTCTCCTAACTGCTTGGTCGAAACTCGGCCAGCTCCACGTGCACGCTAGGAAGCTTTCTAGACAAAGGGCACAGTAGAGCTCGATGCGTCTTCCATCCTCTCCATGCAAGATCGCTGGTTGCCTTTTCCCAGGACCGGGCAAGAAGTTGAGGGTATGGGTTGGAATGTTACCACAGCCAGTGCAATTGAAGTTCAAAAGGCGAAGCCACTGCACGGGCGGGTCGCCTCCCGTTCCCCCGTGGAGCTCTGCTGGGTCTTCCATGCATCTCCATTGCCCACAGGGTCCGGCTTGGACTGTTTTGCCGGATTTGCTGGTGCGAACAAAATACACGCTGCTATCCTCGGAGAGGAGCAGCCACTCTTTCCGGCCCTTGTGATGCCAGCGAAAACAGAGTGCTTGGTGGAAAGTCCTGCTTTGGCTGGGACCACAATTGGCTCTATGGGCCCAAGTTCGCTCTGGATTTGCCAGGCTGCTCGAGCATCTTGCCTGGTCTTCCAAGGCTGGAGAAACTCCACAGCCGGCTGTAAGAGGACTCGCATAAGGGAAGAGTTCCCCAAGCCGGGCTGCTTCGCCCTCCAGTCGGGCCGTGCCTTCTTTCTGGCTCTCTGCAGAGCAAGTTGAGATGACTCCAACCCATCGCTTGCTGGCAGTGAGGATCTCGACTGCACAGGTGCTCTGGACATGGCTCAAATGAAGGCTGTGAAAAAGCAGGCCTGGTACCCAAAACAGTTAGGGGACTCGAGGCTGGTTCACACAGCTACCGCTCTGCTACCTGTGCACCCCACCGGGGTTGAGCCGAGACCTTGAGCCAGTCACATATATCACTCGAAAGCGGGCTGCGTCGCTAGCCAGGTTAGGCTCTTCGGAACCGAAATTCCGGTAGGTATTAACAATGCACGGAAAATGGTCTCTCGAGGTGTCCTTGGCCTGCTTAACACGGCCGAACTATGTGCAGGGAACACCGAGAGAAATCATTGAGGGCTTAACCAGTTCCGCGAGAAGCTCGGCGGCCTACGGCTACTCACTGGTTTGGCACTGTACAAAGCCCTAGGCAAAATGTTCTGCAGGTTGAACTGCCTGGTCTGTACTGCCTACCCTATCAGCCCTGCCAGTACAGGGGAGAAACTCACCCACTTCCGGCTCACTCAGAAAAGGCAGAAGGTCTGGAACCGATACATGGGCAATGCCTGTACTAAACTGAACGCAAGTGGCTTGGCAAAGTCGCCAACCTCCGGCACAGGCCTAGGCTTTCTCGCCCTTACTAACCTAGGCCCCAGGAACTCATGCCGCAGCAGCACTGAGCTCCTGTTAGCCCCGTTTGCTGACCTGGCTTTCTCGCACTTACTCACCAGGGAGGGGAACCAGCTTTCTCGCTCTTACTAACTGGCTCACCTCAGCGGCTCCAAGGAGCCCATACCACTTGCACGCAGGGAGGGCTTGGTTGATTTGGGCAGCTCAGTTGGGCAGGCTTTCAGGCACCGAGCCACAGCCTTTAACCTCCACAATCTGGTGCCTCTGGCTGTCCGTCAGCCAAGCATTGGTCCCTAACAACAACGCCTGCCGCTAGGCTTCCTCCAAGATGGGCTTGCACCACCCGGAGAGAAACAACAGCACCCTGCAGGAATCTCAAAGGAGATCCTCGACAGGCCAAACACGGGTAACCCCAAACGGGTGCAGGGAAATGCCCTAAACCTCATACGGTCGGCGTACTTAGGATCCTCGTCCGTTCCTGCCACACCTCAGCGCCCTCCCTCCCCTCATCAACCAGTGAGGATCTTCAGGGTGCGGTTCTAACGTTATCCTTTCGTGCGCTGTGTTTGCGAGAACCCCGTGTTGGGCCTGTGGAAGACCCACAAGCACCTGAGCCCGAAAACCCGGTCCAGCGGTCTGCTGCACAGACCGAGCAAGGGGCCGAACCGGTGTCAGGCTGAACAAAAGCCGCATCGAGGCGGCCTGTCCTGCAGGGTGTCCATCGGAACAACTGCGAAAATATTCCGACGGATGGATCTGGGTACGTGCCGGGACTGAGCACTTGTCTGCTTGCATTCTTACAACCTGCATCCTTATGCGATCATTAAATGATCCAATTCTATGCAAGATTCTCCTTGGTGCCCTGTGGCACTCTCAGTTTGGGAACGGCTTAAAGGACCGTCACTGACTGTACGGGGAGAAGCTTCACCCGTGACAATGGGATTCCGGAGGGTGAGCATCTCACCCTTGATTCTGGCAGGGCATAGCTCCTGCAATTTGGGTGGGTTGGGGCCGGATTAGGTCAGACCTCCCAGGGGACGTCTTCCAAGTCTTCAAAGCCACACACCAGCCAATCACTGCTGCATGCTTCTTCTGGGGAGTCTAGATCCTGAGAACACCCTTCCTCAAGGAAGGTCCAGCCATGTGCGCTGGCTGCAGAAGACAGCGGCGCCAGCGAAGGTTCTACGGGCTCCGTACCTTGGTGACCTCGCTGACGCAAGTCAGCCAGGGAGGCATCGTCCAGAAACACCTGTCTCCTGACTGCTTGATCAAAGCTCGGCCAGCTCCACGTGCACTCCAGGAAGTTTTCAAGACAAAGGGCACATTGGAGCTCGATGCGTCTTCCATCCTCTCCATACAAGATCGCTGGTTGCCTTTCCCCAGGACCAGGCACGAAGTTGAGGGTATGGGTTGGAATGTTACCACAGCCAGTGCAATTGAAGTTCAAAAGGCGAAGCCACTGCACGGGCGGGTCGCCTCCCGTTCCCCCGTGGAGCTCTGCTGGGTCTTCCATGCATCACCATTGCCCACAAGGTCCGGCTCGGACTGTTTTGCCGGATTTGCTGGTGCGAACAAAATACACGCTGCTGTCCTCGGAGAGGAGCAGCCACTCTTTCCGGCCCTTGTGATGCCAGCGAAAGCAGAGTGCTTGGTGGAAAGTCCTACTTTGGCTGGGACCACAATTGGCTCTATGGGCCCAAGTTCGCTCTGGATTTGCCAGGCTGCTCGAGCATCTTGCCTGGTCTTCCAAGGCTGGAGAAACTCCACAGCCGGCTGTAAGAGGACTCGCATAAGGGAAGAGTTCCCCAAGCCGGGCTGCTTCGCCCTCCAGTCGGGCCGTGCCTTCTGGCTCTCTGCAGAGCAAGTTAGGTGAGATGACTCCAACCCATCGCTTGCTGGCAGTGAGGATCTCGACTGCACAGGTGCTCTGGACATGGCTCAAATGAAGGCTGTGAAAAAGCAGGCCTGGTACCCAAAACAGTTAGGGGACTCGAGGCTGGTTCACACAGCTACCGCTCTGCTACCTGTGCACCCCACCGGGGTTGAGCCGAGACCTTGAGCCAGTCACATATATCAACTCCCCCTCATGACCAAGAGTTTCACTGTTGGTCACGTCAACTAAGCTCCACGCAAAGTCAACTAAGCTCCTCGCCGGGGCGCGCATTCCGGCGCATTCCTCAGTCCTAGACCGCTGCACTGCTTCAGACCGCTGGAGGTCGACTAACTCTCGCAAAGAAACCTGGCTGGGCGGGTGGGCGGGCAAGCCAGGGGGCGGGCGGGCGGGCGCGAATTACCGCAGTCGCAAGCTTTCCAGGGCGACGTCCGCGAAAGCTGGCGGATAGTGCTGCGTTGCTTTGAGATCAAAGTTTCGTGAATGATCTCCCTTGCAGGTACATGCAAATGTTTCGGACATTGTTCGCACAAACTGTTCATCGTTCGACATCAGTTTCCAAATCTTTCGGATAGGTAATCCATCTCTGCCTACCAAGCCTGAAACACAGCCGTGCACTTCGCCAGTGTAATGGGTTCTTTGCTTTGCAAACGAACGGGTGCTTGCCCATCCCCAGTAGGCACACCTCTGCGGCCATTCTATGACCCATACCCCACTTGCGGGTGGTTCACCATCACTAAGAAGCTCCGCCAGAGCTTGCGATGCACCGTGAATAAAGCTTGTAGATGGTCCTGATAGCCCGGCCGATCTTCGTGTCGCCGTTGGTACGGGCTACCTCCGGTACAAGGAGTGCTGCTCCAGAAAACAACCTTCATCCCCCATTCTCTCGCAACATTCATTGCAGACATGACCCGCTCCACGGTGTCATTCGAGGTTCCGTCAACCCCTTGAGTAATCGGCAGGACAAATACTTGGTGCACACTTCCTTGCAGGTACAGATTCGAACGTGAACTCGTGCAAAACTCGATCAGCAAAGTTGAATATTCAGTCTCGAGTTCGCATAGCCGACAGAAAGCTTCATATTCGAGGTTGTCCGGCCCGAGTATCGAATCTAGCACTCCAGACAGCAACAAGCAAGACCTGACTGCCGGGACCTCTCGGAAATCGATGCTGGTCACATCTTCTAGTCCGAGGGTTGCTGTATGCTTTGCTGTTTGGAGACGATTTAAATTCTTTGTGAGAAGATCGCTCACATTCTCGGTTCCGGCTACTCCCTCTACTGCTAACTCGCCGCTATGGACACGGTCTTGGATAAAGCACAACCTCAAGTCTATATGCCGCATGCGTCTGAGTAGCCCCTCCATGCTGGCAATTTGCCTAGCTGAGGCAGAGTCAGTGTACACGCGGTGGGGTTTTTGGAGGGTGCCCCAGATATGCGCCGTCAATTGCGCAAGTCCTGCCACCTCTTTCGCTGTCTCGGCGATGGCAAACAACTCTGCCTCTGCTGAGCTGAGTGCCACGACGCTCTGCAGGCGGCTGTACCCCTTTATGCAGTACCACAGACCGTCCACTGCGATGTAGATCACTCCGCCACTGGTGCTCTTCCGGGCTACGCTCATCTCGCTGCCCCAATTGCTGTCGCAATAGGCTACCAGGCTGGCATTCTCCCCCTCATTGGTCTTGCCATCTCCGAGCGGGAAGATTTGATCTAACAGCGGAAACGCTGCTAACCATCGCAGGAACTTGCGAAGTGCATCTTCATGCACTTGCCGTGGCATGCTTTGTCCGCGCGACAACATGGAGTGAAAGTACGTTATATCTGAGCGAGTTTGACAGAGCCAGCCTATCTTCCCTAGGCAACTTCGGAACCGTGAAGCTGCTTCACTGGACAGCTCCTTTGAAGGCTCTTCAACACTCTCCTCATCGTACATACTCCTGATGTCGGGTGTCGTCAAGGATGCTTTTACGGTGGATATGTCCCATCCGAAGGATGTAAAGACCGACTTCACATACTCAGGCTTCACCCCAAGCATGATCTGTCGTCCATCCCAACGGATTAAACGACCGAGGAATTCCATCTGCCCATCTTCGATCAGCCTCCCTGTCACTTTGACTTTCAAGACTGAACTCAGGGCTTCGTGGACGTACTCGAACCCTTTCTCGGTAGAGGACACAATGAGCAAATCATCCACGTACGCTAACATGATGATATACTCCCATCCGGATTCAAGGTTGACCCATCCGCTGAAAAGCGTCGGTTCAAGCGGACTCGCTTGTAAGCCTAGTGCAGATACGATCCTGTTCAGGTGTCGCTGCCAACTAAGGCTAGCGGAACGCAAACCGTAGAGCGCTTTCTCTAGTATCAAGTACGCGGTTTCGCCGCTCTCGAGCGCGAATGTACTTGGCAACTCGATAATGGTGGGTTCCACTACCTGCGCAAAGAGAAACGCGGTGGAGATGTCGAGGCCGTAAGCCCGCATCCTTCCCTTCGCCGCCCGTGCAAGGACGATCTTGAGGGCTTCCACCGACGCAGTATTGGAACTCAACCCCAAATCGAGTGCGGATGGTCGGCCATGAGCAAAATCCTTAGCGACTATCCTTGCTCGGACTAGTCCTGGGGCCTTCTGAGTGAGGACCCATCGGGACTTGACCGTCCGACAGTTTGGGTTGGCTTTGCGGTATTCATCAATCTCGCTCTTTGATCTTGCATAACCAACTTTCAGACTATCGAGCGCATTCACCTCTTTCTTGATTCCTTGCCATGTCTCTTCAGGATCCAGCTGAAAACCTTCCAGGTCATCGTAGCTGGCTCGAGGTCGATTCACCCACAGAGTCCTGTCTTGGATTCTCATGTACGTCCCTGCGGACTCATCTTCCTTTTTCTCTTTAACTGAAGAACATACACAAGGGTGGTCTTGGAGATTCAACAACTCAACTGCTTCACGCTCGACCGACTGCTGTTGCTTGTGGTGCTGCCGTTGTGTTGTTGTGTTCAAGCAAACATATGGGAACTTCTCCACGCTCGACCGACCAACAAGTAAGTGACATGCTGCTTCGACGTCGTAGTGGTCACAACAAGAAAGTGGTTGTGGTGTGTAGTGGGCGCTCTCGAGCAATTCCTCCAGGTATCGGACTGGGACCCCCTCATGGAATGTCTGGGGATGCTCTGGAGCGTCTCCCATATCCTCATCCTCAGCCTCGGACGGCTGGTATTCGGATACATTCCAGTCAGCATCCGGTGCTGACATCTCCGGGATCTCCAGGTCTCCGACTCCTGCTTGCTCAGGATCAAACGCTCGGACCTCCTCTCCTCCAAAGCGTGTTCGTTTGTTCGGCTTCATTTGCTCGTCATCATCGTATGGGTCTTCTCCAATTAGCTCCTCAGGTCTTCGGTCGACCTTCGGTCCTTCATCTAATGCCTCCAGAGCATCATCGATGGAATCACGCAACCATTTTTGGTATCTCTTCACACACTTTTGGGAATGCCTACTCGAGCTGACGCCTTCTTGGCATCCTGGGCACTTGGGGGTAACGCCATGTTGTCTCACCCAGTCTATGGGAGGACCTCCACCTGGAACATATGGGAGAAACAGCTCTTTGGTCTTCGGTGCTTCCGGCGGGGGCACGAAGCCATCTAGGGCTTTTGCACCGGGAAGAAGATTTGCGTCGAAACGCAACGGGTAGAGCAATTTGAGTCCGGGCGCGATCACCCGTTTCGTCTCCCTACCATCCAAGCGGATTTCCATGGCATGACCTGTGCTCCCAAGCACTGGTCCCAAGTAGATCCCTCGAGCATACTTGGCATCCGCGTCAGGTCTTCTAGCCCGCGTTATCTTAGCGTATGCTACCGCACCGAACGGATACGTGACTTGCGGTCGCACTCGATCTCCGCGGATCTTCTGCATGGGTGTCATGGTCGACCCTACAGAAACTGAAAACCTGTTGTGCGTGTGTGCTGCGTATTGAAACAAAAGGTCGAAAACATCCGCACACTCACCATCCAAAACAACACCATGTTCACGCAACTCAAGCTCATGGGTCTAAGCAAACTGCAATTGCAAAGCTCATGGTATGAACCAGTACGATGAATGCAAGCTTGCGAAAGAAGCACTGGTCAAGCTGAAACTCTCTCGGGTTCAGGTCGCTACGCTTTCGGGCTGGAGCGGTCCCTCTAGTGCGCTGGCAAAACTCACAGTCAGACATGTATGGTACGTGTCCCTGCATGTAGTGCTAAAGCTCTGCCTGTTTACTACGCACATTGTCACCAATGATTCCTTCTTCAGTGACTAACTCAAACTGCTGTTGTAGCTGTCGCGTATCGGGCTCTTTTCTCTTGTCTTGGGACAAAGCTGCAAGGATTGGGTTGAGCTTCTCCGTACTCCCTTTTAGGGAGACGGGGAACGAGAACGATCGCGCTCTTGGCGATCTCGGCGGCGCATGACAAGTTCCATGAATGTAGCCGACGGCGCGCCACTCCACGGGATTGGAGTTTCGGGCGTGCGTTCGGGCCGCGGACCTGGAGGAGGCGGAGGTATCGGGAGCGCCAGCCTCGGCGCGACCGACCTCGCAGCCTGTATGTCCTGCGACCTTGCTCGGCGCCGGTCCTCGTATTGTTGGCCAGTGAGGACTCCCGCCTCGAGCTAAGCGCGAAGGCTCATTGTGTTGAATGGCCTTCCTGCCGGTATCAATGTTCCCGCATCTCCTGTTTCCATCGTTTCTGCCATCCTCATCACCGTGCTGGAGAGGTCGCTGGTGGCTTTTGGAGGTATCAAGCTGACCGGCAGTTGGGCGTGGTCCTTCACACGGAGAGGAAAACGGCGCTGGGCGTCGACAGGATGGATGACGTGGATTGCTCGTCGATTTGGAGGGGCGTGGACGGCACAAGCCCCGGGAACAGCGACCCACCAGACACGCCGGTGACGCTGTATTGCCTCCTGTGCCAGAAGTATGTCACCGAAGCCCATTTGATGAGCGAATGGTTGCACTGGGACCGAGCAAGTTTCCTCAGCGGAACCCGAGGAAACGACCGCGGCAGCACCGGCGAGCCCAGGGCCAGGACGACGGTGGTGGTGGAGAAGACGAGTCCGACGAGGATTGGAGAGAATGGAGGCCACTGCCCTCGGACCTTTGAGGGAGAGCTTCCTGCGGATGCAGGCTGGCGCTGACGATCCCGGCGCGGGGCCGGATGGCTCCCGAGGATCGACTCCCATGGTCGATTGGTCCACATGGTCCGGCAGCAAATTCCGCACCGGTCTCATGGCCTTGCCCTTTTCCTTGGATTTGATCTTCGGCGTCGGCTTCATCAGGACTACAGCGGGTTCCTCGGCTGGAGCCTCTAACATCGAAGGATCCGTCTGGAATTCCCTCACCCCAGTGTGGGACGACGGTGCCTCCGCCGCTTCCGTCTCTTCCATGATGCACTCTATCGAGCGATAAGGTCGAAGGGTCCAGCCTTTGCCGAATCCCCTTCCGGGTCCAGATCCATCTCGTCCCTTCCAGTGGACTCCGCCTCGGCATACGTTGCCTGGAGCTCCTCTCGGAGATTCTGTGGAAGCTCCATGCCGCGCTGCGCGGCGTTGACCTCCAACAGTATCAATCTCCTGCGTCTCGTCCCCTGGCGCATGCCTTCCAACTCTTTGAATGCTTCGTTGCATCGTGGCACTCGGATCCATAGCGGCGGTCTCCTACCTGTCCTACTCTAGGAAAACTTCGCCTCTTTGAGCAATCCAAGCTGCCAATCTCAACCTCATCAGGGAAATCCTCCAAGCAAGCACGACAGACAACTGTTCCCTACCATGCTCATGCACAAGACGCTCAACTGCTGGTGTGGAGCTCCTGTTGCTTGGAGTGGCTGCTGTCATTTTCAAATACAAGACGCTCGACTGTTGGTGTGGTGCTGTTGTCCTGTTGCTTGAGTGAGATGGCGCTGCTGTCATTTTCAAACACAAGCCGCTGCTGTTGTCCTGTTGCTTGTGTGAGATAACGCTGTTGTCTTCACAAAAAATCAAGCGTTCATCCCGATCAAGCTCATGAACAACTGGCGTATCCACATGACTGAAAAACTGAAGTTGATCCCTCGCAGAGTCAGAAACGTCACCAGCTGTCCTTAGTCTGTCCTTAGCTTCACCTTGGTCCAGGTCAACATGTTCGTGGCTCGTCTGAAACTCGCAATCAACTTCCTCATCAAGACATGAAACATCCAGCAATTGGTTTTCGGGCTACACACACTCTCGCAGAGCTGCGATGACCTCGATTCGAAGTCGAACGATGAAAATCACCCGACTTCGACGAAAACTGTTCCGTTTTGGCGATCAAATCCTGCGATTTCAGCACTAAAGAATGGTCATTCCGAACTGACGCAAGCCAACTAACTGAAGCATGGTTGGTCTGAGCGTTACGCCGTGCTTTCGGACGGTAATTACGCCCTGCTGGTCGCACATTGCTGGCTCCCAACCTCCATTTTGACAAAGTAAGTTGATGTTCAGTAAATTGTGCTTGATCTGATTGGAAATGACGGCTTCAAACCTAGCCCTACACATGTACACAGCGTCACCCTCATGCTCAGAACTGCTCTTCAGTGATGCTGATGTGGTGGTTTCAAAGCACACTTCCACCAAAACATGTGTCGATCTGCCAATCTCACGCACACACATGCCTATCTCTTCTGCAAACACAACGCTCGCCAGCGCTGCCCAACTTTGAAGCGACACTACGTAGTCTGCAAACACGCGACTGCTGGGCACCTCCGAAAGACAAAGCCGCAGCGGCGACGAGCCAGGCCGTTACGACGCCAGAGGCACCATCGTCTTCATCGTCTACATCGGCGAAAGCAGCAGCGCAGCCCACAACCAAAGGCAGTGGAAAAGCACAGTCATCAATCAAGACGTTTCTGGAAGGATATCACTTCGGTATGATGCTCACGAACCAGGTGGTTAGTTTTCCTTCAGATGATCGCGTTTACTGGTTGATTGACTCTGGTAGTTCGTTCCACATCATCACGAGAGAGACGCTTGAGAGTGATCATGTGAAGGTCCTTGCATGGCTTGAAGGACGCCCGAAGTCGTATGCGGAGACTGCGACAGGAGATTCCGTTTGGCCAGATACGATTTGGCAACATTCGTTGAATGAAGAGCAGAAGACACGGTCGGTGAGGCTGTATGGCTTGTTGAAAGCAGCTTTCTTGGACCATGCTAGGGCAACCCTCATGATACAGGCGTTCAGCGAAGGTTTGCCACTTGATGGGTCTCTTGCAGATCCAGCCAGAAGTTTGGGGAATGTGAACTGTGGGTACGAGCTGCTTAGGCAGCTGGCTCAGCAGTTTTCGTTGCGCAGCAGAGCAGAGGCCTTGTCGATGCGGTCGGAACTGTTGCACAGGATATTCGCCTTGAGAAATTCAGAAATGAATGCAGCTACGATGGTCGGTGATGTGATCAGAAAGATCGACATAGAGGTGTCACGTTACGCCAAGCTGTTGGGCACGCTGCCAACAGCACTAGACAGGCAAGGGTTGAGCATCGGAGATGGAGACATGCTTGTGATTTTGCTGCGGAGTTTGCCAGAAGAAGCGAAGAAGTACGTTTTGCATCACTCGGGAGCAGAAACGTATCAGTCATGTCGGAGTGCAGCTCTTCGTTTTGAGCGTCAACAGAGACTCTTCTTGGATCTGAACTTGTCACCAGGAAAGAAGCAACAAGTGTATGAGGTGTTTGATATGACAGCATGGGACGATGACGGACAGTATGAGTGTGCATGGCCTGAGCATGACGGTGCATGGCATGATGTGTCAGTTTCTGCGGTAAGTGCTGAACGGTGTGGTCGTTGTGGTAGGAAGAATCACAAGACAGAAAACTGTAGCACAGACATGTCCAAGGTGAAGTGTTTTTCTTGTGGGGAACTAGGACACATCAGCGCGCATTGCAGTAAAGCCCACGGCTCAGCCTCATCCTCTGGAAAGGGAAAAGGAAAGGAGAAAGGAAAGGAACGAGGAAAAGGCAAAGATGGAAAAGGAAAGGATAAAGGAAAAGGAAAGGCAAAGGGCAAAGAAAAGGGAGCAAAAGGTCCTGGAAAGGGCAAGAAAGGAAAGATGTTTGAATTAGTGGAATCTTTGCCGCCAGTGCCTGAGCATCCGCAGGTCGATGAGGGCTGGGGTGCGTTTGTGTGGGATGAGGGCTGGAGCAACGGTTGGGATGAGCAATGGACAGATGAGATCTGGAACACCGCTGCTGCTGACGAGAGCGTAGGAGAGAGTTTGCAGTTGAGCGCGGTGTTGCCTGTTGAACAGCCTGTTTGTCTGGAACCACTCGTGATCGCTGGACTGAGAGCAGAAGCGAGAGATGGGGAATGGTGGTTGCTGGACAGCGGGGCAGGGGTGACAGTGCTGAGTCTGAAGTATGCAGAGATGTTTGGAGTCTACGTTGATGACTCGAAGAGACAGCATGTGGGGCAAGAGTTTTCTGCAGCGAACGGCAGCTCTGTGCGAATGCTTGGTGAACGGACGATATCCGTCGAACTCCTGCTCGAGAACGGGAGTGGAGAGAACACGTGGCATGCAGCAAGCATGAATGTTTGGGTAGGAGACACGAACCACAACATTATTTCCACGACCATGCTTTGTTTTCGCGGTTGGAGTTTTTCTCAAAATTGTGCCGGGATTGCGCTTGCCACCTCTGCAGGCCTGACAGCCAAAGAGGTCACACTGTTTGGAAATGTTCCCTGGTTGAGGTTGAAACCACTGTTGAAGCCCTCCCAGGGTTCTTCGAACGAAGTCGAACTTTCCCTCTCCTCGATATCCGCTGAAGGTGGGGTTCTTGTAGCGCCTGTGACACGGTCGACACAAGCAGAGTTGGCACAGCATCGATTGCAAGGACACACACCATATCATCCTGGCTGTAGGCACTGTCAAGTTGCCAGAACGGTCTTTCAGCATCGCAAGCGTGTGAACGGAAGACTTGAAAGTGAAGTCGTGGCAGATTTCTTCTACTTGTCGTCCACGGGTGAAGATCACAGGCAGGTCCGAGCAGACAACCTGAGGGTGTTGGTACTTGTCGAGCGCATGAGCATGATGACTGGTGCTATCTTGACATCAGGGGATCTTGTAGCGACGCGTACAGAGATCGTGAAATGGCTGCGTGAGTTTGGTCTGGAGTCAGGCTCCTCTTCGGTGTTGTTGATCACAGATGCTGAAGGGGCAGTGTCCGATTTGATCACAGGGGCTTCTGGCGAATTCTCCTTCCAAGTTCGAAAGGCAGGACCCCAGCATCATGAAGCAGTCGGAGTGGCAGAACGTGGTGTGCGCAGGATTAAGGAGTCCTTGCAGACGTTGAGGTCAGATCTCAATCAGGAAGGGCTTGACTTGTGCTACAACCATGGAGGATTTGCCAGTGCGTTGTGCTACGTGTGTGGAAGTTTGAACAGATTCTCTAAAGCGCACGGGAGTGACATGGCACCTTGTGATCTTGTGCTTGGGAGGCCCAGTCCAAAAGGACCCTTCACTTTGTTTGGAGCCATAGTCCTAGCAGAACTTCCCCAATCAATCAAGGATCTCGCCCCTAACCTTCCCAGGTTCACCGAAAGTGCCTTCCTCCATCCCATCCTTGGGTCACAGGCCATCAAAGTTCGAGCGCTCATCCGAGTCGAGGGACAGTTGGTGCTAAAGACATTCGCAGCTACGTCGGTGAAACTTTGTGTACCCTTGACATGGCGTCTGGAACTTGTTGAGGGCATCGTTGGAACTCTTGGTGGAGGCCCCCAGTTGCCTTCAGCAAGTGACCTGTGTCACTGAGAGCCCCAGCGTCAGGTCCTCCAGCTCAGTGGGTGAGAACTCATGGATACACGGAAGGATGCTCAGCGTGTGACAATGCACGACATGGGCGTAGACTGGGCGGTGCGCATACGAGAGCCTGTCATCGGAGGTATGAACGCTGGTTGACAGAGTCCATGGCATCTGATGGTGCTAGAGTGGCTATGCAGCCACCTTTGGATGCATCACGTGAAGCCGGAAGTGGATCGGCTGAGGCAGGAAGGTCCCAGCAGTTTGAGACCAATGTTGAGAGTGATGAGCGGAGATTGGTGTTGAAGGACGAAGGTCGAGAGGAAGTGATGCCGATTCCGGTGGGGATCCCTGCACCAATGGCGGGGCGCCCACCGTCATCTTCTGAACATGAACCACGACCAGAGAGAGAGCAGCGCTCAGGTGGAGAGGTGTCGACTCGTGGTGTTGCTTCCGGGAGTACAGGTGATGAGCCAGAGTTGAAGCGTGTGCGGGTAGTTGAGCCAGCATCGCCATCAGCATCATCACGACCTTCACTGCTACAGCGCAGGCCCGCCAAGTCATCCGAGCACATGCAAGTGGACGAGCAAGGATCAGGCCCAAGGGTACCAGAGCAAAAGGGGGTGAAGAGGCATCCTGATGTTGAGCTTGTTGATCTTGAAGATGAGATTCGAGCCTCAGGACCCCAGGAGCCGAGACGACTCGAGGGCTTGTGCTGGTCCAGCAACGCATGTGAAAGTGTTCTGCTGAGCGACGTTGTGACAAGTCCGAGCATGTTTGATGTGGAGGTGAACAGCATTCGATTCCGAGATGGAAGTCAGGACGCGAAGAGTGAGAGTTTCATGTTGGGAGGACGTCGCGTGTTGATTTGGAAGCCTGATGCCGGAGTAGACGACAGTACGCTGGAGGAACTGCCGGGAGATCTTGTATTCTCCGGGATGCAAGAGGAACTCACCAACTTAGAGCGTTGTCAGACAGGCAGAGCAATCCTTGAGCATGAAGTGAAGATCCTGAAGGCTAAGAACCCATCGCTGAGACTAATACCCGCTCGATGGGTTTGTGCCAGAAAGAATCCCACTCGCGTCAGGTGTCGCATTGTGGCAAAGGACCTTGCACATGGCTCGGCAAGAAAGCAAGGGTTTAGCTCACCAACCCCAAGCCATGATGCCATGATGCTCACCTTGATCTTCATGGCCACGCGTGACATGCAAGGTTGTGCGGCAGACATTGGGCATGCTTTCATGAACTCACCGTTGGACACCAAGTCGAATCCCGTTGTGTTGAAGCTACCGCTGAGCATCAGTTCGGAAGATGGCCAGGCTATCTTCTTCTTCCTGTATTGCGCATTGAATGGACTGCGGGATGCTTCGTTGGCATGGCTTAAGCTTCTTTCGTCGTTGATCCGTCCACTAGGTCTGTTGAGTGATGCACGTGAACCATGTCTCTTTGCGGGTGTTGTGTGGCACAAGGATAGATCAAGCAGAGTGATGATCGTATGCTACGTGGACGATTTGCTAATCGTCACTGATGATCAGTGGGCTGAAGACTTGGTCTTGAGTGCCATCGGGAAGCGAGTAACCGTAAAGGTGACAGGTAGGGTGAAGACATCCAGTCAAGGTGGCGGCATGGTTGAGTTCATTGGTCGGTGCATTCGTCGGTGGCCGGGGCAGAGTGCAGTCGAGGTAGGTGTGAAGCCTGAATACTTGCAATCCTGCTTCGATGCGTTTGGCATCCAAAAGGGCACAACTGCCGTTCCAGACCTAGCAGGTCTACTGGAGAAAACAGGTGCACCGGTTTTGACGTCGGAGGCCTACAGCAGATTCCGCAGAGTGCTTGGAAAGGTTCTCTGGTATGCCCAGACAAGGCAAGATCTGAAACTGATGATTGGACTCATCAGTACGCAACAAGCTGCGCCGACACAGAGCACCGAGGCGGCGTTGAGGGCACTTCTACGTTATCTCTACACCGACAGACATGTTGTACTGCGCTTGCCGTCATCGGAGTTGAGTGGTGAGTTCTTGGAATGTTCCGAAGATGTGCTGCGGAATGGTGTGCATGTCTTTGCAGATGCGTCTCATGCTCCATACAGGTTCATCGGCAGAAGAGGGATCACAGGTGGAGCCATCTGTTTTGGAGGAGGTCTTGTGCGAGGGATCGCGAAAGTGCAAGGAGTGGTGTGCTTGTCATCTTGTGAGGCTGAGCTTCATGCGTTGCAGTATGCTGCACAGGAGACAATCGGATTTTTGCACTTGCTTGATCGTGTCTTCACTGCCTTTGGTGAACTTCAAGGTTCAATTGATGTGCAGATGAGTGCCCATGCAGAGGACGAAGGTGGTGAAGAACAGCATGACAAGATCTACACTGAACTGTTGACGGACAGTCAGGCAGCGTTGGATGTCACTCATGCAGAAGACGTCCCTAAGCGTTCGCGGCATGTGGAGATCCGATTGGCATGGATGAGAGAACATCTCTTGAGAGGTCGGCTCAAGTTGCGTTGGCTGAGAGGCGAGGAGAATGCTGCTGATCTCTACACTAAAAATCTCGGAACTCGACTCTTCCAAGAACACAGAACGCGATTAGGCTTCATCACACAAGATGGACATGTGGAGGCGTTGTACATGTTGTCACAGCTGCGAGTTTCTCCAGAGAGCATGAAGGAATCTGATGAAGTGGCAGTGCTGGAGGTGTTTTGCAGTGAGGATTCGGCCCTGTGTCAGGTGTGTGAATCACTTGGGGTGCCGTAATGCGGGATCACAGCCAATGCCGAGACCTCAAGAGTGTTGGCAGAAACCATCAAGGTCATCACTGCTTGGAAGAGCAGAGGGCTTTGGATCCACGTTCACGTGTCCACGCCTTGCTCTTCAGGATCGCCACTGCGGAACTTTGTGCAAAGATGTACAAAATCTGATCTTGAGTGGGAGGCGTTGATGCGATCTGCAGAGAGGTATCTGAGGCTTGGAGATGGACGTACGTTCGAATTGCCAAAGACCTACTGGGCGGCGACATTCGTCATACCTGTGTTTCTTGCGGACGTCGGCTGTAAAACAGCGGTCTGCCGCAGTGGTGCCTCGGGTCGCCTCCCTTGTAAAAATTGACCCAAAAGCATTTCTAACGAAAAAGCCTTTAATATCACACACAAAAACAAGCCTTAATCACCAAAAAACCCAACATAAACAATTTAAAACATTCAACGCCCCAAGACCCCAAGCTCATATGATATTGTAAAAGTTTCTAAACAGCACAAACCCAACCTACACACAGCTTCGCACTTGCACAGCACTTTCTCGGTCACACAAAGCGACGTGCAGTTGTCCTGCCTTCTTAGTGCTTTCTCAGCTCTCTTGACCTTGAGCCAAGAGTCAAAAGTAAAACTGGAAAAACCCAGTTGACGCCACCTACGCAAGCTCACTTCTCCTACAAAACAAAATCTCAAGGAAAAACATGCTCGACTGTTCAGGGAAGACCTGTACGTCCCGGACATACAGTAAGCACGTCAAACATGCGCCTTGGCCAAAAAGGCATCCCGCAGACGTGTCTATACACAGATTTTCACACCCCCTTTCGGGATGATCTTTTTGTCTCACCTCACTCTCAGATGACGACATCTTCAGATGATCACTCCAATCTCAGAGGTCTGTTCCCTGTCACACATGTCGAACACGGAGTGATGCATGTCGGGTTGGAGGTAACGGCCGCCACATGCTTGCAGTACACACTGTGATATTTGTCCCCGGACGGGAACACACACAGTTCTGTATTGCCCGGCTCTGGCTTACAGTTCCCACACTGCCACATAGTTCGCCATGATCCCTCCATGCGATGACACGTCTGATCGTGATGAAAGATGCCCTGAGATTCAGAAGCAAAGATGCGCTTGTCCACTCTATCCTTGCAGCTGGAACTTGCATGCTTCTCCCTTGCACCAGCTGCCTTCGATCTCGCTCTCAACGACGATGCCTCCTTTTTACCATCTGGCTCACGAGGGTTCATCTGTTGACTTCTCTCAGGCATAGAGTTGTTTTGGGCACCTTGTGGCTTCATCGTGTCATCATCCAGAGGCGGGTTCTGTGTAGCAGCTCTTTGCTGCCCATAGCTCATCCGGAAAAACAATGCCCACGCACAACAGCATGTCATGATCAGCGTACCAACCAAGATGCCGTTGACAAAGCACCCGATGATGATGATCCATACTGGATCCCAAGTCGGACTAGCAAACATCTGTACAAGCTCGCTGCCCATGAAGGTGGTTCCCCAAAGCTCTACTGGCCTCGCAGTCTCCACTCCAGAGCTCATCAACGCAAGAATGGCCACTGAAATCGCCACTCTCATCAAAGGCTGTGCAACCATGACGCCCGAGGGAAAACTAGAAAACTTGCGTTACAAAGAATCGCAAGTGCTGTGCAAACGCACTGTGCAAAACGCACTCTGACTATACTCCTCACATGACTTGATCATGTGTGGCGTAAGATGAAACCAAATCGGATCCCCCTTTCAGTTTGTTGCTTTCAGGGCTTTGACCAACCCTTCTGCCAGCACCTTGCTATACCTCCCTGTTGCTGTGTAGTCAATGTCATGGAACGAGGCATGTGTCTGGCAACTGCAACTTCCAAACATGTCGAAAAGCTTCTGGGCGCACTCGAGATGTGAACACATGAACCTGAGACGTTTTGACACTGGAAGACCGCTTCGACTCAACACGCCGGTGGCGCACAGCCACACATCTACGGGATACACAAGACCTGAGGCTCGAAGGACATTCTGTGTTCCCCATCTCTTCCAAATCATGTTTTGCTTAGGGTGGCCCTTTTTGCACGTTACGCTGAACGTTTCGAGCCGTCTTGCTTGCGCTTCTCACGATGCGGTTGGAAGCCAAACAGAAAGCCAAAGAAAAGGGTGCGTGAGACTTGTGCCAAGGCAGTCGCAGAGCGTAAGTTGTGATCCTACTATTAAAATCTGTTTGTAATCAGATCCCGCAGCAGACAGAGTGAATGCATTATCACGATGACTTAATTGATTGCAGTTGTATCATATTGGTGTCAAATTAGTTGTTTGTTGCTGCTTTAATATCCACGTCACAACCATTCAAGCGCAGCAAACTGACCAACCCGAAATTCGCCCAATAATGTGTTGTGTATTTAATTGTCTATACAAGAATTCAATCATTTTATGCGATCAAATAACCATTTCGTACAGGCCCCCAACGCCAAGCGTAGCATAAGTTTCATTAAAAGGCAAAGCAAGGAGAAAGCGCACACACAAACAATTTTGGTCTCAACCCTTTAAACCCCGAATTCTGAACGCCCCCAAAACAAATCTGTGCATAAAACAAGACTCGAAATGTTGTCCAGCGTGCGTCAACGCAGCAAAAAAAAAATCGCTGGGGCCTAGTAAATGCCATGTTCTCTACACAACACAAAACAACGCAGTACCAGAGTTATGGCATGTCGAACATGACCTGGGCTACCATCCTGCTATGCTGCTGTTTGTGCATTTACCGGGCCTTGAGCTGGGCTAGGGATCATGAACAGTCTTCTGGAGATGAGCTCACAGGACTTTGCGTCAAAAGTGATCATGGGTTGCGTTTTCCTGTGTGGACTGATGCCGGAGTGTACCATGCTTGTGGTGGTGTGGACAATGCATCGCTACATTCTTCGACTGGAATGCGAGCTGAAGTCAACAAGCACTGAGCCGGTGAATCGTGAGCCGATGGGAGCCCGTTCGAGTGTCAATGTGAAAGTTGTGATACCCCAAGAGCTCTTTGTCACGCGTCATGGTGAGTGTTTTCATCACAAAAGCTGTGGAGTCTTGAAGACTTCCAGAAATCTCCCAAAGAAGTTGAGCTTGTGCAGTCACTGCAAAGACATGCTGACGACTGCAGAGTAGCAGACACAGGAAGTTCATGTGAGATGTGCAGTTCGAACACACTGCAATCTCAGGCGGGGTGATGAACTTTTTGTGTGGAAAAGACCGTTCGTTTTTACATTATCGCTGCCTTGTCCCGAACGCTGACCGAATGCCGGCGGCGGCAACCTACCCTATCCTCGGATGGGATGGCCCGCACTGGGCCCCGGCCCCACGTATGCTTCGAGATGTGGTCTGGGTTTTGACGTTACGTCCTTCCGGGTCACAGTTAATAAGTGCGAGAAAGCTGTGTTCTGGCGATGCTCTGCGGCCAGACCTTTCTTGGGTACTGAACTACACGGTCCCCAGTGTGCCCTCCAAGGGCCACTTGCAGTTCACAGGACTACAGGGTGCTGAACGTGGTCCTCAGTGCGCCCTCTTGGGGCCACTTGCAGTTCATAGGACTACAGGGTGCTGTGCGTGGTCCTCAGTGTGCCCTCCTGGGGCCACTGCAGTTCTCAGGACTGCACTTTGTACAGAGAAACACCATGATGAATGCAAGATGCCATAACAGATGGCTGTAGCGATGTCGATAGCTCTACGACCTGTTTTCATGTTTTACGTTTTCGCTTTCTACTTATCTGATTTTGCACTTTTTTGATCGAGTGAAGGGTGCACTACAGTGCGCCATTCTCTTGACAATTTGAGTAGGCCGCAAGTTTGCAGCTATTCATAGCGGGACTTGCCCATGTGGTTCTAATGCTCTTGAAGCACCGGTGCAATGTGCTGCCACGTACCTGACGCTATGCTGAGAGACCGGCTGCGATTTGGAACGAAAAATAGCAGTAGCAGTAGCAGTAGCAGTAGCAGTAGCAGTAGTAGTTGCTTATATTGTTGAAATTTTTTTGAGTGCAAAACTGTTTTTGATTTGGTTTGCAGTATTTTTGTATTTTGTCCTGACCTCTTTTCTGGCTCTTTGTTTGTCTGGGATTTTGCTTTCGTATGTTTTCTGAATATTTGTTGTTCTATAGTGTTGTGAATCGTTTGACTTTTGCGGCTTCTACATATATTTGTGAATCGTTTGACGCTTGACGCTGGCGGCTTCTAGAGACCGGAGGTTTTGGTTTACTTTGTTACACTGCAGCTGAGACGTCGAGTTTCATGGATTTTGCAATTGATGGATTCTGCAACTGTAAGGTCTCTGTTCTGCTTCTTGCACAATTTTTTTCTCGGAGGCTACATGCGGTAAGGGTGTCGTCAAGCATTGCTCCAGCAGTTAGTCTGCTTGCAATCCCTGTGGCCTGCATTCCGTTGGGGTAGATGCCCTTACTGCTACAGTAAGCATCTGTAGTCTGTGTGCCTTCCAAAATGTGCCTTCCAAAATCAGCCGCTGCATGGGACAGATAAGTCTGTCGGGGTTGTGCCCCTGCATTTCGCAACCGGCAAGGACCTGCCTGCTTGCAGCATCTGCTGTCTCTGTGCTCTTGTGAATCTGCCGCTGCTCGGGCAGTAGTGTGGGCCACACTTGCTTCCGCGCACCACCAGCACTTGCTGGCCGGCGGCCGGCCCCAAGTTGAACGACTGCAGGTCTTTGGCATACAGTAGGGCAGGGAAGTTCCGAGAAGTGCAGACCCCTGCTTTCTTCCTCTTGACATGAAAGCTGCTACGCTTGCTTGCGACCTTTGATGACCATTGGGAGATCTCCGTAACAGGAATCTTAGACTTCTTCCTCGTGTTCGAGTTCTGAGAGTGAGAGAATGGTGCCGGTTGTTTTCTGTTTGGTCTTGGTCTCGCGTTGCTGGTCTTGTGTTTGGTTGTCTTGCAATAAGGGCTTCTGCGCTAGCGGTTGCTTCTTTGTAGACACGACTTCCATTACGCTTGCTGGTACGTTTTAGCTAACACAAATAGTCTTGACTTGCTTACTGCGCCGCTGATGTGGTAAAGAAGCTGAGCGTTGCAAAAAAAAATCGCGTGGAGGCGCACGCACCCACGCGTTCAGGACCGGTAAGTAGATTGTTCGTAGGAGCCCGCGTGCTCATTGGCGCGCTGTCCTTCTCTGTTCCTCCACTGCACGTGTCCGAAGAGTCTGTTGTGGAGACATTGAGTAAAACAGCGCCAGTGCCTTTGGCATTGGTGCCGAAAGACTGCCTGAGTCCAGACCGACATCAGCGCAGACAGATTGTCAGATTTTCACTTGCAGTCTGGCATTGTTGATCGGAGCTGGATTCTCTTTGAGAGAGATTGCTGTCCCATGGCGCCCCGTTGGTCGTGATTGTCCTCCCCTCAGAAGCATTTCGGGTAAGACATTGAACGTTCTCGGCAAACGCGTGGTTGAGCTGGATTGCAAGGGCCACTCATTGTGTGTTCAGTTCTATGTGTGTGAGCCATTTCCAATGGTCGGTGTGTCTAGATTTCTTATACAGGATTTCTGGCCCGTGATGGCCAAAGATTTCATGGCATTGATGACCCCCACTGATCGAACGGTGCCCCATTCTGCGACAAGGTACGTTGGTGTATCTCACTCCGACTGTTATTTCAATCGTATGTTGCTTCATCTGGCGCACAGACCCATTGCGGTGTTCAGGCCTTGGATTCAGAGCTTTCGGGGCATTTCTGATATTGCTGATCTCGTCATTAATTGCCGCAGCAAGGAAGTCCAAGGCTCCACCATTGAAGTCGAAGCCTCGTCCTAAAGCGCCAAGCCTGCGAAGCACGTGGACTATTGGACTATTGATGAGTCTAGATGTGTTGATTAGGCATCATATGAAGACTCGTATCGGATTGCTTGAGCTGAATGAATCGCATTCGAGATTCGCCGCAAGTTGATGAGTTGCGATTGACTGGCAAACGCGTTCATCGTGCGAAGTTCACGGACGGCGCAGCCAAGGACTACATTGATGCGGGTTTTCGTCAGGGTCAAAGATCCGGCGCTTAGATTGTCCGGCGAATGGACCGGCGCCGCCGAATTTTCGTTGCCGAAACGATTGCAAACGCGCCCGTCGGACCCGCCCGCCCTGCCCGTCGACGCGCGTGCATTGGTTGAACCCAGGTTCAACCCAGGTTCTCGATGTTGTTCCCCCCCGACCGGGGGTTCGAACCTGGGTTGAACCCAGGTTCGAGCCCCCCCAACCTTGATCCATTTAGCCGGCCTTGCAAGATGAATTTGGGCATGTTCCTTCTAATTCTGGGATCCTTCCGGAATTCCTGCGAAACGTCGAAAATACTGCTGGACGCGTTGAGGGCCCGTAGCTTTTCCTTCTTACGCAAACAACGCAAAGAGAAATAGAGGAGTTCATGAACGAGGACAAACACAGACTACGTCTTGTTTACTGTCTTTTCAGAACGGGGTCACGTGGTTTTGGAAAACCGCTGCGCGTATACACTTGGGCATGTTCCCGTTTATTCGGGCCAAGAAAGGCATGAACTATGTCAATGTCGTCAGGTCTGACTCATTTCACACCGTTTTCCCGTTCTTTACCATCTTACTGTTTGGGCTCTTCGCCCCCATAATTTGTTTTTTTTTCTCCTCTCCATTTTTGGTTTTCTGCTTAATGGTTTTGATCTTGGTTCATGGTTTTCCATTCCCTTCCCCCTCTGCATCAATGGCCAAAGGCTTTCTCATTTTCCTCTTCTGGTTCGTTTTGTTGACGTGCTGCCCTTTACTTTCCTCTTCCGAACCAAAGCCCCAAAGCTCTCCAAACCTGACCAATTGCAGGCTCCAGGCTGACACACCGGCAAAAAGTGCAGTGTAGTGTAGCCCACTCGAGAAATCCTAGAAAAGGGCGAGCGATGGGAAACTTTGTTCCGGTGACAAATGCTGAGTCCAGAGGAAATGTAGACCCGTTTCTTCATTGACCCTCGATGATGTCCCCCTGGGTGCCGGGTTTGCTGCTTGACCGAGACTTCGTATCCTGGGAAGCAATGCTTGACGATTAGCATGATCATGGTGATTCACGGCACACCTCAGAACCCCACAATTGTCAGGAGCTCATGGATTGGTTGTTCAAGTGAGTATGTGCACAGGCTACACTCCTCCCCTGGTTTTTATGCAGTTTGCAACAGAGAGAAGCATGCCGCAATGTGGCAGCTGACTGAATTTGGTACTTTGCAGCGAAGCAAAGTTCAGGTTCCACATCAGTCAGTTGTCTTATGTACGTCGTCCTCATTGTTATTCGGATGGGTGGATATCTCATGCGCTTTACGGAGAGGCGGTGCCCCTGCAGCCATTGAATCGAGTTCCTTGGTGCATGTGGGCTCAAGCTCAATTTTGTCGCATGCGTCCATCACAGAAGCTGTCGTCCACAGAAGAGGTTTTAGATCCTTAGATCGGAAACATGCCCGAGTTGCACAAGCGAGAGAAGGTCCTGGTGCAGTACCGCCTGCTCAAGGACTTCGATGATTTGCGGCGGCGTGGCATCCCGGGAATCGATGTGCGAGTCATGGAGGACAACATCTACGAGTGGCATGTCACCATGAGCCCCATCTCCGGCCACTTCAGTGGTTTACGTATCCACATGGTCCTTTTAATGCCCGAGGACTACCCGCGCAAGCCCCCGAAGGTCGAGCTCTACAACTACCTGCCGCACGCCAACGTCTTCACCGACTTCCTGCAGAACACTGCCCTGGCATGGTCCCCGTACTGGCAGGGAAACAGCCCCTCTCGGGGTAAGTATGTGATCTGCACCGACCTCCTGGAGCTGAAGCCGCCACCTTTGGACCCGAGTGATAGCCGTAGGCATGAAGGTTGGAGCCCGTCCTACAGCGTGGAGGCCGTGCTGGTGCAGCTGCAGTGCCTGCTCTTTGACGACTACGTGCACACGGACGCCGGGCATCACATCAACACCTTGTGGGATCGTTGGCATGCCCGTCCTGGGGAGGGCCGCAAACTCCGCCAACAGGTGTGTGCCGAGCTGCACCAGGCCCAGAATGAGGCCGACGCCTTCTTGTGCAAGGCATGCGGGTTTTGCGGCCTCGACAGGGAGGTGGCCTTCCATGACCTGCCGAATCTGCCCACCGACGAGGGCTCCGCCAGCGAGTCGGAGACCACTGGATCAACAGAGGAGGCTGGTGCCAGCGAGGCCTCAGGTGAGAAGATGCAGAAGGGGAAGCGAGAGCACACCTTCGTGTCACGCAAGAAGCAAAGGCAGCAGCAGCTGGAGAAGCTGAAGGTTCGCAACGACCCAAAGAATCCGAGGGTTGACTTCAAGCAACAGCGGCTCTACATGGAGCTTTCCAACTCCAACTCAGCGTTGCAGAGCGGCCGCGCCCTGAGGCGTGTGCCGGGGGTCTTCAGGGTCCGCGATGTGGTGTCCTTCCGATTCCATGGAGTCGTGGATGAGGTGTACTTGAATGGCGACTTGTGCATCAACAGGGACCTGGACATCTTGAATTATGGCCACGAGGTGCAGTACCCCTGGCGATGGTGGGATCCCATGCTGGGGCGCTACATTTTCAGGCGGCAGCAGCCAGAAGAGGAGGAGGCAGACAAAGCGAACGGCAAGGTGACTTGGGAGAGGTTCGTCAACTCCCAGAACGGGGGAGGCAAGTTGAAAGCGGAGGACACACCCGGCACGGAGGCGTTTGTCAAGAAGCGGGAGCAGTTCTACCCCGCGGGGGTTGTCGAGAGCGTGAATACCTATGACTGCACCGTGAGCATCGTGGTTGTCGAGGGCGATGCGACACGGGGGTCGGCCCATGCCCCCCTAACGAACAAGTATGGTGACTGGGTCGCGTTCCATTCTGCAGTCTCAAGTTATGCACCAGACAGCCCAACCAATCATACCCTTTGCCCACAAAGGAAACCTTCCGTAAGCTGCCCTTGGCTAGTTGGCTGAGGCGAGTGGGCGTTCAACAGCGAGGGGCACTCGTCGGGGCTGAAGGCCACGCTGTACAAGAACGTTCCCATGGAGAAGGTGTGCCTGCGCGGCTGCGAGGGCCTCGTGGTTCCCTACGACCACCCGCCTCCCTTGACCTACAAGCCAGTGCCGGGCCGCTACGCCGCAGACGAGTTCTTAGCCTACGATGTCACGAAGGACTGCCCAATCCAGCTCATCGAGATGCTGTCAGGTGAGGCGTGCCAAAGCCTCACCCGGCAGAAGTTGGCCTGCCTGCCGCTGCCCGAGGCCCGACCCACGGTTTAGGGTTTAGGGTTTAGAAGGTTTAGGGTTTAGGGCTACTCACAAGAAGCCACCCAAGTACAGACCCCCCCCAAGTTGTAGGACCTCCCTCAGAATAAGGGACCCCAAGAAGGTACCCCCCCTAATGTCAGAAAAGCCCCCCAGAATGTAAACCCTAAACCCAAAACCCTAAACCGTAAAACCCTAAACCGTAAAACCCTAAACCCTAAACCCTAAACCCTAAACCCTAAACCCTAAACCCTAAACCCTAAACCCTAAACCCTAAACCCTAAACCCTAAACCGTAAAAACCCTAAACCGTAAACCCTAAACCCTAAACCGTAAACCGTAAACCCTAAACCCTAAACCCTGAACCCTAAACCCAAAACTCAACCCTAAACCCTAAACCCTAAACCCTAAACCCTAAACCCTAAACCCTAAACCCTAAACCCTAAACCCTAAACCCTAAACCCTAAACCCTAAACCCTAAACCCTAAACCCTAAACCCTAAACCTAACCCTAAACCCTAAACCCTAAACCCTAAACCCTAAACCCTAAACCCTAAACCCTAAACCCTAATTAAACCCTAATTAAACCCTAAACCCTAAACCCTAAACCCTAAACCCTAAACCCTAAACCCTAAACCCTAAACCCTAAACCCTAAACCCTAACCCTAAACCCAGTCATAAACCCTAAACCCTAAACCATCTAAACCCTAAACCCTAAACCATCTAAACCATCTAAACCATCTAAACCATCTAAACCCTAAACCCTAAACCTTAAACCCTAAACCCTAAACCCTCAACCCTAAACCCTAAACTCTAAACCCTTAAACCCTAAACCCCAAACCCTAAACCCTAAGCCCTAAACCCTAAACCCTCGAACTGGCCAGGTCCAAAGCAAGACCTCCGGGGCCTCGGAGCTTTGGGAGCTTGTGGGCTCCGAGCCCTCCGAGCTTACCGGCGGCTCTGAGTTCGAGGTGGGCGCTTAGGCTTTAGGGTTTAGGGTTTTGGGGTCAGGGTTTAGGGTTTCGGGTTTGGGGTTTCGGGTTTAGGATGTTCCCCCTTATACTAACAGTCCTTAATGGGAATTATCAGTACCCCCCTGTCCTATTAAGGACTGCCAGTATTCTTGGGGGAAAGCTCAGGGTTTTTCTCCCAGCTGTGGGGGCGGTGGTTCCATATGTGGACTCTTTTATATCGGTTGTTCCAGGTCGTGTCCTTGAGCGACGGCGCCAGCTGGGACCTTATCTCCGAAGCATCCCGCAGCTGCAGCTTCGAGATTGTGAGCGTGGTCTCCGACATCTCGGAGCAGTCTTCGGGCTCTCTGTCCCACTCCTTTCATGTGATTCCCTCTGCTGCAAGCTCCTTGGGCAGCTTTGATCTGGTGCCCTCACATCCCTCCGATGCCGTTTCCCTGGACTCCTGGATCTCCGTCGGGAGCGACCGCAGCCGCCGCAGCCTCCTCACGCTCCGGAGCGCGCTGGCGCCCCAGAGCTTCCCGGCCGACTGCGGTGGTTCCTGGCAGCTCCTGTCGGTGCTGTGCAAGCTGAACGTGCCGCTGCGGGGCACCGTGAAATCCGTGCAGGACTTCGGCGCCTTCGTCAGCATCGACGCCACCCCGCGAGACCTCGCTGTGCAGAACAATCGGCTGCTGAGTGGCCGAGGCCTGTCTGGCAAGGGCAAAGGGAAGGGCAAAGGCAAGGGCAACGGCAAAGGCAACGGCAAGGGCGAGACCAAGATACTGCAGGACGGGCTCTGCAGCGCCGCTGTGCCCCAATGCCCCGGGTGGTTGACCTTGTATGGGGGCATTTGTGTACGTGGGCAGGTGCACGTGTCCGTCTGGTGCTGATGAGCCTGCATCGATGAACCTTTTCTAGTTCTAAGCCCTCAGCTTCTCCGTACAAAGCCACTGTTGGTCTTGCACAATCCATGAGTGTAGGTAGAATACCAAGATGTCTGCGCAGGACGGGCTGCTGCCGTGCCTGCCCTACATGCGGCCCCTGTGGCCACCTCGTGCAGGTGAGGGTGGCATTCGTAGCGACGCCTCCATCATGGTGAATGGGAGACTATCTCCAATTCATGAGGGGGGTGCCTTTTTTTCAGAGGTTCTTAAAGGTTTTTATTATATTTTGGGGCATAGCCTGGCAACGCCTGGCCTGGGAGATGCCCATAAACGAAGCAAGAGTCGATGGTCCTTAGGCTATTAGCAAGATGGCTCTAGGTAGTCTAGTTAGAGCTACTAGGAGGTTCATGGGTACACAAATCCCCAGTTAGAATAAGTTTAACTTTTGCCTACTTAGAGGACCAAGGGGGTAAACCCTAAACCCTTTAAACCCTAAACTCTAAACAGAGCCCGAGGAACATTTTCGAGCAGATGGCCCGTCAGGCCCTCGGCCCGCCAGAGGCGGGATCTCCGCTTCTCGGGGCTTTGCACCTTAGGTTCTCCGTGCGGTTTTGGGGGGTTTAGGGTTTAGGGTTTTTAGGGTTTCGGGTTTGGGGTTTAGAGTTTGGGTTTAAGGTTTAGGGTCTTTCTTGCCGGCCCTCCAAAGACGCGTCCCTTTCGTTTTGTTGGCTCCTGAGGTTTTTTTTTAAATACGAAGTTTCGCGAGGGGGTTGTTCCGAACTTTCAGAGGAACTCCCAGGGCCCCGCCGCCGCACGAGCCCCTATCGCCCCAAGAAGCCACGTGAACCCCAAACATCCGCAAGAACTCCAAGAAACCCAAGCCCAAAATCCTACACCTCAACGGTTGTCATGGCGCGCAGGATTAGGGTCGCAGGGCTTAGGGGGTTGGTGGGGCCTAGGATTTTGGGATCGCAGGGTTTAAGGGATGAGGATTTAGGAGTTAGTGGGTTTCAAAAGGCAGTAAACAGAGACCCCAAACAGTAGCCAACAGGTTCGTCAATGAAACGGTTCCACATCCTAACTGTTCTTCAGCCTTATGAGTGCGTGGTTTTGGACTTGTTTGCTCCTGCTGCTTCCTTGCAACTCTAGTAGTAGTTGCATGCCACCTTCTGGTCTTCACAGCATGACCGCGCTTCTTTGCGCAAGGACGCAATTTCTCGCCTACAGCAAAGAGCTGAGACACTTGACCCGTAGTGCTGTTAATGATAAACACAATGATAATAATAATGATAATAACAATAACAATGATAATAATAATGATAGTCACAATGAGAATAATAATGATGATAACAATGATGATAATAATAATCATCATAACAATGAAAATATTAAATAAATAAATAAATATATATATATATATATATAGCAAAATAGTAATATTTTCCTAACAGCAACCCGAGCTGCGAGCCGCAAACCCGAAACCCACCCCTTGCCAGAGGTGCTTGTCTACGTCAGCGAGGTCGACGCCGCCCAGAAGCGCATGAAGCTCTCGCTGCTCCCTCGCCTGAGCTTCCAGGAGTTGCGCGTCGGGGGCAAGCACGAGGGCATCGTCGTGGACACCTCCCGCCTGGGACTGTGCCTCGGATGGACTCCGAAAGCGGGATCGCGTATCCCCCAGGTTGCTGTAGACCTTGTGGGATTATGGACCCGAAGCCCTGAAGTACTGCCTCTCTTATCTTCCTTGAGAAAAGTCCATGAGCATACAGAGACATGAAGTCCCCAAGTGTCTCTCCTGTAGTCTGCATGCCCAGAAATATCGACCCCAAAAGATCCCTGAACCCTCAACCCTAAACCCTAAACTCAACCCTAAACCCTAAACCCTAAACCCTAAACCCTAAACCTCAAAAGCCTGAAGCCCTGAACCCTACATGCCCGGACCCCCTTCGGACCCGCCCGGGACACTCCGAGGTTCGTCGCCCTGTCGGACAACCTGGTGGGCTCCTGGGTTGCCCTGAAGGAGCTGAAATAGGGTAGTTTAGGGTTTAGGGTTTAGGGTTTAGGGTTTAGGGTTTTGGGGCACAGTATGGGTTTGTGGTAAGCAGTCTGGTCTCCCTGAGCCCTTTTTTGTCGAAAGCCCTCGACCCTACACCACCCCCTAGACCCTTGAAGCTTGGGATGTTCATCCTGACAGTCCTTTAATAGGGACTATAATAGGGGGTACTACAATCACAATCCCTATTCTCTGCACTGTTAGTATAAGGGGGAACATATCAACCTGAAGCCTTCTAGCAGCCCCGAAGCTGCGCTTCTGAGGCTTGCTCCCACGCGCACAGCTGGGTGCCGGGGCCTTTGCGGACACGGAGGACTGGTACCAACGCAGCGCGCCTTGCTCTTTCTGGCTTCTAAACCCTCAACCCTCAACCCTCAACCCTCAACCCTAAACCCTAAACCCTAAACCCTAAACCCTAAACCCTAAACCCTCAGGGGTTTGGGGTTTAAGGTTCAGGGTTAAGAACTCAAGGATTGAGGGAACCACGCGAACTAGAAGGTGTTGGTTTCGGAGCCGAGAGTTCAATGTTCGAGGACTCAGAGTCTGATGGGTGTTGAAATTTCGGGGGCTTGGGAGATGTGTGTAGGCCCTTGTTGGGCTTCAAGGAAGGGTTTAGGGGCGGAAGGATCCTTACCATCAGGGATCCGTCGGGCACAGCAAATCCTAAGCCCCAAGCCCTAAGCCCTAAGCCCTGAACCCTAAAGCCCTAAGCCCTGATGCAAACCGCTGAGGTGTACAAGCGTGGCGACCTTGTGACTGTGTGGGTGTTGCGGAAGGCGCTGGCGGACGAGAATGCCCGACGCCCATACAAGATCGACTTGACCATGGACAAGTGCCCCGGGAGAGCATGTTCAGAGGGTGTCTAGGGGGCCCTGGTGTTGAGAAGTGCACCACTACCAACTACATACCTAGAACTTGTGATGCCCGAGACCTAGGACTGTTGCTTGCTTCTTCGTTAGACCAGCATGAGCATAAGTAAAGACAAGCAAGACCCAGAACTTCGTGTGTGTGTGTGTGTGTGTGTGTGTGTGTGTGTGTGTGTGTGTGTGTGTGTGTGTGCAAGCGGAGCCGCAGGTACAACGAGGAGCTGAGCGATCATTTCCTGAGGAGCAGCCTTCAGGTGCTGAATGCCGGTGCTTCCGGGCGCCAGCCGGCGGACAAGGCCGTTGAGGCCTCCAGCAAGACGGCCATGGACCTCAAGCTGGCGGAGACGTTCGATGCCGAGGACAAGTTCTTCCTGATCAAGAACAATCGCATCATCCAAGACGCGCAGTCGCAGTACCCGGAACTGCAGATCGACTACACAACTGACCCACCTCCACCCCCGAAGGAGGCCGCAAAGGCCGAGAGGTTCGACTTCAGCCTCATCGAGGGCTGGAGCGTGCAGAGGATCGCGGAGGAGCACCGGCGCCTGTCCGACAAGCGCTTGAACTTCGAGCAGAAGATGGCGGGCTCGAAGCCCCTCAGCAAGGAGGAGGACCGGCTGCTGGCCGTTCTGAGCAAGAAGGTGGAGCAGTGGGGTAAGGAGTACTACGACGGTGTGTGCGAGCAGATCGAGAGGCGCCAGAAGTTCATCATGGACATCCACCGCCGGATCAAGGAGGAGCGCGACAAATACCCCTACAAGTCCATCATCGACCTGAGCAAATTCCGGGAGCTTTCTCAGAGCATCGCAGAGAAGGGCTACGACAAGCGCTGCTGCTTCGTGACCCGGCTGTGCTACAAGGAGGATGTGCTCGGTGTAGGATTGGAGATTGTGCCCGATGACACGGGCCGCAAGATCTTCCAGTGCTCCTTCGACCTCCTGTCCAAGGAGGCCTTCAAGGATTTCGGCATCCGCTCCGGCGTGTGGAAGGAGAAGGTCGAGTTCTGGCTGCCCGTGGCCATCGACGCCAGCCACTTCCGGCGCGCGCTGCCGTACCTTGCAGAGAGCTTCCGGCAGCTCGGGGATGGGCGTGTCGAGGCCGCCACTCGCAGCTACGGCACGCAGGCCGGCGCGGGCGGTGCCGGCAGCCTGCGCGCCAGCCTCCGGGAGCTCGCCAGGTCGGGCAAGAAGATGGTCAGCTTGGAGGAGTACAAGAGACAGCAAGCGGACAGCAAGACGAAGCCAAGCATTGCTCCTGCCGCCGCTCCTGCTGCTGATCCTGCTGCTGATCCTGCTGCTGCTGCTCCCGAGCTGCGGCCTGTAGCCAGCCTGACCGAGGCGGACGTGGCCTATGGCTTGGAGGTGTTGCCGAAGCTCATGAACTTGCAGACCGTGCAGCTCATGAAGGGCGACCTCCACCTCTCTACCAAGGCGCTGGAGGGCTACATGGGATTCCACCATCTCCTGCTTTCCATTCTGCGCCAGTACCCTTCTCTCCAGACTCAGGTGGAGTTGAAGATCGCGACCTTTGTCCGGTCTGCGGCGGCCCGAACGAAACAGAGCTGCCCCAACATCGGCGAGTTCCTTTGCCTGCTGGCCGTTTCAAAGAAATACACCTGGGACGATGTGTCTGCTGCTGTGCTCAAGGAGACATTGGACCGGAACGCAAGCTGGGCTGTGGACAAGTACCCCTCTCTAGCCCACTTTGGCACAAGCACGAAGAACAGGCTGGAGAGGACCTTCAAGGCCAGCGTCGTCTCCATCCGGCTCCTGTGCTTCAACGTCTGGTTCCTGCGCAACGTGGTCTTCAAGCGCTACGGGGCGCAGGCGACCACGGCGGAGATTCTTGAGGCAGAGCAGCGGGGCCCGAGCATCAGCTGCACCGACATGCGCTGGGCGGAGTATGAGGAGCAGAAGGGCGTTCCGAGGCCGGAGGAGATTGAGATGCTGCAGGAGCAGATGAGAAGGACCCTGCACGGCGATGGCCTCAACAGCTGGTCGGAGTACTTCGTCAACTTGAACCTCAAGCCCCTTGCAGCAGACGATCTCTCGCAGCTCCTCGTCATGAGCCTGCACGACTCGGTGCGGAAGGGCTACATCCCCCTGTGGAAGATGAGACAGCTGCAGGAGGGGAAGCCGGAGAAGGCCCCCAAGACGAATGACTACCTTGGCGCAGACATGGACAAGTACGACAACATGCACACAACAAAGGGCGGCGGTGACAGATGGTGATGGACGGCGAAATTACTTTTCTTGAGTGCGAGAAGGGATGGCAGCTTCGCTAGCTGAGGGTCAACATCAACCTGTGCAGTGTACAGATCTTGTCACGAGAGGGCCATGCGAGGCTTTGCGACTCAAGCTGCGGCGATTTTTGAGGCTCAACCAAGACTCGTGTACAGCCGAACAGCCGACCTGGAGCTAAGCTGAAGTTCGCCTCATGAAAAAGGAAGGTAGCTGCCACATGATCTCTGAGCATCGTTCGAGCCTTCATGCCCAGACCAAATTCATGTGTGAAACGGGGCATCCAGGTGCAGGAAGACGGACGAAACCTCAAAACACAATTCCAGCGCTACGCGCAGGGTTTTGCGAACTCCAAAGACAACAGCAATGACAACAGGGCTTCCTACGCAGGAAAGGCAACATCCACAACCAAGAAAGGTCGGTTCGGATTGTTCTTGCTTCCTTCTGTCTGTGCCTGACAAGTGGGCTTGGTAAGCATTTGACAAGCACACACAAATCCTCAACCCTCAAGCCTCAAGCCTCAACCCTCAACCCTCAACCCTCAACCCTCAACCCTCAACCCGCACCCCGCAACCCTCAACCCTCAACCCTCAACCCTCAACCCGCACCCCGCAACCCTCAACCCTCAACCCTCAACCCCCTAAACCCTCAACCCTCAACCCCCTAACCCTCAGCCCTCAAGCCTAAAGGCCCTACACCCTAACCCCCCAAGTGCCACATTGCCCTTCAGTGCTCAAGCACAGCCCTCGTTTTGCGAGGCATTCCCGGGGCCCTTAGTTTGCACGTTGAGAGTTTGGGGGAAGATTGGGAAGCTTAGGCTGTTTAGGAAGTTGAGGAATCTGTAGAGCAAGCTTTCTGGACCGCAGGACGTAGGCCCCGACGCTCTAGCGAGTGATTCTGACCTTATTTTGCAGCAATGGAGATCGACCCTCGCATCGGTGCGCTCTTCCGTTTCACCTGCGTGAATGGTCTCTTACAAGCATTTGTGTTCGAAGACTGGTCCCTGATCTTGGTGGGAACTGCTACATGGCACCTTCTGGTATGGGCCTGGCTTGAGACATCTACCCGGTCAGCAAGGGTAGCCGGTGTCTACATCCCCCTTGGGAACTATTTTGTGTTTTTGTTTATATAAAACCCAAGAGGACATTAGACACATTTTTTTTATTGAGGTTCTAAGGGAGTAGATAGGTGTCACCTGGGTGCGTCTGGCCATGATGGTTCCGTTTCTCGGCTATCCTTGCTATTGGATCAGCCGAATGCCGCACACTTGGGAAAGTGACCTCTGGTCCGTCCAGACGGACTTGGTGATGGCCCTTTGGCTGCTGCTCTATGGTGCAGCGGAGAACACAGACAGCTTGAGTGAGACCCTTCACGAGATGTTTGCTGGCTTTTACGCTGCCGCGGGCTTGTGGAAGTTTAATTCCGACTTCTTGGATCCAAAGGCAAGCTGTGCGAGCGTTTTCTTTTCCCAGCACGTTACTGGGCATCGATTCGGGAGAATTCTTAAATTTCTCTTATTATTGTTTAACATGGAGCCAGAGTTATACATTTTTTTAGGACTCTTGAAATATCGACACCTAGGTTACGTACTTCTGCAGCATGCTGCCCTGGGAGTCCCAGCTTGGACTCGCCGAGTCGGTGTTGCCTTTTGTGCCCCTGGGTGGCGTGGGAGTGGAGCTGGCCACGTGGTAACCCAGTGGTACCCTTTACCTTTTTTTTGGTTCTGGATTCCCGTATGAAGTAACCAACCAAAAAAGAGGTGCGCTTATTTTCAGATGGTTACTGGGGCTGCTAAGGCTATGGCCCTGACCTTGGCCTTGGGACGCCTGGACCGCCGCTTTGCACGCCTGGGGCTCCTGTTCATCCTCTACTTCCACCTCTGGGTGTGCAGCTAGGTTTGGGCCCTTTTTTGGGGACACTTTTTTTGGTGTATTTTTTGCACTTATTGGGGTTCAAGAGTTCAGGACTCTCTTCTCAGAGGCTTCTATAAGGGGGCCATCCGAGGCATCACGCCCAGGCCCAACAACATCTCCTTGTTTGCCGTGCAGTGCGCATCGCGGCTGGTGATTGTGGTGGATCCTCTTCAGCTTGAAGCCACGGGGAGGAAGCTGCGAGGCCATGTGATAGCCTTGTCAGTCGTGGCGGCTCTTGCAGTTGCCTATGGCGTCCAAGCAGCCTTTGAGCCTCTCAACTGGTCCTTTCTGGCCTACGGCTTCCTCTTCCTGTTCTTACACTGGGCCATGGTCATGGAGAAGGGGGAGAAGGGGGCAGCGGCGCAGGCGCCGGCGAAGAAGGTGTGTCGGCGCCCAAGGTGGAGCTTCTTGGCCACCTGCTTCGCGTGGACGTATGCCTTTGGGGTGATCATGCTGGGGTTGATGGAGGAGGCGTCTTGCAACATGTTCGCGAACTTGAAGCTGCTCGGGTCGAACATGGGGGACCCCTAAAGTCGAACCCCCTTGCGAGCCTCCCAAGCCTCTAGACTCTAGTCGAGAGCATAACGCTCCAACCTAAGCCCTAAACCCTAAACCCTAAACCCTCAACCCTAAACCCGAAAATTTCAACCCTAAAGCCCAAACCGTACCTAAACTCGACACCCAGGATCCACGGGGGCTCCAACCACCTAGTGCTTCCCACGGGGCTGCTTTTCAAGTGGTTTCGTGAGGCGCCCCGATGGGTTTTTGGTTCAGGGTTTCGCGGTTTAGGGTTCAGGCTTAGGGTTTGGGGGTTTGAACTTGAGGTTTTGAGGGTTTCAGGGAGTGAGGGTTCAAGTAAGGCTTCAGGGTTTGAGAAGGTGTAAGATTGGAGGGTTTTACAGTTGAGGAGGGCGGGGTTTCCTGCGGTCTAGTCCAGTCTAGGGTTTAGGTTTTCTTTGGGTATAGCATGTATAAGGATCTCGTGTTCAAGAGAATTCGAGACACCATCCGCCAAGGCCTGATAGTAGCACCCAACCCGCCCCCTTTGAAGGACACTAAACCCTAAACCCTAAACCCTAAACCCTAAACCCTAAACCCTAAACCCTAAACCCTAAACCCTGAACCCTGAACCCTGAACCCTAAACCCTAAACCCTGAACCCTGAACCCTGAACCCTAAACCCTAAACCCTAAACCCTAAGCCCTAACTCCCGAGCATGTCTTTGGTGCATTTTCTTTTTTTGTCGGAGCGAACGCCTTGTGGGGGCCTCTGCCTTCGCCCAAGCAGCCTCCTGGGTTTTGTGCCCTAAAGCCTATGAAGCCCGAAACCGTGAACCCTAAGCCCTCAACCTGAAACCCAGCAGCACCCAGAACCCTAATCTCTGAGCCTTCCTCATGTCAGAGCTTGGGAGTTCAGGTATGTGGTCTAGAGTTCGAGGTTGATCAAAACAAGAGGATCTTCCTGCCACTTTGCCGGACCTTGCTTTGGGCGTTCATGGCCTCTTCCTCTAAGCCCCTAAACCCCTAAGCCCCAAACACCGACACGCCTGAATACCTAAACCCTAAACCCCGAGACCCCTTACACCTAAACCCCTAATTCCAAACCCCAAACCCTAAACCCTAAACCCTAAACCTCTAAACAACCCCCTAAACTGAAACTCTTTGCAGCGAGGCGGGCGATGCCCATCCCTACGGCGGCGGGGTGGTTCGCATGGAAACCACCGACTCGCACTGGCTGCAGTTCCTTGGATGGGTTTAGGGTTTAGGGCTAGGGTTTAGGGTTCAGGGATGGCTTAGGGTCTCAGTCCCTTAGTTGGGGGGATTGTTGTTCTACAGGGCTTTGGGTTGAGGGTGCAGGGTTCTCAGGCCAGGATTTTGTGTTTCGGGTTCGGGGTGAAAGGCCCTGACAGGCCTTCGCTGCTGAGAAAACCCCCTAAACCCTAAACCCGAAACCCTGAACCCTAAACCCTAAACCCTAAACCCTAAACCCTAAAACCCTAAAACCCTAAAACCCTAAACCCTCAGGTCCATCTATCCCTGCGACATGACACACGTCCTGACACCCCACGCGGCTCCCGAGCTCTTGGAGCAGTTGGGCATTCCAAGGCTCGGGAGGGTTGAGGACGGCGGCTGAGAGGGTTTAGGGTTTAGGGGTTAGGGTCTAGGGTTTAGGGTTGAGGGGTTTTAGGGGTTTGGGGCTTTAGGGCTTAGGGGGTTACGGGGTTCAGGGCTTAGGGCTTTAGGGGCTTTGTGGGTTCAGGTTTTTTAGGGGTTTAGGGGGTTTAGGGCTTTGGGTCCGGTTCAGGGGTTAGGGGCTTCGGGGCTTCGGGGTTTAGAGGTTTCGGGCTTCGGGGTTTCGATGGGTTTCGGGGCTGCAGGGTTGAGGCTTTCGGCATCTTCCCCTTTGCTGAATTCTGGTTTGAACTTCTCTTGTGCATCTAGTACTGGTCTAACGCGAAACTGCCCCAACGAGCGTGCTGCTTCTCACCCTAAGTCTCTGTACGGTTTTCAGGAGGTTGTGAGTTAGGTTTATGGGTTCTGAAACCCTAAACCCTAAACCCTAAACCCTAAACCCTAAACCCTAAACCCTAAGCCCTAAACCCTAAACCCTAAACCCGAAAGCCTCAACCCAAGGCCCCCCCTAGAGTCAAAAGCCGAGAAGCTGCGGGCATCGCGCAGGCCTTCTTTCTTGAACTCGGGTGCCAACCGCATCTTACGCCGCCACCGCTGCATGTGGATTAGGGGTTCGGGTTTTGGGTTTGGGGTTTAGGGTTTGGGGTTTCGGGTTTAGGGTTGAGGGATTAGGGCTTAGGGTTTAGGGTAGGGGTTCGGGTTTGGGGGGGTTTCTCTAAGCGTACATGCGCCCTGAATGTGGTGCCTTACCTTCTTTCAGGGGTTCTGTGGTGTGGGCCCTTGGGTTGTATAGGGTACATAAGGGGGAAAAAGGAATCCCCATTTTAGGTCCCATGTTAAGGGACCATGCAACTACCCTAAGAGTTTCGGTTTTTAGGTTTTTTTTTTGTGTTTCCGGTTCTCTGGTTCTCCAGCTCGGTTCGGAGCTTGGGAGTGTTTTGGGAGGGGCTCGGGGGTTAAGCGCTCTAAACCCTAAACCCTAAACCCTAAACCCTAAACCCTAAACCCTAAACCCTAAACCCTAAACCCTAAACCCTAAACCCTAAACCCTAAACCCTAAACCCTAAACCCTAAACCCTAAACCCTAAACCCTAAACCCTAAACCCTACAACCTAAACCCTAAACCCTAAACCCTAAACCCTAAACCCTAAACCCTAAACCCTAAACCCTAAACCCTAAACCCTAAACCCTAAACCCTAAACCCTAAACCCTAAACTCTAACTGAACAACTGTGCGCATGGAGACCCCGCCAGTGAACCCCTTCCCGCAAAGTTGCGTTCCGACTTTGTCAGACAAGACAAGCAAAAACGTGCAAGTTCACTGTGCATGCCACACTTTCCTATAGTTCCGCATCTTCTCAAGCACATATGCGTTTTGCACTTGCTTTTGTCTATATCTGTCTATATACAGATAAATTAATAGATATAGAAAAAGTAAATTCAGAAATACAGAAGTAAATATAAATAAGCAATATATATATATATATGTGTGTGCATGCATGCATGCATGCATGTATGTATGTATGTCTGTATGTATGTATGGATGTATGCATGCATGCATGCATGCATGGATGGTTTGGATGGATGTATGTATGTATGTATGTATGTATGTATGTATGTATGTATGTATGTTTTTTGGGGGCATTATACGGGGGCACCCCAGAAGGGTGGATCCCGGTGTGCCGAACACAACCCTGAGCAAGGCAGGTCGGGTTTGAGGTTGGGTTTTGGGTTTTGGGTTTAGGGTTAAACCCTAAACCCTAAACCCTCTAGAGTCCTAACCCTAAACCCTAAACCTTAGACTCTAAGTCCAACACCACCACTCTTGAGGCCTCCGGGAGCGTGGGATTATCCCTCCGCCACCCCATGACCTCCTCTTGCAGTACACGACCCCCGCCCTTGAGTGGAAGCGGCTGCACCCTGGCAGCTCGTGCAGGGCGTGGGTTGGATTTGAGGGTATATATAAGGGTTGTTGGCTTAGGGTCATGATTATATATATATATATATATCAATAGATGTGGTCAGCCCCCCCCCCCATGATCCACACCTATGGTTTTCCTGTCTTCGTCTTTGTCTGATTTTCTGTTTTTTTCCTCGGAAAAATGCAGTAAAAACTGCACTGGAATACAAAAAGCTCTATTATATTATCTTCTATAAAACACTAGCTAGTGTTTTAATATACATATATTTTTTTATGTATGTATGTTTACATATATATACATATATATATTTTACATATATGTGTATATCTATATATACACACAAATATTAATGGGACACAACTCGGGTACTCCGGGCTACAGTTTTTCAGGGAGGGTGCTTGAGGCCTTTTCCCTTGGAAGCGCGGTGGGGGCATTCCGGGACCGACTTCTGGGGGGTGGTTTTAACAAGATTCGGGCTCGGAGCTTTGGGTCTCAAAATGGCTTCTTTCACTGTATATATGTATATATGTATATATGTATATATGTATATATATGTAGATATGTATATATGTGCATATATATATACACACAAATATTCTTCTTTCACTGTTTGAAGGGGTTTGGGGTCTTCATTGCTTTCCAGGCTTTGGGGGAACAACCGAAATCCACCCCACGCCTCCAGGAACCAAAAGCCACCAAGGGCTCGCAAGCCCCCTCGGCCCTGAAGAGGAGGGTTTAGGGTTTAGGGTTTAGGGTACTTTAGGGTTTAGGGTTTAGGGTTTAGGGCTCCGAAGCCCACAGAGCGGCGAAGGCTAAAGGAAGCGATGGAGAAGGACCGCTCCTTTGCAGTGCCTTGCCACACCTCGGGCTTTCTTGATTCTAATCTCAACTCTTTTTTCTGTTTGAAATTTGTTAATCTTTTTTTAATTTGAGATTTATTATCTGTTTTTTATATCATTCTTAGGACCTCTTCATCTGGCGTGCCGGGGGTGTCGGATTGTGGGTGTTCTTTAGGGACACCGGCTCTTTGTTTGAAGGTTTGGGGCTTGGGTGTCTTGGCGTCCCGAAGCCATCAGAACCCTGGGCTTCTGCTTCATGGAAGCTCTCCGGGACTAGAAGTGTATCCGAGTTGCAATCTTCCGTGACGAAGGCGTAAAGTATTTTCGGCTTCGAGCTGGACAAGCCTGAGGTTTCCGATTGGGGGTATCTAGGGTTTGGGGTTTAGGGTTTAGGGTTTAGGGTTTAGGTTTAGGGTTTTTTTTGTGTTCTTGGGGGTTTTTCTAGCCCGAAGAGCCTTCCATGCGCGACAGCAAGAACTGTTTCAGATGCAAAAAAAGATTAGAAGCGTGGTCTTCAAGGGGCCTTCAAGGACTTCCAGGTATGGTTTGGGGCTTCGGGTTTCGGGTTTGGTGGTGGGGTTTAGGGTTTAGGGTTTAGGGTTTAGGGTTTAGGGCTTAGGGTTTAGGGTTTGTAGGGTCTTCCGAGCCTCAGGTGACCTATGCCCATCTTCCCGGCGTAGCAGGGGACGAAATGTGGCGCGCCACGGCCTACGAGAGGCGGGTCCAGCTCAAGGCCCTCTGTGGGAGGATGGCGCCCCGAAACCTTAGGCTTTAAACTCTCCTAAACCCTGAACCCTAAACCCGAAACCCTAGACCCTAAACCCTAAACCCTAAACCCTAAACCCGAAACCCGAAACCCGAAACCCGAAATCCTAAACCCTAAACCCTAAACCCTAAACTTTAAGCTTTAAACCCCACACCCTCAACCCACTAGCGGGCGCCCTGCTGCGGTGACCTTCTTTGGGGTCACTTCTTGCGGCGCGCTTGTGTCGGGGGAGGGTGTTTTAAAGGTCCTTTACGGGATGTCTAGGGTTTAGGGTTTTAGGGTTTAGGGTTTTTAGGGCTGTAGGGTTGTAGGGTTTCAGGGTTTTAGGGTTTTAGGGTTTAGGGTTTAGGGCTTAGGGGTTAGGGTTTTCGGGTTTTAGGGTTTTAGGGTTAGGGTTTAGGGAGTAAAGGCCCTTTAGCAAAGGGCTACGCGACGAGAGTTCCCTAAAGGGGAGATGTTTCTCACAAAGGGAGCCTGCCTTATGGTTTTTCGTCAAACGAGTATTGTGATCAACTACCATATTATCTAGGATGCTCCGAAGGGCCATGTTCTTCAGAGTTGTATGTTTTCTGTTCGGTTTCTAACCAGCAGTTCACAGCTGGCTTCTGCAGTCCGTCCTTCAGCACTTTCAAGGTTCTCAGGGGTTTAGGGTTTAGGGTTTAGGGTTGTCTTCATTGCAACATAGAAGGTTGTTGAGCGTCGTTTCGTGTCAGGGGGTCAACGGTTCGGGCTTTCTTGTTTGCCGCATTCTTTTCGCGTCAGAAAGGTTAGTGGTTCAGGCTCTTGCAAGACCCATGTCCACGGTTCGGGACATCCAGCTACCTTAGCTACCGCTTGTTTCAAGTTTCAAAGAGTTTAGTCGGTTTGTTTTCAGTTTAGAAGATCGCTGCTTTGCTATTACTTTTTCAGCAAGGTATGTTTTGTGTGGTTGTTTTGTTTCAAATGGATTCAGATGGATGGATGGGGAAAGTCGGGCCTGCAAAGGGCCTCAGACCCAAAGCCCAAAACCCTAACCTCTAAATTCCATCAGGCTGTCCCAACATGGCAGTTTCACGCATTAGTATGTATCAGTGTGCCAAGATTATCACCAGCGTTGTTGCACTTCTAGTTCGCGTTGCCCAGCCTCCATCCAATCTCGGATAGTCAAAGGGGGTGAGACGTCAACGTCAACTGCTCTTTGCATGTTTTGATGTGGTTTCGTTGCTACCTCTATGGTTGCCGTTCTTGCTACTGTTATTTTATTACTGCTAGTCGTCAATGATTTGTCAAATTCTGGACTTTCGTGAGCCTCTTGCGTTCTGTCAGTAAACATACCATCAGGAAGCATCAAGCGATCAAAATCAACCCTAAGCCCTAGACTCTAAACCCGAAACCCTAAGACCCACCCCTGCCAAAAAATCATCCGAGCACCCCTCCCCCCTAAACCCTAAACCCTAAACCCTAAACCCTAAACCCTAAACCCTAAACCCTAAACCCTAAACCCCTAAACCCTAAACCCCAAACACCCCAAAAACGCCCGGCGAGCTGAGAGGTGGAGGAGGCAGTGATCTCCGAATGCGACGTCCGCTTCCCGAACGGCACGCGTGCCAAGTGCCAGCCGGGTGACCTGCCGTTCAACCTCGAGGCTCGTTTAGGGATGTTTAGGGTTTAGGGTTTAGGGTTTAGGGTTTAGGGTTTAGGGTTTAGGGTGTAGGTGATTAGGGTTTAGGGTTTAGGGTTTAGGGTTAGGGTTTAGGGTTTGGAGCTCATGGGTTTAGGGTTTGGAGTTCATGGGTTGAGGGTTCGGGGTTAAGGGAGGGTTTAAGGTTGAGGATTTAGGGTTTAGAGTGTAGGGTTCTTCAGAGTCTGGGTTTTGGGGTTAAGAATATTTTTCCCCCCAACCGCAAGGCTTGGTGTTAAGGGTGGCCCTGTGACGGTCGAATCTTTTGGCTGCCGCATCTACTTGTGTGCGTGTTTCCATCATGCCTCCACTGCTTCATATGTACACTGTACACTGCTTCCTAAGGTGGTTTAGGGTTTTGGGGTTGGGCCATGTCAGAATGTTCGGGGACCCCAAACCCTAAACCCTGAACCCTAAACCCTAGACCCTAAACCCTACACCCTGAATCCTGTAAGTTACAAGCCCGTGCAGAGCCCTCGCAGCCCCAACCCTAAAACCAAAAGTACCAAACCCGACCACCCGACACACCCTCAACCCTGAAGCCTGAAACGCTAACCCAAAACCCTGAACCTCAAATCCTTAAGCCTTAAACCCTAAGCCATAAACCCTGAAGCCACATAATTCGAGACCGCGCATGGTTAAACCTGAATACTAGATCTGTCAATGTCGAAGCTGAACCCCAAGACCCACGGCCCAAGCTCAAGAAAGAGGTTCCTTGGTGGATTCAGAAGATTGGCATGTACCACGGCTACCCGATACTCCGCGACAGCCGCGGGCAAGTTCGCCCGTCCATCCAGTGCTTCGGGCCCTGACGCCTTTAATTTTGGCAAATTCTGTACACCCTCAACCCTATAGCCCCCCAAATTTTCTGCAATCCCTAAACCCTGAACCCTAAAAACCTGCAAGCGCGAAGCCCTGAACCCCAAACCCGAAGCGCCTGTAAGCCCTAACTCCCTAAAAAGCCCTAAGCCCTAAAGGGTTCCATCGGCCGGTTGGCAGGTTCCAGGTTGCAGGCCCCCTGCAGCCTGAGCCTTCTGCCAAGTAGCCTACGCCCCACCTGCCAGAACCTACTGTCTAGGGTTTCGGGTGTAGGCTGGGGGTTTCGGGGAAAGGGCCCCCATATATTTACTTCCATAGGGATGATGGACTTGGTTCTGGAAGAGGAGGGCGCACGCCCACAAATTTGTGGCACAGTTTTTTTTGGGGAAATGTTTGGCAGGTCGAGAGCTCTAACGGCTCAGCTAGTGATTCTCTGTAGCGCGCCTCGCCCGCGATCCGGCACAACAGTCAGCTGCCGAGTTTGCCTGCTCTCTTGTTGGGATGCACCCCTAAGCCGAGAAATCTAGATCCCCAAAACCCCTACACCCTAAACCCCCGAAACCCTAAACCCCGCCTAAAGCCCAAAGCCCAAAGCCCAAAGCCTAAAGCCTAAAGCCTAAAGCCTAAAGCCTAAAGCCTAAAGCCTAAACCCTAAACCCTACCCTAATCCCCCCCCCCCCCCCCAACCCTGAATCGGAATGCACTGCCGAAAGCCCTCAACTCATTGACACCGAAGTCCTTGGTGGTGTTCTAGTCACCAGACATATAGTTCGGGCCAATCTTCCCGACTCTTCGGTCGGGGTTGCCCTTTCAAAGCACAACACTTGTCAAAGCCGCCGTGGCTGCCATGTTGTGCATCATGATGGCACGTTGGGATGCAGGGAAACAGCATGCAAGATGTCTGAAACCCTCATGGGGGGTTTCCGAAACTAGGGGGGGTACCTTATTGGGGCCCTTATTTGAGGGGAATCCTACTCTGTGCGGTCTATATTCGAGGCCCCCCTATGTTCGTAAACCCTCCCCATGAGCGTGGCAGCCCAGGGGCTTGCACAAAGACGAATTTCCCCTAAACCCTAAACCCTAAACCCCAAACCCCAAACCCTAAGCCCTAAACCCTAAACCCTAAACTCAAACCCTAAGCCCTACACCCTAAACCTCGAAGCCCTAAGCCCTGAATCTGGCTGGTTCTTAGTACCTTGTACTAACAGTCCTTAGTAGGGATTAAAGTATCCCCTGTTGGCCCCATTATCATCCCTGTTAAGGACTGTCGGCAAAAGGGGGAACATTCCAAGGTACCCTATATATTCCCCTTACAGGGTGCAACTAGAAGAGGGCCCGAAAGCATCGATTTGCCGTGCGTTGACTCCATGCAGTTGCCTCTTTGCAGCCGAAGTGTATGCACTTGGACAAATGTATGCACTTACATGGTTGCATAGTCACTTGTACACTGCACTTGTCTGATTTGCGATGGTTTTGGAACCAGCGAATTCGGGGACCATGGTATACTTGCGATGCTTTTGGAACCAGCGAATTCGGGGACCATGGTTTACCAGCGAATTCGGGGACCATGGTTTTTGCGATGGTTTTGGAAACAGCGATTTCGGGGACCATGGTATTTGCGATGCTTTTGGAAACAGCGAATTCGGGGACCAGGGTATTTGCGATGGTTTTGGAACCACGATATTTACGAGGTTTTCGAGGCCCCGGAAGTCGAGTCCCATGATATTTGCGAGGTTTTCGAGGAATTCGAGTCCCAATATTTGCGAGGTTTTCGAAGCCCCGGAATTCGAGTCCCACGACATTTGCAAGGGTTTCGAGGAATTCGAGTCCCGCGATATTTGCGATGGTTTATTTGTGGTGGTTTCGACACGCAAGCTCCGGGTGTCCGCGGCGGGAATGCTATTTGCGAGGTTTTCAAGTACGTCCGGAATTCCGCTTCCATGCTATTTGCGGTGTTTGCAAGCGCCCAGATGTCCGTTACCATGCTATTTGCAGTGTTTTCAAGCGCCCAGATGTCCGTTACCATGCTATTTGCGGTGTTTTCAAGCGCCCAGATGTCCGTTACCATGCTATTTGCAGTTACCATTACCATGCTATTTGCGGCGTTTTCATGCGCCCAGATGTCCGTTACCATGCTATTTGCGGTGTTTTCAAGCGCCCAGATGTCCGTTACCATGCTATTTGCGGTGTTTTCAAGCGCCCAGATGTCCGTTACCATGCTATTGCGGTGTTTTCAAGCGGCCAGATGTCCGTTACCATGCTATTTGCGGTGTTTTCAGATGCCCAGGGCGTCCGCGGCGTACTATACGTCTGTACTACAAAAAGTCGACTTTCCAGCCACGGAAGCTCCGCGTGTGCGCGGCGTACTACGTGAGTACTACAAAAAGTCGACTTTCCAGCCACGGAAGCTCCGGGCGTCCCCGGCGTACTATACGTCTGTACTACAACAGTCGACTTTCCAGCTACGGAAGCTCCGCGTGTGCGCGGCGTACTACGTTTGTGCTACAAAAGTCGACTTTCCAGCCACGGACGCTCCGGGCGTCCCCGGCGTACTATACGTCTGTACTACAAAAGTCGACTTTCCAGCTACGGAAGCTCCGCGTGTCCGCGGCGTACTACGTTTGTACTACAAAAGTCGACTTTCCAGCCACGGAAACTCCGGGCGTCCCCTGCGTACTACATTTGTACTACAAAACTCGATTTTCCAGCCACGGAAGTCCCCAGCATACTACGTCTGTACTACACAAGTCGAAAAACAAACGCAAAAAACGCAAAAACACTACGGTTTTAGCACCGCGACCACGCGAAAACCCGCAGAGGGGTTACGTTTGCATGTCAAGAAACGCAAAAACACGAGGGTTTTGGCACCGCGCCAACGCCGAAACCCGCAGAGGGGTTACGTTTGTATGTCAAAAAACGCAAAAACACCACGGTTTTGGCACCGCGCCAACGCCGAAACCCGCAGAGGGTTGTCTGCGGCCACGAAAAAAAGTACCAAAAACGACGGTTTTAGCACCGCGACCCGGCGATCACCCGCAGAGGGTTGTCCGCGGACACAAAGAAACGTAAAAAAACGACGGTTGTAGCACCGCGACCACGGTGAAACCCGCAGAGGGTTGTCCGCGGACACAAAGAAACGTAAAAAAACGACGGTTTTAGCACCGCGACCACGCCGAAACCCGCAGAGGGTTGTCCGCGCAAATCAAGAAACGTAAAAAAACGATGGTTTTAGCACCGCGACCACGCCGAAACCCGCAGAGGGTTGCAATCCCGATTGGCGATGTCAACCCAGCCCGCCGCCTGAGAAAGAGAAATTTTAATCTAGTTCTAATTTAGAAATCTAGGACTGGGTACGAAGGTCTACGAAATTCTGCGTAAATCTCGTAATTTCTATTAACTTCTACTTCACTCTATGCAATTCACTCTATGCACTTCACTCTATGCACTTCACTCTATGCACTTCACTCTATGCAATTCACCCTATGCACTTCACTCTATGTACTTCGCTCTATGCACTTGACTCTATGCACTTGACTCTATGCACTTGACTCTATGCACTTGACTCTATGCACTTGACTCTATGCACTTCACTCTATGCACTTCACTCTATGCACTTCACTCTATGCACTTCACTCTATGCGCTTCACTCTATGCGCTTCACTCCATGCACTTCACTCTATGCGCTTCACTCTATGCCCTTCGCTCTATGCACTTCGCTCTATGCACTTCACTCTATGCACTTCACTCTATTGTGGTTGGGTCAGAGGGCTCCGCACGGAAGAACCCTTCGCGATGCTTTCGGGAAAAAGGGCCCTAGTTCCCTTCATTCCCTACGAAGAACCAGAGGGGAATGAATGTGTGTGTGGACGGATAGGATGGCTTGGCCACTCGTGCCATCGGTGTTCGAAACCCCAAACCCTGAACCCCAAACCCGAAACCCGAAACCCGAACCCTATACCCTGAACCCTAAACCCTAAACCCTAAACCCTGAACCCCTAAACCCTGAACCCCTAAACCCTAAATCCGAAACCCTAAACCCTACCCCCGTGGCATCTTTGGTTCTCTTGAGGTGCCGCATACTCAAGTACGATATCCCTACACCCTAAACCCCAAACCCTAAACCCTAAACCCTAAGCCTCAAACCCTGAACCCTACACCCTAAACCCTACACCCCAAACCCAAAACCCTACACCCTAAGCCCTGCCCCAAGCATCGAGACCGAGCTGTAGCCACCCGTACGACAAACGTGGCTCAAAGTGGACGATACAAGTACAATGGAGGTCTGAAGGATGCCACAGCTTCACGAGAGTAAACCCTAAACCCTAAACCCTAAACCTTAAACCCTAAGCCCTAAGCCCTAAACCCTAAACCCTAAACCCTAAACCCTACACCCTACACCCTAAACCCTAAACCCTAAGCCCTAAGCCCTAAGCCCTAAACCCTAAACCCTCAACCCTAAACCCTAGACCCTAAACCCGAAACCCTAAACCTTTTACCCTATGCCCTAAACCCTAAACCCTCAACTCTACATAAACCCGAAACCCTAAATCCTTCCGGCGATGCTGCCGCGGCGAATCCTCCTGTCCCGGTTCGCGCCCTGGTGGCCAGCGGTGGCCGTTCTGATCTTGGCCATCCTCATCCTGATCTGTCACGTCACTGGGCTTAGGGCTCAAGGGTTTCAGGTTTGAGATGAAGGAGCTCACATACAAGGCTTCCGGAATACTCGTGGATGTGGCAACTTCGCCTAAGCTCCTAAGCAGAAGCCCTGTATCATGCACATCTTCTTCCATCTCTTCATTTTCCTAAACCCTAAAGCCTAAACCCTAAACCCTAAACCCTAAACCCTAAACCCTAAACCCTCGGTCCTGGAGCTTGGCGGCGCGCCTAGGATTTTGTGGGAGGGAAGCTACCTTCCAGGGGGGTGTGGCTAAGCCCTAAATTTTTTTGGATCCGAAGTTCGGGCTTAGGGCTAAACCGCAAGGCAGGGTTTAGGGCTTCGGGTTTAGGGTTTAGGGTGAAGGGTGAAGGGTTTAGGGTTTAGGTTTAGGGTTTAGGGCTATTTGGCCCAGGTCTCGGCCGTGCTTGGCGGGAAGTGCGACCGGGAGCAGGACGGGAGGGTGGAGCGGGCCTATGCCACCGAGATCAGCCTGACGACCGAAACGCCGCCTGAGACCGGGTCGTGCTTTTGGAAAACCCTAAACCCTAAACCCTAAACCCTAAACCCTAAACCCTAAACCCTAAACCCTTTTACGAGCATCTATTCATAGATACTTCTCAAAGGGATGAAAGCACAATTCAGGAGAGCTACATCTGGACGTTGGGCGTCATTTTCACCTGGACCATTTTCCTTTGCCCTGTGGCGGGGCTGCTGCACGAAGTCCTCTGGCAGCGGAAGCTCAGCTACCTCATGGCCGTGCCCGTTACTTACTTCGCCTTTGATTGAACGTTAAACTTTTTGGGTTCCTTATTTAGTAGGAAATTTTAAAGTTTCCTTATTTAGTAGGAATTTTGAAGTTCAACCTTTTTGTTCCTTTGGTTATGTGGAGAAGCAAGGTTATTGCGGCGGAGGCCCTCCTGGTGCTGGGCACCCTGTGCCTGACGGGCCTGGCCACGATCACGAATCGGGGAACATTGCTCGAGACGCAGAATCAGATCCTCGGTCAAGGTTACAGTTAATTTAGGGTTTAGGGTTTAGGGTTTAGGGTGTAGGGTTTAGGGTTTAGGGTTACAGTTCAGGTCAGCACAAGGAAAGCCCCATCTTGTTTACAACAGTTCCATAGCAATGTCGAACACTTTAGTACCCACTCGCGTGTGCTTCGTGGTTGAGCCCTAAAGCCTAAACCCTAAACCCCAAACCCCAAGCCCCAAACCCCAAACCCCAAACCCTAAACCCTAGACCCTGAAACCTCTTTGGGAATTGGAGCTTCTGCCACACCAGCCCAGGATCGAAAGTGGCCACGCCATACACCAGCAGCTTGCAAACGCTTTCTTCCTCTGCTGCTACCTGCACGGAGCGCTCTTCGTCTTTCTGCAGGGCCTGCGCTGGAAAGACATGATGGCTCTGGAGAGGAGATCCTTGATCTTCAAGGCTCCCCCCCAAAACCTACAGCCTACACCCCAAAACCCCAAACCCCTAAACCCCAAACCCTAAGACCCCAAACCTTTTAACCTGAACCCCAAATCCCCGGAACCCTAAACCTTGAGATGTCCCCTTATACTAGCAGTCCTTAATAGGGATTGTCGTGCCCCCTATGAAAGTCCCTATGAAGGACTGTTAGTATAAGGGGGAACATCCCAACTTAAACCCCTGAACCAGGCCCTCACACTGGCCTTCCTAGCACTGGCCGTGGCGGGTCTGTGGTCCTCGCTCCTCACCTCAGTTTCGATTCTAGAGTTTCCTTGAACCCAGAACCCTAAACCCCAAAACCCCAGGACCCTAAACCCCAAACTCCAACCCGGATGCAGACCAGATTTCAGCGTAACACCCGCCGCCCCCCCCTGAAGTTGTTGTGTTTCCAAGGCGTCTGTGAGAAGGTTTCGGGGATTGTCGGGTTTAGGGATTGGATGTTTTTCCCCTTATGCTGACAGTCCTTACTTGGGATTCTAGCACCCTAAACCCTAAACCCTAAACCCTAAACCCTAAACCCTAAACCCTAAACCCTAAACCCTAAACCCTAAACCCTAAACTGATAATCCCGATTAAGGACTGTTAGCATACGGGAACCATCCCAAGGTGTAGGCTTCGATGTTCTTTTTCCAGCAGCTTCGGTTTACGAACATAGGGGCCTTGAATATAGACCCCCAAATAGAAGGATCCCCTTAGAATCCGGACCCCAATGAGGTAAACCCTAAACCCTAAACCCTAAACCCTAAACCCTAAACCCTAAACCCTAAACCCTAAACCCTAAACCCTAAACCCTAAACCCCCAACCCCCAAACCCTAAACCCCAAACCCCAAACCCGAAACCCTAATTTCGATGCCCCCATCATGTGTCTTCAGGTTTGTTTTGGGAGCATCCTGGGCTTCCGAGATTTCAAGGTTACTTTAAGGGGGCTTTTTCTATAACTCCCTCAGAGGGATGACGGTTAGATAAGCCCCAAGACAATATCGATTTGAAGGTTAGTCTAAGGTTTTTTTTTTCTATGGCTCCCTTAGGGGATGACGGTTACATAAGCCCCAAGACAATTAAGGGGGTCTTCCTATAGCTCCCTTAGGGATGACGGTTATATAGATAAACTCCAAGACAATATCGACAGAACATCTTTTCCCGAATGCTCCCCAGAAGGGTTCCCGTTGTAAAAGTTGGGTTGGGTGGTTACCAAACGTCGTTGCTCCGCAAAGCGTCCGCAAGCGTTCGCAAGCGTCCGCAAAGCGTCCGCAAGCGTTCGCGAGTGGCGTAAGGCGTGCTGTCAAGGGGGGACTCCACAGGACGCGCGCCGAGGTGGCGTTTCGTGGCGTTCCGAATCCATCAAGCTAAGGGGGAACTCCACAGGACGCGCACCGCCGTGGCGTTCCACGTGGCGTTCCACGTGGCGTTCCGCATCTGTCAAGCTAAGGGGAAACTCCACAGGACACACGCCGCCGTGGCGTTCTACGTGGCATTCCTGGTGGTGGTCCTGGTGGTGGTCCCATGGTGGTGGTCCCGTGGTGGTCCCGTAGTGGTGGTCCCGTGGTGGTGGTCCGTGGTGGTGGTCTCGTAGTGGTGTCCGTGGTGGTGGTCCCGTAGTGGTGGTCCGTGGTGGTCGGCCGTGGTGGTGGTCACGTGGTGGTGGTCCGTGGTGGTGGTTGCAGGTGGTTGTCCGCGTGGTGGTCCCGTGGTGGTGGTCCCGTGGTGGTGGTCCCATGGTGTGGTCCCGTGGTCCATGACCCGTAGTGGTGGTCCTGTGGCGGTTGTCCCGTGGTGGTGGTCCGTGGTGGTGGTCCGGGTGGTGGTCCCGTGGTGGCGGTCCCGTAGTGGTGGTCCCATGGTGTGGTCCCGTGGTGGTGGTCCCGTGGTGGTGCTCCGTGGCGGTGGTCCCGTAGTGGTGGTCCGTGGTGGTGGACGTCCGTGGTGGTGGTCCGTGGTGGTGGGCCGTGGTGGTGGTCCGTGATGGTGGTCCGTCCGCCCGCCACCGACGTTTCGTTTATATTGCGTTATATTTACGTTATAGGTGACTGCTTTCTGCATTCGGGTTCGTGGATCCTATCAGGTTTTTGAACTAAGGTTCTCAGGGGAGTATAGTTTTCGGGGGTCTAGAAGAGAAGTAATTTCAAGTCCACCTTGAGAGGTGTTTAGGGTTTAGGGTTTAGGGTCTGGGGCATATGTAGGGCGGTTTCTGTGACTTTTTAGGGTCTAACCGCTTCCACCTTGGAATGGGGTTTAGGGCTTAGGGTTTAGGGGTTTAGGGGTTTAGGGGTTAAGGGGTTTAGGGGTTTAGGGGTTTAGGGGTTTAGCGTGGAAGCGTGCTGGAAATGCTAATTCACTGCATGCAGCCGGCCTGGACAGCAATCAATCTCCCCCTCACCTGCTTATCCCCACCCGCCAAACCCTAACCAATGCGACCCCAGACCCCATTTGTTGACCCATGAAACCTCCGAGGAACGAAAGCCCCGAAAGCCCCGAAAGCCCCGAAAGCCCCGAAAGCCCGGAAGCCCCGAAAGCCCCGAAAGCCCCGAAAGCCCCTAATGCCCCTAAGCCTCAAGAGACCTAAAAACACCAAAGCCTCTGGCTACCATCCGCCCTCTGCAAAGTCCCTACCCCCTAAACCCTGAACCTTAAACCTTAAATCCTAAACCCTAAACCCTAAACCCGAAACCCTAAACCCCAAACCCTAAACCCTAAACCCCTGGGAGAGTAGGCTCGCTCTGGAGCTCATCCCAGCGCTCCAGGGAACGCTGGTGCGCGACTTGCAGCCTTTGGCCTGTTTTATTCTGATGAAAGGGTGTTTAGGGTTTAGGGTTTAGGGGTTTAGGGTTTAGGGTTTAGGGTTTAGGGTTGAGGGTTGAGGGTTGAGGTTGTAGGTGCTAGGGTTTTGGGGTATTTTAAGGGGGGTGGGGGGCTTAGGTGTTAGTTTTCAAGTTTTGGCGATGAGGCTCAGAGATTCCTATGGGGCGCTTTCGGGGCTTCAGGGTCGAGAGGTTTTGGGGGTTTAGGGTTTAGGGTTTTGGGTGGGGATTTGGCTTCAGGGGTTTTTGGGGCTTGAGGATGTGAAAGGGGGCATGGGGTGGAGCGGAAGTTCCATAAGGAGACCCTTTGCCGTAACTGAGGCTTGTCTGAGTCCAGAAAATGCCTGCAATATCCTGAAAAATCCCCAGAGCTTGATCCCCCGGCCCGAAACCTAAGCCCGAAACCACCGAAACCACCTAAAGCCGGTAAAACCACCCAAACCCAGAAAGCACATAGACCACCTAAGCCCAGAAATCCTAGACCATACCCTAAGCCCTGAGCCCTAAACGAAACCCTAAACGAAACCCTAAACCCTAAACCCTAAACCCTAAACCCTAAACCCTAAACCCTAAACCCTGAACCCTAAACCCCAAACCCTAAACCCCAAACCCCGAACCCGAAACCCTAAACCCTAAACCCTGAACCCTAAACCCCAAACCCTAAACCCCAAACCCTAAACCCTAAACCCTAAACCCTAAGCCAGGAATCGGCGCGGTCTCACCCAGAGATGTGTGGTCCTTGGCATCATGGCCGCCGGACCGCACCACAGGCCACTCTAGGGTTTAGGGTTTAGGGTTTAGGGTTTAGGGTTTAGGGTTTAGGGTTTCGGCCCCTCAGCAGCCCACATGTTGGGTTACGTTCGGCCGGCAAGGCTCAAAAGAAGAAAGAAGTATTCGGCTGAGTAGATATTATCAAGTAGCGCCCTAATAGAACCAACTCGGTTCTTGGAGCTTAGGGCTTGGGGTTTTCAGAGCCCTTTGTTCACGACTTTGGGGGTTCGACTCAGAACATGTTGGCATTTTTTGTTGATGGTCATTGCTATTGCATTATTGTGACATTACTTAACAGATTGAGGGTGTAAGGATCGTTTCGGTCTTGCGAACTTTTTGAGGTTGGCGCCCTCTTCAACCCCAAGCCCTAAACCCCAAACCGAAACCCTAAACCCTAAACCCGAAACCCCAAACCCTAAACCCTAAACCCCAAACCCCAAACCCCAAACACCCTTTTTGAAAGACCCTGCCAAGCCGAGGCTTATGTCGGAAGCTACTCCCTGGAGGCCAGGGGGGTTCTTGATGCGGGCTCTGGGGTTTCGGGTTTGGGGGGTTGGGCTGTTCACCCTCATACTAACAGTCCGTAAATAGGGATTATAGTACCCCCTATTCTGATCCCTATTAAGGTGGACATCTCATGTTTCGGGTCTTAGGGCTTAGGGTTTTAGGGCTTAGGGCTTGGGGTTTGGGGCTTTTTGGGTTTGGGGTTTTGGGTTCCGGGTCTCATCTGGCCAGGCCGATGGTGAATATGTGACTTGCGGGTTGGGGGCCGCCTCGCCCCCAAAGTATCCGTTCAGGGCTTAGGATTTAGGGTTTAGGGTTTAGGGTTTAGGGTTTAGGGTTTAGGGTTTAGGGTTTAGGATTTAGGGTTTAGGGTTTAGGGTTTGGGGTTTGGGGTGTTTTGCCTAGGGTTGGGGATTGAGGTGATCCTGGCTTGGGGCGATGTGCTGAGGTCTTGGCGCTATAGGATAATCCCTTGTTGTTTCTCGGGTGTCGAAATTTGGGTCATGCCCGAAAGGGAACATAGCTTGGAGAACTGGCCAATGTAGACAAGCGCAGCAAAACCCTAAACCCTAAACCCTAAACCCTAAACCCTAAACCCTAAACCTTAAACCCTAAACCCTAAACCCGAAACCCTAAACCCTAAACCCTAAACCCTAAACCCTAAACCCTAGAAACAATCTAAAGTGCAAGAGCACTGCGAAGCAAGCCGCCCGAATACTAAACCCTAAACCCTAAACCCTAAACCCTAAACCCTAAACCCTAAACCCTAAACCCTAAACCCGAAACCCTAAACCCTAAACCCTAAACCCTAAACCCTAAACCCTAAACCCTAAGCCCTAAACCTGATTTTTTGTAGCTATTTCGTGGCCCGCTGTCACGGTGGATTCTGAGGCTCGGGTTGCTGAGCCATGCGGCTGTAGGGGTTCAGGGTTTAGGGTTTAGGGTTGAAAGGACGTGCCAGGCGGCCCAGGGAACTTCATGGGAGGCCTTGGGAAGAATCGAGCCATGCGAAGACAAGGCGATGTCGGGACATCGTCGTCAAGTCATGCGATGCCTCTTCGGCCGGTCCTCGGGCACCTTTCGCCGGGGGATGGGGTATAGGGTTTGGGGTTTCGGGGTCTAGGCTTTAATGTACGGTTTTCGGATTTTAAAGTTTTAGGGTTTTAGGCTTAGGGTTTTAGGGTTTTAGGGCGTAGGGTTTCCGGGTTTTGGGTTTTAGGGTTTAGGGTTATCCTCCAGTCTTCTCAAGCCACGGCAGTCTTTTGCGACAAAAGCATCTCGTATTTTGAAGCTTACTGGAGTACCCCCTATTTATGCGGCCGGGTCACGGCAAAGCACGCCCCAAACCCTAAACCCTAAACCCTAAACCCTAAACCCTAAACCCTAAACCCTAAACCCTAAACCCTAAACCCTAAACCCTAAACCCTAAACCCTAAACCCTAAACCCAAAACCCTAAACCTTAAACCCTAAACCCAATGCCCCAAAGACCGAAGCCTTGAGCAGGTGCTAGCACTGCGCCGGCGCCTGTCAGCAGAACTCAGCTGAGATGCCTTTGCTTCCCAGCGCTTGGCTCCAGTATTTCGTGGTAAGGGTCTAGGCTTTTGTTGCAACTTTGCGATGTCAAAATCAGCTGGGTTCCCCTACTACCCTCTATGCTACCCCCCCCCTAAGGGTCCCCCCACAATAAAGGCCATTAAGGGGTAATGAAGCCCAATAAAGGTTATTGAAGGGGGAACTTAGACAGGTTCCCCTACTACCCCCCCTAAAGGTGTATCAACTTTGAGACGTGCTTCGTACTTGAGCCCCCCTGAGTCCCTGAGAGATTTTTTGCTAGCGGGCACTAGAACCCGAGTCGACCCCTAGGCCCTCGCCGGCTTGGAGTTTAGGGTTTTGGGGTTTTGGGGGTTTAGGGGTTTCGGGATTTAGGGATCTAGGGTTTGGGTGGGGCCTGGTTCTGTCTTTTAAGGGTAGAGCCCCCCCCAAGTCTCATCTTTAAGACCCGAAGCCCTAAACCCTAAATCCCAAACAGAGGGGGCTTGTGGTGGGTCCTTTGGGACAGTTTGCATCTTCCCTTACTGGGTTGAGGGGGAGGATATTCAGGACTATATTGGAGAGGGTTTAAGGGTCTAGGGTCTAGACTAGCAGAGGGTTGGCCAACCGAACCCCTTTGACCCTGGAGTGTAGCGTTTGGGGTTTAGAGTTTTGGGGTGTAGGGTTTAGGGTGTAGGATCTCAGCCACTAGGAAAAAAAGAGCAGGCCCTTATTCCCTTGTTCTAGGGTTTAGGCTCCTTTTTATGGCACCGCTGGACCAAAAAGGGCACCTTTGTATTCCTAGGTTCCTCTTGGACTTAGAGCACCTTCCGCCAAAGCACGGAAGATGGACGTTCAAAGGAGCCGCCGGGCCTCGGGCGCAGGTGCCGCGTCCATCTGCTGGGGTACATGAAGGCCCGAAACCCTGAACCCCCCTAAGCCCTATATAAACCCTAAACTCCAAGCCTAAACCCTACACCCTAAACCCTTAACCCTTAACCCTTAACCCTTAACCCTAAACCCTTAACCCTTAACCCTTAACCCTTAACCCTTAACCCTTAACCCTGAACCCTAACCCCCGGACCCTTCATTTTCAACGCGGAAGGCCCGCACTCAGGGCGAGAAGGAGGGACCCCCTACAAAGGGGCCTTCATCCTATGCCGCGATGAAGCCTCTTTATATGTACCTTCTACAGTCCCTCTATACCTAAGTAGCCCCTAAATAACCCCCAACACCACCCCTAAGGTCCTTTATAAGTATATACCTAAGTGGCCCCTAAATAAGCCCCAAAATAAACGCTAAGGTCCTTGATAAGGGTCCCTCCTTTCGTCCCTTGGGTTTCGAGCTCCAAGGAGCTTCCGCGTTCATACCCGGCCGCCCCTGTCGAGGGGCCTCTGCTTCCCGTTAGAAAGCAGTGGCTCGCGTGCGAGGTTTAGGGTCAACGGTCTAGGGCTTTCAAGGTTTTTTGGGGTTTTCGGGGGTTTCAGGGTGTAACCCTAAACCCTAAACTCTAAACCCTAACCCTAAACTCCGAACCCTAAGGGTGTAAGGGTTTCGGCCTTCAGGGTTTCGGGGGTTGGGGTCTTAGGGCGAAGGATTCCAGGTTTCAGGGTTCGGCCTTTTGGGGATGTTTCGGGGTCGAAGGTTCAGGGTTGAGGGTTGAGGGTTTAGGGTTTAGGGTTGAGGGTTTCGGGTTTAGGCTTTCGCTTGGAGAAGAGGCAGCTCACGACCATGGCCATATGGCTCAAAGAGCACACCAGGATGGTTCTTTGAAGTTCAGGCCTACCGTGAGGCACATGCCTCATGCGTTTCCGTTTGGTTCATGGAGTGCCAGGCCCGGATGTCGGGGGGAAGCCTGTAGGATGCCAAGACCCGAACCCTAACTAGGGTTTAGGGTTTAGGGTTGAGGGTTTAGGGTTTAGGGTTAGCAAGAACCCAGCTAACACAGGTGCCTATTTCTTGTAGTTTGTACTACGGGGCCTTTCCAAGGCATAAGGAGGGGAGAGCTTTGATAGTCTTATAACCCCGTGGTGCTACTCAGCTACTACTCTTCGAGTGCTTTTATTGCGTGAGCCTTCTCTGGGGCAAGTGGAGTTCCAAGTTGTCAGTGAGTGCAGGCTGTGGTTGGAGAAGATGTTTCCCGAATTCCGACTCCAAACTCAAACATCCTAAACCCTAAACCCTAAACCCTAAACCCTAAACCCTAAACCCTAAACCCGAAACCCTAAACCCTAAACCCTAAACCCTAAACCCTAAAAGGTTTTTGGAGGGTGGGATGAGGGTTGAAGATTCAAGCGGGGGGCTGGGCCCTGAAACCTGCGCCAGACAGGTCCTCCGACTTACTGGGTTTTAGGGTTTGGGGGTTTAGGGGTTTAGGGTTTAGGGTTTAGGGTTTAGGGATCTCTACAAACATGTTGCAGTGTTGCAACCCTCGCTCCCCGGTCTGGGGGGGCGGGCAGGATTTTGGGGGTTAGGGTTGAGGGGTTCAAGGGTTTAGGCTTTGTTTCAGTTTGCTTTGAAGTTTTTCAGGGCTCTTTTGAGTGAGAGTGTTTAGGGTTTGGGAGTTTGGGGTTAGCGGGAGGAACCCCACCCTAAACCCTCAACCCCGAAACCGAAACCCAAAAGTTAATCCATCATCAGGCTCAGCCCTGAACCCCAAACCCCCAATAAAACCTTTGGCACTGATGCCTATGGCCTGAACCCTAAACTTCAGCAGCAAGCCCAATGCCAGGGCATGGTTCTGGATGCTAGCAGTGCTAGCACAGGCTGAAGTTCTCAAGGACGGTTTCGGGTTTAGGGTTAGGGTTGCAAGGTTGTAGCGTGGTCGGGGTTGTAGGGTTGTAGGGTTGTAGGGTTGTAGGGTTGTAGGGTTGTAGGGTTGTAGGGTTGCAGGGTTGTAGGGTTGTAGGGTTGTAGGGTTGTAGGGTTGTAGGGTTGTGGGGTTGTGGGGTTGTGGGGTTGTGGGGTGGTGGGGTGGTGGGGTGGTGGGGTGGTGGGGTTGTAGGGTTGTAGGGTTGTGTTGCAATACAACCTATTCAGATACACGTTCGGACATGACTTCAACTGGCCCGTCGTGGGTTCCCTGGCGCTCATGTGGCTTGCCTTCATCGTACCATATGGGTGGGGATTTTTGCCCAACAATCTTCGCGGATCTTGTTGCATCAATAGATGCAGAAGTTTGCAAGACAGCTTCTAGTTTCTCATGGCCTAGACGTACATAACGTACAGACTATTATCAATGCGCATTGCTGTCTCACCAGGCCGCAACGGCTCCATGCAAGAAAGCAAGTGTTCCCTTGATTGAAGGGATTTGGGCGTGTCGCTGTGTAAGATGAAAGAGAGAAGTTCGGATTTGGATTTCTCTCTCTGTGCCTCTGAGACCCCTGTAGAAAGACGTTGGGGCGCAGTAAGTTGACCCAACGCACAAAGCTTCCTAAACCCAGGCCTGCCGGCAAGCAAGGGAACTTGACGACGCAGCGGCGGCAGCACGCTTTTCATGACTTTTGCCCAGCCAAAGTACTCCATCCCGGTGTTGGCGCATGCTCGTGAGGAAGCATCGTAACAACGGCGCAGACGTAATGGGTAGGCACGACGGCCGCCTCATGCATCTTGATGCGGCCGCGGGATACATTGAGGCCGGGGCTGCTGTCCAATCGCAGCGAGTCCTCAGCGTCCGGCCTCGCGTTCGGGCATGCGAAGCGCAGGCGCCTGCCACCCACCCGTGCCGACTTCACAACCAAGCTCGGGGCTGCATTTTGCGCGACTTGGCCCTGCAGGCACTTGCGAAAAGGGAGAGAATCTAAGGAGAATTCCGGATATGCAGGCGAGTAATGAATACACTCCTCTTCCTCTCCGCGGTCACAGGGCTTCAGTTCCGGCCGCTGGATCGGAGCCATCCTTCCGTCATGGGTTTCGCGGATCAGGGTACTCGGCGAAACTCTCTGCGGGCCCACTCCAAGGATACGCGGCATGAGCAAGGATACTTGGTGGGACTCTTTGTCGGAAGTTTCCTCAGTCCAGGGATACTCGGCGATACTCTCTGCAGCCTTCTCTGGGGGTGAGCGCGCCAGGGCAACGCTTTAAAGAGGGTGGGCACTCCAGGACAGTCGGAGATCGTCCTTTTGCTTCAGGGGTACTCGACGGGGCTCTCTGCGGCTTTTCTGAGGGTTGGGCGCTCCGAAGACCTATGCTGAAATAAAAATGCCAGGCAGTGGCGCGAGCTGCACTACCTCAACTGGTTGCCAGCGCTCTGATCACATGCGAATCTATGCAAAAAGCGAAGAGCTCCATTTCAACAGCCTACCCATCCTGGAAAGCGGAATCAACGGGAACAGAGCGATGTGCGACAAAGTTTGACGAAGTTTGACGAAGCCGTCGGCAAGGTGACAACAATCAGCAGGAACTCCGGGTCGCAAACACACACCACCTCTCGGTGACCACCCTTGCTGGCGCAACAGCCTGCTCGCCTGCGACTGCAGGGCCAATCACGGTGTGGCCCCCTAGCAATGGCAAGAATTCGCTGACACCAAAGCGCTGCATGTTGCACAACGGACCGGCGCTTGCTTGACCTCGTCATCAACGGAGAGTATCGTCCTCAATTGGTAAGGCCCTGTACTGCGATGCTACCCTGGTATCAGCGCGACGCGCGCCCGCCCGTTGCCGCGGCACTTTGGCACGGCAGAACACAGTGAACCGTAAACCTGGCCCTCGCAGCACAGTGCACTGCGAATCGTCCCTGCGCCGGTTTGTCCGGCTGCATGCCCATGTGCTTTCCGCTGCAAGCATCGGCCGCGCCCATGTGTTGTTCTTCTTGCTCTTAGCAAGAGTCGTGCTTGATTCGATGAATATGTGCGAAACTACTAGCTTAACGCGCTGTATTTTGTCTGGAACGGGCTCTGCGCGACACGTCGTTTGTACTGGCAGGCGCGGTACGGAGGAGAAAAGCCGTTTTAAGGGGGTTCCAAAATTGGGACAGCATGGTTGGGAGTTTTTACTGAAGCTATGTTCTTTGGGACAGCATGTTTGGGTGTTTTAAGTGCAAGATAAACGCTTGTGACAGATTTTATTGTTACACATCCTTGTGCAGTATGTCGTACAAAAAGGCGCAAACGCTGTAAATACCAGTGTTATGGGCATCAAACGCTGCAAATACCAGTGTTTTGGGCATGGTCGCGCAAGGCATGGACGCTTGTGACAGATTTTCTTGTTCCACATCCTTGCGCAGCATGTTGTGCAAAGAGGCGCAAATGCTGTAAATTTCGGCATAAAACGCTGTAAATACCTGGTCGCGAAATGCATGTACGCTTGTGGCAGATTTTCTTGTTCCACATCCTTGTGCAGTATGTTGCACAAAAAGCGAAAATGCTATAATACCAGTGTTTTGGGCATGGACGCAATATGAATGACGTTCTCATCCCCCTCCCGCCCACCCCACCACTCCACAGCAAACCGAAGGACAACCCGAAAGAAGCGAAGGAAAACCTCTAAAAACAAGGAAACGACCAGGCAATTCACAGTGCGATGGTCAACTACTGACGGTTGTTGCAGGACTCATGCAGTTTTACGTAACGCATAAACACGGATGCCAGATCGTGCCCAGCTGGATTGAGCACGTGCTCCTGTCACCAAGGCGGCTTGCCATAATGCAACATAATTCAACACGCAACTCACGACGATTGAATGACGTACCGGTTTTGTGCCCGCGAAATCGCGCGACAACAGCAAGCGAGCGAAACCAACACACCAGCGACCGTAGGTGGCTTGCGAGCGTGGAGCAACGGCCAAGCTGCCCGTGTGGTGGTGCACACGTACCCCTCGGCAGGACTCAGATGAAGCGGTTTGCGCGTGCCCCCTCCCAGGATCTCCCAGCAAATCATGCAAAGAGTCCCGCCGGGCGTCCTTGGACTGCATACCCCTTGGGCACCCCCAGAGCGGCCTGCACAGATTCCCGCCTGGTAGTCCTGGACTGCCCCAAAAAACCCCGCCGAGAATGCCTGAGCGCGCAAGAAGCCTGGGGAGAGTCGCGCCGAGTGTCCCAACCGTAGTGAAGCCCGCAGAACATGCGGAATGTCCCGGGAGTGCTCACATCCTGATGGATTTCAGTCGCGGGCAGGCGGACATACCAGTATCTTGGTGTTCTACCTTTGGCCGGAATGCAGATGTGCATGAATGTAATCACATGTCAAGCCAAGGATGTCAAGGGACATCGACCGCGACAAGAGAAGGCAATGTTAGCACACACCATTCGAGTTCCAGACGCATCAGCATGACAACATGACGCTTGCTGGTTCATGCGTCAACTGACATCTTTTTGTTGAGGCAACCCCTCCTTGGCCCAAAGAATCCCAAAGAGGTCCCGGAGCAAGCTGCGCAATGACCGTGTTGCCCACCGGACCGGACTTCGCCGTCCCCAGCGGCGAATTCCGGATCCTGCCCCTGTGACGCCGCATGCCTGCTCCTGTGCCGCCGCATGCCGCTGCCAGCGTCCAAGCGATGCCGCTGGTGCTGGCCCAGCAAGCTGGACCCCAGCAGCGAGCTGCGGCCCGTTGCCGCAAAGCCGGGGCGAGCGTTCGCCACTGGCACTGCTGCACGCGGAGTCAACCTCGACGCGCCGGGCGTCACGAGCGGGCAGGTCATGGCAGGTCCAACAGACTGCCCAGCTGGCCCGGAGGGTGCGGGTAGTTGTCGACACCACGCTCTTCAGCCCTGAGCACGCGTTTCCCCACTGCGTTCCCTGCACAGCACTGCAAGCGCTTCCACATGGCAGACTCCTTCCCGTCTGCGCACAAACCCCACAAGCCGCGGCTGTGCCGCAGCGCCGAAACGACAGGAGGCTGGTTGCGAAAGATCGCGGTGTGGTGACGGAGTGTGCTATGGCGAAAACTGTCGCACAACAGTTCGCAGCACCTGCACGTTGCGTAGCTGGATGCGATAGCTGTGTACGACATTGTCAGCCGTACCCAGCCAACGACGCCTAGGCGGCGACAGATGCAGGCAGCTCGCGGCGAAAAACACGCCTATAACTTCTGCAAGTGACAAGTGTGTGTGCGTGAGCGCAATGCGCATTGTCCGGTAGCAACAGGCACGTAAGCACGTCGAATCGTTGCATGGCGCATAAACGAGGTCGTGAGTGTGCGCATGTCGCATGTCACCGGTTTCAAGAGCTGCGCAACACAAGCTCGGACCATGATGTCCACATCCGGGTCATTGCCAGTGCCGATCATTGCCGCAGATAGTGACACTCACCCCTCTCTTATAGTGATTTAAAAGGGACATTCACGCCTTTTTCTTGTAAGCATTTGTCATGGGCTTCCGAACTTCGCGACTGTGAGCAGAAGGGAATCCCGATAATTTCCAGACACATAGGCGAGGAAAACAATCAAACTTTTAATCCTTTAAGTTTCGCAATAAGAGTGTGTGTCACGGGGCCTGTCTGATCACGTGCCTAGAGACTGCTCTCTGTTTTTTTTTTATATCTTTCTCTCTCTATCTCTCTCTTTCTCCTTCTCTTTTTGTTTTTCTCTCTCTCTATCTTTCTTTCTTTCTTCCTCCCTCACCTTGCCAGTAGAGGACATTCACTCATCTTTCTTACAGTCCTCCCCTGTCTGAGCTGCCTAGAGAGCGCTCTCTTTTCTTTTTTTTATTTATAGAGGACGGACAGGTTTTGCTTCTGCACGACAGGGCCCGACGTCGTCGCACGACAGTGTGCGTTGGTGCAGCGCATGCATGCACTCATCGTTGCAAGTGAAGAAGGTCAGCGCGCCAGTGGCAGCACAAATATCGCCCATTGCCTTTTGTGCATCATTCACCGTCGCACGGGGGGGGGCGGCGTCCGAGTAGAGAGAAAATAACACGCCCCCTCGTCAGCGACTTCCTTTCCAACTCGTCCGAGTCCCCGCCCCTGGTTTAGATTTGTTAGCTGCTTGCCGTGATGCGGCGACTGCACTGGGACCGCGACGGTGTGGATCCGCGGAAAGGAGGCGTGCGGAAAAAACATGTTTTAATTTTGGTTATGGCTTGCACATGCTGGAACATTTTGTTGATAATTGGCAGGGGTCAGGCACCGTTCTGGGTCCGAGCGTGGACTGCCAGTGTTATCTCAAAAGCTGAACTGAAGCACTTGCACAAACAAGCCACGGCCAACAGCTACGCAGGAGAAGCGTCACCCACAACATTTCGCGGCGAAACGCTTCGGAATGATGCGCCGAGGCCTTTTTTTGAGTTGGGCAAATGGCGTTCTTTCCTAAACCCAAACTGAAGAAGCCGTCTATTCCGGGAAATGCCCCATATATCAGTTGCAATATCCAAATGCTGAATGGTGCAGATGGTGTGAGGCAGTTCAAGCAGCTTGGAGATCACAAACGATGTCTTCGATTTTCGCCGGGCAGCGTCAATGTGCAATGTGGAGGAGGCGTGGTGTTAACCATTCTCAACCAGTTTTGACATCGACATGTGCCATCCCAGGTAGGCTGAAATGTGTTTTTTATGCCTTGGACTAGGCAGATGCCTTTTGGCAAACTCATCCCTTCGTCCACTCCGTGAAGTCCACGCAGTCGCAAATCCAGGCCGCAGAATTTGCATGACGAGAAGCTGCTGTTTTGTGGCATTTATCTTCCTGGTACTTTTCTGTAACTTTAGATCCTTACCCTTTTTTGGGTTCATTGGGTTTCTTACTAAGGCAGCCAGAAGTTTAGTTTTACAGCCACCCTCCTGAGTGCAGCCAAGTTCTCATGTCGTGGTCGGCACTGAGGTCATGCGGGCCGTGAAGGAGCTGAAGAAGCACTGCCTGCTCATGGATGTGCCCTTGGTGCTGGTGCCGCCCTCAGCCTGAATTGTTCACGAAGTAGCCTCGGAGTGAGAAGATATTATTATTATTATTCTTATTCTTATTCTTCTTATTATTATTATTATTACTATAGTTTGCACTTTTTTTTTGGCAGGTGCGTGACATACTGCTCGGCTGGAGGCGCGAGGGTGCCGCAACAAACGCTGGGGCCGGGCTGGAGCAATCGTAGCGCTGCAGCAAGTGAACTCTGGAGGCGCAGTTGCTTCGCGGTCCCGGGCAAACCCATTGCCACCGTGGCCACATTCGGCGCATGGTTGGCCGATGCCGGCGTGAGCAGATTGAAAAAGGCCATTGTGCTCGCGCTGATTATTATTCTTATTGTTATTATTATCATTATATTCTTTTTCTTCGTCAGGGTGCTTTGCGAAGGTGTTGCAGGCATCCGGCCATAAACTGGATGATGGTGGTTGCCTTGATGGACCAACGATGCCGAGCTGCAGGCCGAGGGTCTGGGGATTTGGGATTGCTACCTGGGCAGAGGGTCTTTGTGTTTTTCGAGAGTAATATGTATATATATATATATAGATTTATTATTTTTTCTCTTAAATTTTTGTTGGTGGGTATGGGGGGAAGGGGAGGGGTGTAGGGGGGAGGGGGCTTGGCTTTGGGGTTATTCGGCTCCTTTTCTGGGCTACTTTGCAGCCTTCGCTAAGGCTTCGGGTTGCGATCAAAGCTCCGTTACGACCTTACAAAAATTGTCACGTTTTGTTGCTGTATTAATTCCAAAGTCATCCTTGCAAATCTGCAAGTTTGTTCTTGCAAAATTGTAAGCTAAGCAATGTAAGGTTGACTCTGCAAATTTTTAAACTGTGCAACTCGATCCTAAGCACTAAACCTGAACCTTAACCCAAAAGCCACTCTAACATGTCCTCAGCTAAGCCCTAAACCAGAAACCCTAAACCTAAGCCCTAAACCCTAAACCTTAAACCCTAAACCCTAAACCCAAAACCCAAAACCCTAAACCCTAAGCCCTGAAGCCTAAACCCTAAACCCCTAAACCCCAAACCCCAAACCCTAAACCCTAAACCCTAAACCCTAAACCTTAAACCCTAAACCCTAAACCCTAAACCCTAAACCCTTAACCCTAAACCCTAAACCCTTAACCCTAAGCCTGGGGCTCCCAAAACCCTTTCCCTGCAAACCCAAATCCCTAAACCTTAAACCCTAAACCCTAAACATCAGGCCTCAAACATCCCCTAAGGCAGATAAGGCCGCCTTGTATCTTATGTGGTGTTGTCTTACTTTTCTAGTCTTATCAAGTGTGTCTTTGTCTTACCTCCCGTCTTATCGGATCTTTATATCTCTATATCTTGAATTTTTATGTATTTATATCTTTTATATCTTTGCATCTTTGTATCTTTGTATCTTTGTATCTTTGTATCTTTGTATCTTTGTATCTTTGTATCTTTGTATCTTTGTATCTTTGTATCTTTGTATCTTTGTTTCTTTGTGTCTTTGTATCTTTGTATCCTTGTATCCTTGTATCTTTGTATCTTTGTGTCTTTGTATCTTTGTATCTTTGTATCTTTGTATCTTTGAGTCTTTGTATCTTTGTGTCTTTGTGTCTTTGTGTCTTTGTATCTTTGTATCTTTGTATCTTGGTCTCTTTGTATCTTTGTATCTTGGTATCTTTATATCTGCACATCTTTAAACCTTTACATCTTTATATCATTATGTCTTGATATCTACCTTGGTCTTGATCTTTTTTCTTTTTTATCGCAATGTTTTATCTTTATCTTTATCTATATCTTTATGTTTATCTTTGTTTTTTTTTAAAATAATCTTTGTCGGTATCTTTTTCTTTATCTTTATCCTTATCTTTATCTTTATTGTTATCTTTGTCTTTATCTGGTCGTATATTATTTCACCTTATCTTATCTTACCTTACCTTGTCCTACCTTTCTTGTCTTGTCTTGTATTGTTTTCATCTTATCTTATCTCATCTCATCTTATCGTAACTTATCTTGTCTTTATCCTATCTTATCTTGTCTTTCTCTTATCTTCTCTTATCTTGCCTTATCTTTCATATCTTCTCTTGATCTTATCTTATCTTTACCTTATCTTATTTTATATTTTCTTCTCTTCCCTTACCTTATCTTATCTCTATCTTTATCTTATCTGATCTGGTCTTATCTTATCTTGTCTTATCCTATCTAATCTTATCTTGTCTTATCTTATCTCGCGTGGCCTGCCTCGGTCCGGCCCGATGCTGAGGGCCTTTAGAATAGGCAGGGAGGCGAAACCATGGACGAGAAGGCTTTAGAACAAGGCTGTGCGAACAAGATTAAAAGAAAGGGGCTTTGTAAGCAAACCGTAACATGCGTCAGCTTCCAGAGCGGGGGGGGGGGAAGGGGGGTGAAGCCCAAGCTTATTCCGAACAACTAGACCATTTGAAGTACATCATACCATATGATATTGGATCAAACTAAACCATATTTTTGTGTGGTTTTTGTAGTGGACCATATTTTTGCGTAACCCACCATGGTTACCCACCACCACTTCCCATCACTACTACCCAATAGCCACCACTACTAGCCACCATTTCGTATTATTTCAACCATGTTGTACTATTTCCTAAACCCCTATCATCTTCCAAAGAGTCGAGGCTCACCGCCCGGCTGCGTATCGACGGTTCTTGGGCGCTGGTGGAGATCGTGATGTTCCAATTGCTGAGTTCGAAGGCCGCCCCGGTTTAGGGTTTAGGGTTTAGGGTTTAGGGTTTAGGGTTTAGGGTTTAGGGCCGAGGGTTGAGTGCAGCCAATGTGGCAGATGTTTTCTGTTGCTGCGATTGGTCTTGTTGCCTCAAGAACTCTGTGAGATGCGCCGCGCTCCCCGGTAGTGTAGCCTCTTTTTTTTTCTGGTACAAGCTAAGGATCGATGTGATATTTCAAGCTGTGGTACAGATTGCCGCTTGTGTCCATTGGCTTTAGAGGCCAGGCAGGTAGCTGACGCGGGCTCTTGGACGTTGCACTGTGTGCTTGAATTTGTGGGAGTTGAGGTGGCTTTTGAATAGTGGCTATATAATCCCTTAAAGGGTGTATGGATATATAGTAGCTATATAATCCCTTGAAAGGGTATATATATATATATATATGCTACCCCCCCCCCCCCCCGTAGCGCCTAGGTTTTACTTAAAAAAGAGTGTGTTTTTCGTAGGATTTACAAAAAAACGTGTTTTTTGAATCGCATGAACGGAATGGAGGATACTGCCCAACACATAGGCGACAGACGCAGCAAGCAGTGCAACACGGCGTGCGACGGAATCATGTTACACGTGTTTTTGCTTCTGTGCTAGAAAAGACAGGCCTGTAATTAAACTTGTTCATACACTACATTAATTAAAACATAATGCGTAATAGGGAACCTGACCTAGTGGCTTCACTTAAGCATTCATTGAATGAGCTAAAACATGTTCCTTCTTCTTTTCGTGAACAAGCACAGTACTTAATTTAACTAAAGTTTTTCGTTTCTGGAAAATAACATACGTACAGTCTTTCCAACAGTTTGATTAGTCTTCTGAAGGTGTTTTTGCTTCTGTGCTAGAAAAGACAGGCCTGTAATTAAACTTGTTCATACACTACATTAATTAAAACATAATGCGTAATAGGGAACCTGACCTAATGGCTTCACTTAAGCATTCATTGAATGAGCTAAAACATGTTCCTTCTTCTTTTCGTGAACAAGCACAGTACTTAGTTTAACTAAAGTTTTTCGTTTATGGAAAATAACATACGTAAAGTCTTTCCAACAATTTGATTAGTCTTCTGAAGGGTTAAGTAAATAAACTGAGTTCGTAGACCAATAATTAACTAAAAGAATTCAATGAACTAAACTTACTAAGAACAGTAACTACGGCCGTTTGTTTGCTGATATTAATGTAGTCAAAATCATTTCAATTGTGGATTTAGTTTACTTAAAGGTGAAGCAAATGAATGAAACTAATTAGTATACCCTTAACTAAACGAATTCGATAATTTAAATTAAACAAGCCACGATCCTTAACAACAATTCAATTGGTTCAGCCTGACTGGACTAATTACTTTAAACGAATACTTTAATAGGCCTGCCCAAGAAACAACTACATTTAGTTTCTTATTCTAAGAGGTAGACAGCATTCAACTAACTAAATGTCTATCCTTTTTTTACTTCAACCTCAACCAGACTAAATGAATGACAGTTGTAAAGCAAATTAGATTAATTAAAGCCTACTTATCAGGAAACTTGACCTCGTCGCGTCATTAGGCATTACATCGATTAGATAAAATGTTACTTACATCACAGTTTTTAACAAATAGTTGAATTAGCTTTATTGCTGCTGAACTGTGCTCTCTGAACAAACAAAAACCAATTCTGGAGGCCTATAATTACAAGGCAGGCCGTCACGAAAAGATTGGTTTTTAGGGACAGTACAGCACTTTGGGGATCTGAAGGGCTGAAAGTGCTGTACTGTCCCTAACAAAGCAATCCCAGAAGCGGAAAACGCTGTACTGTCCCTAAAAAACCTAAAAAACCAATTCTGGGGACCTGTACAGGCAGCCCCTCTTCAAAAGATTGGTTTTTTAGGGACAGTACAGCACTTTCAGCACCTCAGACCTTCAAAGTGCTGCACTGTCCCTAAAAAACCAATCCCAGAAGCAGAAAGTGCTGTACTGTCCCTAAAAAACCTAAAAAACCAATTCTGGAGGCCTATACAGGTAGACCCTCACGAAAAGATTGGTTTTTTAGGGACAGTACAGCACTTTCAGCACCTCAGGCCTTCAAAGTGCCGCACTGTCCCTAAAAAACCAACCTTTGGAAGAGGGCCTGTCTGTATAGGCCACCAGAATTGGTTTTTTAGGTTTTTTAGGGACAGTACGGCACTTTCTGCTTCTGGGATTGGTTTTTTAGGGACAGTACAGCACTTTCAGCACCTCAGGCCTTCAAAGTGCCGTACTGTCCCTAAAAAACCAATCTTTGGAAGAGGGCCTGTCTGTATAGGCCACTAGAATTGGTTTTTTAGGTTTTTTAGGGACAGTACAGCACTTTCTGCTTCTGGGATTGGTTTTTTAGGGACAGTACAGCACTTTCAGCACCTCAGGCCTTCGAAGTGCCGTACTGTCCCAAAAAAACCAATCTTTTGAGGAGAGCCTGTCTTGATAGGCCTCCAGAATTGGTTTTTTAGGTTTTTTAGGGACAGTACAGCACTTTCAGCTTCTGGGATTGGTTTTTTCGGGACAGTACAGCACTTTCACTCCTAAACCCTAAACCCTACAAGAGGCAAGTCATCTGAGGCCGGTGCCTGAGACAGGGAAGAAAATGAGACCTAGGTACTTGGGGGGGGGGGGGGTTACCATATATATATATATATCTATATGTATTATATATATATAGGGCCCTCAGTCCCTCTTGTTCTCGAGACATTTTCATGTTTTCGCCGCAGGCGCCGGACAAGTCCGGGCCCAGCCGCAAGCAGCCCGCACTCAGCCGTGGATTCTCAGGGCAGAACACGTAATTGAGATGAATGATCAGTGCTTGGCTCTAGCACTGCCATACTGCCTAAACCCTAAACCCTAAACCCTAAACCCTAAACCTTAAAGCCTAAGGCCTAAGGCCTAAGCCCTAAGCCCGAAGCTCTAAGCCCTAAGCTCTAAGCCCTAAGCCCTAAACCTGAACCCCAAACCCTAAACCCTAAAGCGGTTCCACGGTCCGAGGTCCCGTTCCCATTCGAGCCTTCAGGCTTTCGACGCTGGGCGGGTGATTCTGAGTTGACTTGGCTGCCTCCCATGATGTACTTCTAAAAAAGATCTTCCTGAAAAAGGCACTATAGGGACGATATAGGGATTATTTTACTTGTTTCCGTTTTTTTTGGGAGGGGGTGCACTTCTCTACTATTTGCTTCACAATTCCCCCCGCAACAAAGATCTTCCTTAAAAGGGCAATATAGAAACGATTTTCTGGTTTTTTTGGGGGGGATGCACGTCTCTACTATTTGCTTATTAAGAGCACTCCGGGATTGCTTTCTTCTTTGGGGGGGGCACTTCTCTATTCTTTGCTTCAGAACCCCTCTCCAACAAACAAACAAGAAGTCCTCATAACGTTTAAGAGTAATAAAGGGACAAGAGCCTTCCAAAAAACACAGAAGATCTTCCTCATAAGGGTAACTGTTTTTTTTTTTGGGGGGGGGCTTCTCTACTATTGGCTTCAGAACTCCCCCAAAAGATCTTCCTTAGAAAGGGATTATCATTGTTTGTTTTTTTTTTTTTTTTGGGGGGGGGTTCTTAAGCAAACCATAGTTTTGTTTCTGCACGCCATGCCGCGCCAAGGGTTTGGCTGAACGATACCTTCTGGATACCGGCAGACGTGGATAGATATCTCACTGTGGAATATGGCCCGACCTGGTATGAGTCTGGTGCTGCCCTGATCCCGTCATTCGGCACGATGGAGAGAGGCAGCAAGTTGCCAGCCGTGTGCTTAATAAAGGGGTCGCAATAATTACGAATAGTATTCCCTTATGGTCCCTTTGTTATTCTACTATAATAACCCCCAAAACCCTATTCTATTTTTCAGGCCCCCATATTAGGGCGTTTTGGATGTGGGGGGCTATTCCCGGGCTAGGTCACAGCCCGTCGCGGCTGCGCAGCATTTCCACGCCAAGCAGCAGAGCGTCCCTGCACGCGAGCAAGTCTCAGGCAAGGCCAAGGGTTAGGGTTTAGAGTTTAGGGTTTAGGGTTGGGGTTTAGGGCTTAGGGTTTAAACCACGATCCGCATGATCCAGTTTCAGTTTGTAGTGGGGGACGTGCTGTCAGCGAGGTAGCCACTTAAGATTCGACGTGCCAGGCACCACCAAAATCACAATGCAGCACTACAGCTACGCCGGGCCTATGGTTGAATTTAGGGTTTAGGGTTTAGGGTTTGGGGTTTAGGGTTTCTCCGGACACGGCTCCGCAACCCGGAGGTGTGCAAAAGTTGGTGGAGAAGGCCAGCAAGGAGAAGCAACTCGCACTGCACTTTTGCACTTATCCAGCCGCGTGAAACCCTAAGCCCTAAACCCTAAACCCTAAGCCCTAAAACCCTAAACCCTGAACCCTAAACCCTAAACCCTGAACCCTAAACCCTAAACCCTAAACCCTAAACCCTAAACCCTAAACCCTAAACCCTAAACCCTAAACCCTAACCCTAAACAGTAAACCCTAAACCCTAAACCCTAAATGTTTTTTTCAGGGGGTCTTTGCTTTCGTCGTCCAGTGCACGTTTGGTGAAGCTGCAGGATTCCGTGAAGCAGTTTTCAGATCCCCAGCACCTTTAACCCCTCCCTAACCCTAAACCCTTAAGCCCCTGTAACTTGAATTCGAAACTTTTCCTGGAACTCTTGGAAACGCCTCGAAACCTTCCGATCCTGAGCCCTGAATACTTTCAACGTCCACAAGAACCCTAAACCCTAAACCCTAAACCCTAAACCCTAAACCCTAAACCCTAAACCCTAAACCCTAAACCCTAAACTCTAAACCCCACACCCTAAACCCTAAACCCTAAACACCAAGGATTGAGGCTGCAGTCCGCTCCGAGCTTGAGCTGTGGCAGAGGTACTTCCCAGAAGTCAGGCAGCATGGCGAAAGCTGGCTTGCGTGGAGCTTCATGGGCAGTTACGGGTTAGAAGTTGTATGGGCTATATCATAGGTGCTACAGGTTTTAAGGTTAACTGTATAAGTTATACAAGTTAAATACGTTATATACGTGATATAAGCAAAATGAGGGATATGAGGTATATGAGTTATATAAGGGTTAAAGTTTTAAGTTTATCAAAGTTATGTAAGCTATATACGTATATACGTTTAAATCAGTTATGTTTTAATGAAAGAAGTGTTTTTTCAAGTTAAATAGGTTATTTTTAAGTTTGTAGGCTACATAAGTTGCATAAGACAGAAACATGAATAAAGCAAATACGTTACATGCGCTACATGGGCTATATAACTTATTTACGTGTTTACACGTTGTATACGTCATATAAGCTATATAAGTTGTACAAGCTATGACTTATATGGGGTTTTATGTAAGGTTTTCAAGTTATATATAGGTTTTGAATTTGCATAAGGTATAGAAGTTAAGGAAGTTTTTAGTTAAGAGTTGAAGTTCCAAAGTAAAGGGCGACCGCTAGAACAGATGTTGGGTGAAGGTTTTTGTTGGGCTTTGGGCTTTGGGGCTTGGGGTTTAGGGTTTTTTGGGGCTTTGGGGGCTGGGCTTTGGGCTTTAGCATTGGGCTTTGGGCTTTGGGCTTTGGGCTTTGGGCTTTGGGGCTTTGGGGCTTTGGTGCTTTGGGGCTTTGGGGCTTTGGGGCTTTGGGGCTTTGGGGCTTGGGGTTTAGGGCTGTTTGGGCTTTGGGCTTTGGGCTCTAAGCGGTTTAGGCTGTTTTTGGGCTTTTGGGTTTACGATCTGTTTGTCATCGGCCCAGCAGTCGAGGCCCAGGGATTATGATTTGTGGATTGGTCGAGGGCATGAGCGAGGAGCATACCAGCAAGACCTACTTGGAGGTTCACGGGCCGTCATACGTTGGGCTGTAGCCAACCCCAAGCCCCAAAGCCCAAAAAACCCTAAACCCCCACAAGAACCCCAAAACCTCAAAGCCCAAAAGGCCAGAAACAGCCACCGGCTCCCTTTGGCATACTCCGCCGGATGCCTTGGGAGCTTTGGAGAGCCTGGCGCACGGCCCGGCTCCTCGGCTGCTGGGGAACAGTTGGGAAAGAGGGGGAACACGGGTGGTTTAGGGTTTAGGGTTTAGGGTTTAGGGTTGAGGGTTGAGGGTTGAGGGTGAGGGGGGTTTTTTGTGCAATGCAACAACTGACCGCGCAGCTGGCATGCAAATCAGGGCACGGTGCCCTGCAACTCTTGGAAGGAAAACATAGTGTCATAGGATGTGGTGAGGTTGTTCGGGTAGACTGGGGCATTGGGCGCATGGCTGGCCGGCGTCGGGGGCGTTCTAGAGTGGTGGTCGATGTGATTTGTTTGGTGAAGCGCGAAAGGTCAGCTATGTAGTGGATAAGATGTCGCGATCGCAAAGTATCGGTCTCATGATTTACGCATTATCGCTGTGACTTTCAGTAGGGGTGTCTGTGCAGGGGAAACCCTACCCTAAACCCTAAACCTATTGCCGGCATTGGTCCCTGCAATGTGGCCTGAGTGTCAGCTAGGCGGGTGGCAAAAAAAAACCCTCAACCCTAAACCCTAAACCCTAAACCCTAAACCCTAAACCCTAAACCCTAAACCCTAAACCCTAAACCCTGAACCCCAAACCCTGTCTGGACTTGTACTTCGAGGTGCTTTGGTTTTGGATTTCCAGCTCACGCTTTCAACGGGCTGTTGCAGTTCAGAAAGCCCCCCCCCCCCTCCACTGGTGTTTTGGGCAGCGCTTTGCACGCGGCCTTTGAGGGTATTCAGCTTAGAGTTTCGAGTTGGCTGGTTCTTAGTGGAATGAGGGGCCCTGTAGAATCCCTGAAAGGGTATATACCAGGGGCCTTAACAACCCAAGGCTCAGGCTTGAGGGGCTCTTAGGGTTTAGGGTTTAGGGTTTGGGGTTTAGGGTTTGGGGTTTAGGGTTTCGGGTTTAGGGTTTGGGGTTTAGGGTTTGGGGTTTAGGGTTTCGGGTTTAGGATGTAGGGTTTAGGGTGGTCCTGCGAGGTGGTTGTGGAGCAGAACCTCTCGCATGGCTCAACAAGTGCATCTTCGTCTTGAAAGTAGAGCCTACAACCAGAGCTCGAAACCCTAAACCCTAAACCCTAAACCCTAAACCCCTAAGCCCTAAATCCTAAACCCTAAACCCCAAGCACCTGCATGTCTGAAAGCACCCCCGAGTGTCGGGTTTGCGTGGGTTTAGGGTTTAGGGTCGGCCCAAGCCCAGGTTTCAGATGCGGAAGGCTTTAGGGGTTAGGGGTTTAGGGCTGAGGGTTGACATGGAACCAACAGTCTGCAACCTAAACCCTCAACTCCTCACGGCTCCCACGACTGCATGCCTTGCCAACCCCCCCCCCCCCCCATAAGGCCAAACCCCGAAGGAAACGCGTGAATCCCTCAACATGCAAACTGCCTTGCGGCTTTCGGAGTTCTGTTTTCTGCAACCTAGACTGGCTTAGGACCTGAACCCTAAACCCAAAACCCTAAACCCTAAAGCCTAAACCCTAAACCCTAAACTCTAAACCCCTACTAAACCCTAATGCGGAGTTGTGTTTTCTGTATGCAACGCCCAACGCAACATACATGTTGTTATTGTGGGTCCAAGCAGAGTGTTGAGCACCTCCCGCTCCCTCACCAGGGAACTCTGAAACCCCGGTTTGCTCCCCTAAACCCTAAACCCTAAACCCTAAACCCTAAACCCTAAACCCTAAACCCTAAACCCTAAGCCCTAAACCCTTAACCTTAAACCCTAAACCCCAAATCCTGAACCCTAAACCCTCAACCCTCAACCCTAAACCCTAAACCCTAAACCCTAAACCCTAAACCTAAACCCTAAACCCTAAACCCTAAACCCTAAACCCTAAACCCTAAACCCTAAACCCTAAACCCTAAACCCTAAACCCTAAACCCTAAACCTCCATAGTCTGGGCCTGTGGCTCGGAAGCCCTCTGCTTTCTTGGGTTCTGGCTTCCTTCCTCTGACGCTACCTGGGTGACTCATGAGGTGGGCGGATTCTATGCCGTCAGGGTTTAGGGTTTAGGGTTTAGGGTTTAGGGTTTAGGGTTTAGGGCTTCCTGTCAGGAAGCTTTCGGGTTCAGGGTTTTTGGTGACCCCAACGCCGGAAATCAAAACGCCATCGGCCATTCTTTGCAAATTCGAGCAGAAAAGCGCAAAACTCAGAGGTTGCTTGAGTCTCAAACAGACAGAGAGAGAGAGAGAGAGAGAGAGAGTACAAAGAGCCTACAGTAGTGCCCTAGAACCTAACCCATAGACATGAAACCCCAAACCCCAAACACCTACACCCTAAACCCTAAACCCTAGATGCGCCTCAGGTGTGGCTCGTCATCGGTGGACTTCTTCTCACCGCTTCTCGGGAGTGCTTTTGGCAGTTTTCTTTTAGCCACCGCCTGTTTCGTGAGCCCAGGAGCCACAAGAAGTCCGAAACCTTCGGCTCTAAACCCCCCCCCATACCTGAACCCTAAGTGCTAAACCCTAAACCCTAAACCCTAAACCCCAAACCCGAAACCCTAAACCCGAAGCCCTAAACCCCTACACCCTTTACACCCCAAACCCTAAACCCCTACACCCTTGTACACCCGAAGCCCGAAGACCGCAGACCGCAGAGTGGTCCACGAAAAGGCCTCGCTGCTCCTCTATGAAGTCCTGCCCGCCCCCATGCCGCGCCGACCTGTCAGTCGACCACAAGTTTCTCGGCTGATAGCTGGGTTTAGGGTTTAGGGTTTAGGGACGTGGGGGGGGGGGGGAGTATCTTGTTGCGTCAGGGCATTGGGGTCTCTAAGGTTTTCATTCTACAGGAAAGATCTTCTGTGACGAAATTTTAAACCGTAAACCCAAGCCCCAAAACTCTAAACCCTAATCAGCCCCCTTGTGCCGAGAAGTTTGTCCGATCTCCTAAAGGGTCCAGGATGGGGTGTACTGATGTCTGCTTGCTTTCCACAGCTACTTGGAGGTTCATGATACTTATTGACCAATTATAAGTGTACTTCTCACTGTACTTATCACCATATTAGGGCACTGAAGGGCTTATAAGTGGGTCATAAGTACAGTCATAATTGGTTAACAAGTACCATGAACCTCCCAATTAGGACCCTAAACCCTAACCCCTAGACCCTCAACCCTACATCCCAAACCCTAAACCCTAAACCCCAAACCCCAAACCCCTACGGCTTACGTGGTCAAGTTTAAGAGCACTTGAAAGTTGAGAGTTGAGACCCAGACTGCGGGTGAGCTCGAGCATGCTGAGGCTCACAGCACCCTAAACCCTAAACCCTAAACCCTAAACCCCAGACCCTAAAAACCCTAAACCCTAAACCCTAAACCCTAAACCCTGGACCCTAAACCTGGAAATGCGAGCAGCACGACGCTGAGCGAATGCAACGCTCGGCCTTAGGTCCTGGCCTTTGCGCTCCACAGCTTCCTGCAACCCGGCTGCTCTTGATCATGGGCTTGTAGGCTTTAGGGTTTAGGGTTTAGGGTTTTAGGGTTTAGGGTTTAGGAACCCGTCTGGTTCCAAAAAAGGGTTGAGGGTTTGGGGTTTAGAGTTTAGGGTTTAGTCATTGGGATCTTGCCTTGGGCCCCCAAGTTTTTGCTCTTAGGTTTGGGGCCCCTTTTTAAATATCCTCTAAGAATAGAAGGGCCGTATTGGGAGTAGATTAAAGGGTACCTCTGAGGGATACATCCCTAGGGGTCCAAGTTCGGCTTCCTTGATTTGAGGGCTTGAGGGGTATATGGTTGCTGGTGTGTGGTTTGTGTTGTGGACCGTACTTACATACCCAAAACCCTGACCCAGAACAACGCGAGGGACGTTCCCGGTTGTGTCACGGTGGTTTCACCAAAGGTGCATATTGACCTTGTACCGAATTTCGGCTTAGGGTTGGCGTCCCGATTGCAGCCAAAGAGAACTTATACCGAATTTTGCGCTGGGCATTCGGGCTAGTACCGAAACTGACCTTATGGGCTGGTACCCAGAGATGACCCTATACCGACCTACCGACCTGGGCATTAGGGTTGGTCCAGAGCCCAAAATTGGCCTTCTGCCGAATTGGGCTTCAGGGTTGGTACACCGAATTGGTCTTATTCCGAATTGGGCACTGGCTCTTAAATCTACATGTGAAAGAGAGGGTTTATGATTTCGGTTTTGCCCCTAAATCCTAGACCCGAACTTGGGATCGTGTGTGCCTCGCCTGGCTTGTCCGAGTGCGAGCGATGAAACCTAAACCCTAAACCCTACACCCTACACCCTCAACGCTATGCCCAAAACCCTGAACCCTGAACCTTAAACCCTAAACCCTAAACCCTAAACCTTAAACCCCAAACCCTATACCCTAAACCCTAAACCCCAAACCCCAAACCCTCAAACCCTAAACCGGGTTAGCCTTGGCAACAAAGGTGGTCTGTCCGACCTCTCCTCCAGCGTGCGGCGTGCAGAGAGGGCGCGGGCGACTCCCCGCTGGTTGGCGCAGTAGATGCCTGGCTCATATGCGGTTTAGGGTTTAGGGTTTAGGGTTTAGGGGGGCCGGGGTGCACAGGTTTTGGGGGTTGAGTTTAGGGTTCAGGGGGTTTAGGGTACTCAAAGGGGTGTTGGGGTTTAGAGTGCTTGGCAAGAGACCCAAAACGTCTAGACGCGAAGTGATGGGTTTCCGCATCCCCCGTAAGGTTCCCTGCCTATCTGCGTCCTCCATAAACCCTATACACGCTAGTCCATAGTCCAGAATGAATGCCAAGCCCCAAGCTTGAAAGCCGAGACCCTCAACCCTCACACAAACAGCCCAAAACGAACCCGAAACCCGAGAAACTCTGGGCCCTGAGCCCTAAGCCCTAAGCCCTAAGCCCTAAACCCTAAACCCTAAACCCTAAACCCTAAACCCTAAACCCTAAACCCTAAACCCTAAACCCTACACCCTAAGCGCGCGGCCCTCGGATCATGCAGCAGAAACCCTAAACCCTGGACCCGGAATTCTCAGCCCCCAAGCTGGATCGAGCCAAGGTGGTGCAGCTGCTCCAGGGCTGCATGGCAGCAGGCCAGCTCCGCAACTCCACCCTTAGAGTTAGGGTTTAGGGTTTAGGGTTTAGGGTTTAGGGTTTGGGGTTTAGGGTTTAGGGTTTCGGGTTCCCCCCCCCTCTTAAGCTCACCGTGCCAAAGGCCCCTAAACACCCCCAGACCCCCCGGTATGATACTTTCCCCAACTCACCTGGATTATCTAAGAATGACAGTAACTCGGAGGGATTTCGGCCGCTCGGAAACCTCAAGAGGGTTCAAAAACCCTCAACCCTAAACCCTCAGCCCCAAACCCTCAATGCCTCAACCCTCAATGCCTCAACCCTCAACCCTACACCCTGAACTCCCACGCTAGCCGTATTGCTGGTGGGCACCGCACCACACAGAAGCGCGGTTGAACCCTGAACCCTAAGCCGTAAACGCAGACAAGCGCCCTACTGAGAGCCGGTACATGGAGGGCTCTGGCTCCTGGTTCTTCGTAGGGAATGAGGGAATTGGGGCCCTATATATACCTTTAAGGGATTATATAGGGTACCTCATTCCTCATACCCGTTTAAGGGATTTTTTATGGGTACCTCATTCCCTCACACCCTACTGAGAGCCAGTAGTTGGGGTGCAGGCGGGTCTGGGACTGTCAGGGAGGGTTTGAGGGTAAAGGGGTTGCAGAAGGGGGGGTTAGTGTAGGGGTTAGGGTTTAGGGTTTAGGGTTTAGGGTTTAGGGTTTAGGGTTTAGGGCGTCGGGGAAGAAGGGATTAGGATTGCGGCCCGGAGGACTCCTTCTGGGACTGCGCGCCGTTGGTGGTGGCAAAGCCCGGCAGAATTGGTGCCCTAAACTTTAGATTTTAAGCTTTCAACCCAAAACCCGAAACCCGAAACCCCAAACCTTAAACCCTAAACCCTAAACCCTAAAGCCTAAAGGTTGGGGAAGCTTTCGTCTTCACAAGGGTCACTGAGCCGGCTCAAAGTCTGCACGCGTTTTCAGAAGGCGTTGGCGGCTGATTCGAAGGCAAGGATGGTCCTAGGGTTTAGGGTTTAGGGTTTAGGGTTTTAGATTTAGGGTTTAGGGCCTTAGCCTCTGACCTTTTGACGCCTCCGGCAGGTACAGCCGCCAGGCAGGAGAGCCGCTTTGGCGGCTGACCCTGGCTGCAGGAGCGACGTGGCGGCTTGAAGAGTTGATCTGCGCAAGGCCCTGTTTCTGTGAAACCGCCATACCCAAACCCTAAACCCTAAACCTTAAACCCCAAACCCTAAGCCTTAAACCCCAAAACTAAACCCTAAACCCTAAACCCTAAACCCTAAACCCTAAACCCGCACAGGTGATTCCGGTTAAAAAAAAAACCCTAAACCCTAAACCCTAAACCCTAAACCCTAAACCCTAAACAGCGCCGAGTCAATCCCTAGCTTCTTTCACCTTTGTGGGAACTTCGAAATTTCGGGTGTGCCCTGAGCCCGAGTCCCGGACATATTGGAAATGAACCTTAAAACCCTGAAGCCTAAACCCTGAACCTTGAACCCTTAAGCCCTAAACCCTAAACCCCGAAGCTGACTTAGGGATGTTTAGATGCGACCCTCAGCCCATGTGCATATGTATTGTTATATGATGTTTTTATATGTTTTGTTGTTTAGATTGGCAAATGGGACAGTTCCGAATTCAACAGGGCAGTTTTCTGTACTGTTCAGGAACGGCGCAGTTTTCCTAGCTCAGTTCGGCGTTTCAGCTCGGATCACGGCGTTGTTGGGCCGTTCTCCGAGCCGAAATCGGAAACTAGTTGAATCGCTGCTTTGGCTGGCTCTGGGGGCCTCCTTATCTGTCGCCTGATGATCTGCTTGACTTAGTGAACGCTTCGACTTGAGAGGCTGAACCAGAAGCCCTAAGAGTTGGAGGGTGGGGGAGGAGGGTGCCCGAAACCGGCCGAAACCCTAAACCCCAAAAGCTTTAAACCCTCAAAAGCCCTAAAGCCTAAACCCCAAAAGCCCTAAACCCTAAAAACCCTCAACCCTAGATCCTGCAACGCCCAGACCCCCAAGTCCCCACAGGCCCTATCAACCCCAGAACAGGAGTCGCGCAATCCGCGTGCCTCTGGCTCTCTTTCGTCAGCCTCAGTGCCTTGGCATTCTGAGTTCTTCATGGGGACCCTTGGTGCTATTGTTTAGGGTTTAGGGTTTGGGGTTTGAGGGTTTAGGGCTTAGGGGTTTAGGGGTTTAGGGGTTTAGGGGTTTAGGGGTTTAGGGTTAAGGGTTAAGGGTTTAGGGTTGGCTCGACAGGCCCCCCCTTGCGACAAGCCCAAGGCGCGCCAAAAGTCTTCAGCAAAACCCCTAGCCGCAACCTCGTGCAGCCCCATATCACCAGAGACCCTGCAATGCCTTGGGCTCGAGGTGCCCCCCTGTTTTTCGGGGTAGGGGTTTAGGGTTTATGGTTCAGGGTTTGGATTTAGGGGTTTTCGGCAGCAGGGCCCTAAGGGGAGGCTTTTGAGTTTCGCCTCCGCACCAGGGATGTTCTGGGGGGGCCGAAACTGCAATACCCTAAGGGCCTAAGGGTAGTTTCGTGGGCCCTTAGTATGGTCCCGAAGCTCCTTGATATGAAAGGGTTCTGATGTATGGGCCCTCAATTGGTATATGAGGGGAAAGAAAGGGGTACTCTTTTCTGTGTGGTGCTCTACTGTAACTTTAGATCCTTAGCCTTTTTGGGTTTATTGGGTTTCTTAACAAGGCAGCTAAACATTTAATATATAACTACCCTCCTAAGTGCAGCCAAGCTTTCAGGGCCCATACTAAGGGACCAACTACCCTGAGAATACCCCGGGACCGGTCCCAGCCTCAAACTGAAAACCTCAAGCACGCGCGATTCGCGCGGCGAAGCTGCAAAAGGACTGGCCCCAAACCCTAAACCCTAAACCCTAAACCCTAAACCCTAAACCCTAAACCCTAAACCCTAAACCCTAAACCCTAAACCCTAAACCCTAAACCCTAAACCCTATGTTCCGCTGACTGCAACGTCTTGACCCGAAGCCCTAGGCCCTGAAGCCCAGGAGTTGGCATCCTGAGCCCAAAAATTGGGATGCTCCCCCTCATACTAACAGCCCTGAATAGGGAGTACAATAAGGGGGTACTATAAAGTCCCGAATAGGGATTGTAATTGGGGGGTAGTATCATCCCTACAGTCCTTCATAGGGATTATGATTGGGGGTACTCTAATCCCGCTTAAGGACTGTTACAAGGGGAACATCCCAACCTGAAACCCTAAAAAGGTTTACGTAAGGTGTGCCTGACTCCTGAACTGTAAGCCCGGAAGCTTTTGGCGCTGTGAGGGAACCCGTCAGCTTGCATGTGCGTTAGTCTCTGCTAGACGGAGGCCTCTGACTTTCGGGCTGGGATATGATGATTCTAGTGACAATCGTTGCCTGAACTGAGGAACCACTTAGTATACTAATATTCGTCATAGGTCGTTATCCACTTATAGCTAATGTTCTCATCAGATGTGCTTTATTGGACTCGCTTTAGTTGAAGTCTGTGGGTTTGTTAGGTCAGGTGTTTTTTTGCGTACCTAAGAAATGTGCCGCTCGGCGGCTGTGAGTGAAACTCGACCTTGAGCCGCGGTCGTGTGAGTTGCTGAGATGCTTTTTCTGCTGAAAAATGCAGGCAGGACTTGTCCCTTTCTCAGCAGGGAAACACCCCTAAACCCCAACCTAAACCCTAAACCCCAAACCCTAGACCCTAAACCCCAAAAACCTAAACCCTAAGATGTAAAGCCTGCTGGCCGCGAGGCTACCTGGACCCGCTGTCGTTCGTCCTGCTGACGGCCCTGGAGGTGCCGGATTCCTCCGCACCCCTTTGCTGAGTAGGGTTTAGGGTTTGGGGTTTGCGGTGCAGGGTGGTGCGGGGTTCAGGGTTTAGGGTTTAGTGTTTGGGGTTTGGGGTTCAGGGTTTAGGTACTGAAAACAAGGAATCTTGGATTGAGCGCACATGTCGTTTGCTCACGACGTAAGCCGTTGGTCCTTGGGTAGAGTCTTTGCAGGCCAGTTGCAGAAGGGGTTTAGGGTTTAGGGTTCAACCCAAACCCTAAACCCTAAACCCTAAACCCTAAACCCTAAACCCTAAACCCTAAACCCTAAACCCTAAACCCTAAACCCTAGGCCCGAAGCCCTAAGCCCGAAGCCCTAAAAATGGGGTCTCCGGCCTGTCGGAACTTGGGAGGTCCATCTGCGGCCACTCCTCCCGTGGTGCGAGAGACCGGGCGCCCTCCCTTGGATTCTGTCGCAGTAAACTCTGGCCCTGAACCCTAAGTTCTAAACCCTAATGCCCTCAACCCTAAGCCCTCATCAGGTTGAGGGTTGAGGGTTTAGGGTTTAGGATTCCTGGACCTTGGGGTTTAGTGGCTAGGGTGACACAGGGCCCCCGAGGCCCCGGGCTTAAGGTTTAGGGCTTCCCCCCAGAGAGGTGGTCAAGAGGGCTTAAGGCATCAAGTTCTGGTGTCAGGATGCTAAGGGTGGCTTTTGTGATTCGTTCGGCTAGGTGCTACCAAAAGCGAGCATCTTCTCGAGATGTTGCTTGCGACAGCACATCATAGCAAATTCGGTATGGGGGCGTTGGGAGGCGATGTTGTGTGCCAGAGAGCAATACTGATGTCATGGAACGTGCCTCGGGGTTTTTGAATGTGCAATTCCCTACACTTTCATAGTCCTGTGCCGATAGCCTGCTAGAGAGTGTTTGCTATGCGTGTGGTCCTTTAATCATGCACTGGGTTCTCACAGGGTGCGCTTTTCGCGCGCCATGCCTGGCAGCTAACCCCTAAACCCTAAACCCTAAACCCTATAAACCCTAAACCCTAAACCCTAAACCCTAAACCCTAAACCCTAAACCCAAAACCTTAGGGTTGAGGGGCGATGTCTGCCAGGGCAGCCGTTGGGGCAGCTGGGTGCCCTAGCTTTGGGCCTGGCCTGCCTGGCAGCTCTGTGTCAAGGAGACGCAAGGGGTTTAGGGTTTAGGGTTTAGGGTTTTGGGGTTTAGGGTTGAGGGTTAAGGTTTCAAAAGGGTTTAGGGTTTAGGATCTAGGGTGGTTTAGGGTTCAGGGCAGTTTTGAGGGTTTAAGGTCCCGCCAGTTGGAGGTACTGTCATAGCTGCGCCACCACATCGACCACACCCAGTTAAGAAGGAACAATATTGGCATTGCTCAGCATCTGTCGCGACGGAAAGCCAGAATCCTGATGCTGAACCCGCGCCCGGCAAACCGGCAATACATTGGCTGTCAGTCATGTCTGATGGTATCTGGTCCCTGTTGCCCATTGCTTTTCTCGTGGTTGGTTTGGGGGGTTGGATGGTGGCTGTTGAGAGTGACCTGGCCTGTGGGCTTCCAGCTTTGTACTTTCACTTCACAAAAGCCAGCTATGCCATTGTCAGCCTCTTTTTGGGTTTGCAGAGCCCTTGTGCAGGTGAGGAGCTTTGGCATGCCGGCTGGGCGCAGAAGGTGCAGCACCTGCAGAAACGTCGTCAGAGACTTTGTAAAGCGTCCGGGTTTGCAGCCTTCTGTGCGGGGCGCATCGCCGGCAGAAACGTGCCACAACTTGGGGCCTACAAGCTGTGTATGGCAGCGATAGAGGGTTTAGGGTTTAGGGTTTAGGGTTTAGGGTTTAGGGTTTAGGGTTTAGGGTTTAGGGATGATGGAGGGTCTACAAACACGGTGGCCTGGTCGCGGCAGTCTCTTAGCACATCGTAGCGACACCAACTTCGGGGCAGGATGTGTTCACAATTCAGGGGGCTGAGGTTGAGGGGCGTGTCGGAATATGGTACCTTATACGTACTCCGATAAGCACCCGAAACCCAAAGAAACAACAGCCCCCCACCCCCAAATCCCAAGTTCAGGGAGCTGTGCAGGGTTTAGGGTTTAGGGTCTAGGGTCTAGGGTTTTGGGTTTAGGGTTTAGGGTTTAGGGTTTAGGGTTTTGTCTTACCATGACCAGCTCCCGGATCCTCGCCCACGTGTGCGCCAGTTGTGAGAGCCGAAGCCCTAAACCCTAGCCCGCTGACAAAAACAACTTCCTCCAACCCCTACACTATACTCCCCTCAGAACCTTAACAAAAAACATTCCCTTTCCGTTGTATACATATACATATATATATATATGTTTGAACAAACGTTCCACATATAAAAAAGCAACATCCTGAGGGGCTACAGTAAACTCTGCACCGACAGCCGTGGGGGGGATTGGGCGCCAGGGCTTGGGCGTCATGGCGGCGCTGGCACAGACTCTCCTTGGCACGCTGCTCGCCTGCGTAGGTTTAGGGTTTAGAGTTTGGGGTTTTGGGTTTGGGGTTTGGGGTTACTTGGGTCCTTCTCTGAGGGTTTCCGGGAGATTTTTTTTGTTTGGGGGGGGAGGGTTCCTGGAGTTGTAAGGTTGTGAGCCAAATCTCCTCGAGGTGAGGTACAAGCGGCCCAAGGGCAGCAGCTATTCGCTGCGGCAGCTACTTTGCCAACTTGACTCCGCAACCCCCTAAACTCTAAGCTTCAACTTGGATTTTCACCCTTGTACCAGCAGTCCTTCATAGGGATTCTAGGACCCCCAATTCTAATCCCTATTCAGGACTTGTCGTATAAGGGGGAGCATCCCTACCTTCAACCCCTCAATACCTCTTTTTCTTTGTTTATAGAATATGTTACCACGCGGGTACGCCATTCAGATCAGTAGAACCTTGCTCTTGTAGACAGTCCGAGAGATCGTTGTGGCCGGCCGGGCCGTTTTTCTTCTGTTTGCCCGGAGACCAGACCGAACCAACACCCGTTTGGGATTTTTTTTCTTCGTGGGGGGAGGCGATCGGGCCCCTCAAGCCCTTCCATAGACGAGACCCCTGTGCCAAACCGTCAGTTCATGAGGCTTTCGTCGGCGTTGACCTCGAAGCTCTTCCGCGTAGACGGCCCGATGCTGGGTTGCAGTTTGAGAGGAGTTGATCTATGTTAGTGAGCCTTTTTTGGGAGTGCTGAGCATCACGACATGATAAGTCATTGTGATTTTTGAGTATACAACATACTTGAAGTCAAAGTATGACAGGGTTCAGGGGGTGCGGACCTTCGGGCAGCGTGCCGAGGATGGAGCTGCTGCAGGTGGCTCAGCACGCGGCCGGGCTCCTCGCGCCTCGACTCCAGGGCTCGCCCTTTCGGCTCGAAGGTTTAAGGGCCCCAAACTACTCTACGGTTCTTACAGCTATATGGCTTATCTAGCTTGAGGAGTGTTGAATCTCCTCCATGCCCACAAGGTCGAAAGGAATTGGGGGTGGTTTTGAGGGCCATCTTTGGCTTTTGCGCTGGCTTTCGTCCGCTGTGTAGAGTCCTGAGGCGTCTCGTGGGCGTCTCGTGGGCGTCTCGTGGGCGTCTCGTAGGCGTCTCGTAGGCGATGTGGGTTAGGGCAGAAGCGTTTGCAACACAAGCCCTGACAAGGTTTTGACACGTTCAGGCCACAACGTGCAACGTCTCTGGCATCCCCCTCATGCCTTCAGACCTGAGAGGCACCACCCTACGCCTTTCCATCGTAGGCTTGGGAAAGAGTGTATGAACTTTGTGCCCAAGATGCGCCCCTTGATGTGCCCACGCTCATGGCTTAGGACCCAGAGTATGTCCCCCCTTCCTTTGTATGTTTTTTTTGGCGGGGGGGGGGGAGTTAGGTTCCCTGTTGTCCCAGGGTCTCATGCGTCTAGTGGCTCAAGCCCAGCGGCGGGCGTCTCCCTGACCCTCCGGTGACCTCCGGACGCTTCCCCAGCGGCTCGAGCCATGGGGACGCCAGGGCTCGAACCGGCGCAAAGTTTTGTTCAACTGCAGGCGTCCCCTGCTTCGGGTTTAGGGTGTAGGGTGTAGGGTGTAGGGTTTCGGGTGTTTAGGGTCAAACAACAAGGGTTGAGGGTTTTGTTCAACTGCAGGCGCGGGAACCCAGAACCCTGAAGCCCTACTTGGAGGCTCAGCGAGTTCGATGTAGTGTTGAGTCAGCGAAGCCCTAAACGCTAAACCCTAGCCTGCCTGGCGCGACTGTCAGAGCCGAAGCGCGAAGCCGGAAGCCCTAAACCCCAAACCCCACTCAAATGCTCAAACCCTCAAAACCTCAAACCCTCAAACCCTCAAACCCTCAAACCCTCAAACCCTCAAACCCTCAAACCCTCACACCCTCAAACCCTCAAACCCTCAAACCCTCAAACCCTCACACCCTCAAACCCTCAAACCCTAAACCCTAAACCCTAAACCCCCCAAACGCCCCCTGGAGGTGGCGCCGCGGGCGCCCTTGCGACCCGCGCCCCGAGGTGCCCCGGCACCGCCCCGACGGACCGGCTCTGCTGGTCTTGGGGCCTCCTGTGCCTTGGGGGGGTTTGAGGAGGTTTAGGGTTTAGGGTTTAGGGTTTAGGGTTTAGGGTTTAGGGTTTAGGGTTTAGAGGTGTAGGGTTTAGGGTTTGAACCTAAGGTTTCGGGTTGCAGGTTCAAGGTTTTGGGTGGGGTTTAGGGGTTTCTTGGGCGTGGGCTTGCTTTGGAGTCTGGAGCTTTAGGTTTGGGGTTGAACATTGAGTTCAGAGCCTGTGGTTGGCGCACTTAATTCCCCAAAAGCTTCTGAACCTCAAAGACCTATAGCCTATAACACCAAACCCCAGCACCCCTAAACCCTAAACCCTAAACCCCAAACCCCAAACCCTAAGCCCCAAACCCTAAAAACCGAAGCCCTAAACCCCAAGCCCCAAACCCTAAACCCCAAACCCCACACCCCGAACCCCAAACCCTAAACCCTAAACCCCACACCCTAAACCCTTAAAGAGCCTAGCTAGAAGGTGCCGCGGTGGCCTGCTTGGCTGCCACTCGGCGCCGCGGCCGAAGTGCGCGCGCCGCGTCCTTTGGCCCGGCGCCCATCTCGGAGGAGCAGAAGAAGGAGAGGGTTTAGGGTTTAGGGCTTGGGGTTTAGGGTTTAGGGTTTGGGGTTTAGGGTTTAGGGTTTAGGGTTTGGGGTTTAGGGTTTAGGGTTTGGGGTTTATGGTGGCACCTCCGAGGGCCCAGGTTCAGTTAAGGCTGAAAGGTTTTAGTGTTGGGGCTATAGTATTCCTGCGTCCGGCGTCGCCCTCAGCTCGGCTGAAAAAAAAAGGGGGCTTTAGGGTCTAGGGGGCCAGCTGGAAGGGTTAGAACCCTAAGCCCTAAACCCTAAACCCTAAACCCTAAACCTTAGGGTTAGGGTTCTGTGGTTTTCCGGGTGGTGTCTTGAAGCCTGTTTCGTAAGGGTTTCTGGTTTCTAGAATTTCGTTTTCTTTGGACTGGCTTAGAGGATGGCTCTCGTTGTTGCTGGGGGCGGTTGTTTTGCTTGCTGGGAGATTTTGGCGTTGATCCTGTTGGGTTTAGGGTTTAGGGTTTAGGGTTTCGGGTTTAGGGTTTAGGGTTCAGGGTCTTAGGTCTTAGGGTTTATAGGCTTTAGGGCTTGGTTTGCTCAGGACGACCTGGGATGCAGAGGTTGATGGTTTTAGTGCCTGAAAGCATGCAGACGTTGAGCTGGGCCCCCAGAATCCTAAACCCTGAGCCCCAAAGCCCGAAAACCCCAAAAGTCACTTCCCCAAACTCTGACTGGGAGCTATAGGATGTTGCAAAAAAGATTATGGCTGGGGGCCGGCTCCACCGCCGTTGAGGGGTGTAGGGTTGGGATGTTCTTTCTTTCACCAACAGTCCTTCGTAGGGGACAACAGGGGTGCTCTAATCCGGTAAAGGACTGCTGGTATAAGGGGAACATCACAAGCTTAGGGTTTCAATCCTGTGTTTAGGGTTTAGGGTCTATCAGAGTCTTTGCTTCCGGCTTGTGGTTGAGGCTTCGCTTAAGTCATATGAGGCTGTAGGGCCCAGGATGCTAGAGGTACAGATGTAAGGTTTAGGGTTTGGGGTTTCGGGTTGAGGGTTAGGGTTTCGGGTTCAGGGTAACATTCCGAATTCAATGGTGAGTGGTGGCACCGCCACAGGGGGGGGAGCTTCGAGTCAGCATCGTGGGAGGGGTTGCTAGTGCGTTCCCAAGGTGTAGAGGCATTCGGGTTTAGGGTTTAGGGTGGTCGGTCTGGTTGATCTGAAGCCCCTAACCATGCCCCTGTCAGGCGGTAGAAAGGAAGCGTGCTTAGTTGCCAGGACGTGGAGTCATCTCAGCTGGGCGCCCGCGTGTCCTACGTCGTCCTGAGCAACATGCAGGCCATCATGCGCCAGCTGGATCAGTACGGCTACTCCCAGGTGGGGGACAAACCTTGCAAACCCCCAGCCGTAATTCAGAGGCTTCCTGAAGAGGTCAGGCGATGGCTGGGCTAAGGGTGTTAGGTCATGTGCTGGGTTTAGGGCCTTTCCGGGGGTTGGGGGGGGGGGGACAAGAGTAAGTTTAAGAAGGATCCCAAACTTCCGAGTCGCTACGAGAGGTTTGTCATTACGAATAGTATTCCCTTATGGTCCCTTTGACAATCTACAAAAACAACCCCCCAACACCCTTCTAATCATTAAGGCCCCTATTTTATACGCTTTCTTGCAAAAAGGGGGGCCCTGCAAGTTGAACGGCCAAGTGCTGCGCGCAAGTGAAACGGGGTTGTGCTTTGGGATGATTGTTCATTTCCCTTCTTCCCTTAGAAGGGAACCTATTCATAGATAATTTTCGAAGGGTTTAAAGGACAATCCAGTACAACTACCGAACACAGAAGGTTGCCAGGCCTTCGCTTGTTCTGCGGCTCTTTGGAGGGGGGGATGGGTTGCAGTCTTCCTTTCCATCATGGGTTCCCCTACTACCCCCCCTCTATACTATTTAGGGTTTAGGGTTTAGGTTTAGGGTTTAGGGTTTAGGGTTTAGGGTTTAGGGTTTAGGGTTTAGGGTTTAGGGTTTAGGGTATCCCCCCCCAAGTTCGCCCCCTTAAATAGTCTCAATGAGGCTTAATGATGGAGGGGGGTCCCTGATTTCATGTCTTGGGAAGCTGCCGGAGTGCAGCGCATCGAAGGCAAAGCTCTCCGCGTTGAGTTTGCTGCCTTACATTCCTCTGTTCCTGGAGGGGTAGATGGTTCTGTCCCAAAATAGGGGGTAGCTTATGCCGTAGAACCCAAATAGAAGGGAATCCTCTTAGAGGGGTCCCCCCCCTCCCCCCCCCCCTAATCTCGGAAACCCCAGAATGTGTGTGCGTGCGACGCAAGATTCAGCTGCAAGGCCTCTGCAAGCATGTGGCCCTAAGGTTTAGGGTTTAGGGTTTAGGGTTGAGGGTTTAGGGTTTAGGGTTTTTTTGGGTTTAGGGTTTAGCAAAAAGGGTTTAGGGTTTAGGGTCTTCAAGGCAGACAGTGCAGCAGTCCTAGTCCTCGCCGTAAAAAAGGGGTTTTGGAGGCTTCTGAACACAGTAGAAGCCTGAACTTGGCATCTCAGTCCGGTGTACAAAAAGGTTCCTGGAAGATCGCAGGATGGAGGGGCGACGCAAACTCCTAAGGGTTTAGTGTTCAGGGTTTGGGGTTTAGGGTTTGGGGTTTAGAGGCTGAGCGAGCTTGATGGCGTTCGATGGCGAAGGCGGAGCCAACTTTGCCGTTCCCAACCCTCGCGTGGTGCCAGCGAAGGCCAAGCGGCGGCCAAAGATCAAGAAAGAGCCAGAAAGGGCGCCTGGGTGGTTAGAAGCGGACATGGACGATCAGAAGGCTTGCGACGTGAACCCGGATGACTACCACAATGACTGCTACGAGCCAGACGCTTTGTCCATGTTGCTGTTCTTTGTGCGAATGCAACTGGCGCCACTGCCGTGGCTCGCCCGGAAGCTTCGCGCACATTGGCCAGAGTCGAGCGCGCCAAAGCAGGAAATGAAAGGTGAGGCCCAAACTCCGCTGCCCGCGGAGAAAAAGAGGCTGTCACAGTCGCAACAACTCCACGCGTTCTCAGAATCCCAAGCCCTGCAGTCTCAACAAGAGCTGCTGAGTGCCCACACCATTGCAAAGATTGCCGTCCTGGCTTGGCTCCTAGCAGGCTCCGATCGCACGCAGGTGAGCCTCACAGAGGTCTTCTTGCCAGTCTGGTTGGAGTCCTGCCGGCATGTGGGTAAAGCTGCAGAGATCGCCACGCAGTCCGGGCAAGATGAGACGGAGCTGGCGGACAAAGTGCACAGTCACATGGCGGCCCGGTTTATCGAACTTGCCGACCGGGACCCCAACACTGTCAAAGACTGGAAAAAGATGGAGGTGCCCGCAGCTTTCCATAAGCTTTTCTCACTGATCTCGCGTGTGGATCATCCCATCAGACTTGCGAATGCAACCACGCTTGAGAATTACATGGCCCTCGGCCTGTACTACTATATGAGGTCCCACAAGCGGGCAGCTCTCGCCATGAATCGGATCCTATTTCACTCTGCAGACTCTCTTCTCCTCGGGAAGCTTTCTCAACTCTTTCGCCGCATGTCGCAGCTGCAGGAGATGGCGCATGGTGCTTTCTTGCGACGCCTGGGTCGAATCTCGCACTTCCAAGGCGTGCTCATGGTGGAACCCCCCCAACAACCTGTGGCGCATTTCAGCAGCCTCTCGCCTGAGTACCAGAAGGCTGTCGAGAAAGGCGAGGGGGTCAAACCCCCCCAACAACCTGTGGCGCATTTCAGCAGCCTGTCGCCTGAGTACCAGAAGGCTGTCGAGAAAGGCGAGGGGGTCAAACCCCCCCAACAACCTGTGGCGCATTTCAGCAGCCTCTCGCCTGAGTACCAGAAGGCTGTCGAGAAAGGCGAGGGGGTCACTCTGCTTGTGCTGGCAGAGCAGCTGCTTTGGTGGCCTAGGCACCCCAGCGGAATGCTGTATTTCTTGACGCTCTTGGCCCATGTCTTCTGGATGTGTGTAGCGGTGGCGTGCTTTGTCGTAGTAACGCTTGTCCCAGACTTTCTTCGAGACCGCGAGATCAACTTTGACTTTCCAGCAAACAACTGGTGCAAAGTGGTCTCCGTGCTTTGGCTGATGTATGCTGCAAAGGCATTCCTGATTGTGTTTCTTCGCAACCCTTGGAAGCTGTTGAGGATGTTTGCCCAAAATGCGCGCACCTTTCGCGCGTTGAACAGCATGCTCAAGGGAAAGCACGTGGCTGGCGCCTTGTGCCTTCCACACATCCGAGTGGGGACGCTTGATGACATTCAGGCCTGGTACGAGCTACACGCCCTGGCTGTTGCGAGCATGCAGCGACGCAAGCAGAGCTTAGAGATCGACTTTGGCCTTGGCTTTGTAACTGTGTTAGTGATGGCGGGACTGCTCGTGTGGTACAGCAGCAGTGACCCCGAGTGGGTGCCAGGTGTCTTTGAGTGCATCTCCCTGGCCGCCGTGTTGGCTTTCGTGTTCTTTTCCCTGCCGGCGCTCTTCGTCGGGATGCAAATCAACTTAGTGGGACGAAAGACCATCAACCTCCTCTTGGGACATGCCGCCGAGTCGCGAGCTTACATGTGTCAGGTTCGGCGGGATCCGCGCAATGCCCGCCTCGCGCAAGAGGCCCAAGCCGCCATTGATTTCACAGAAGCTGTGGCTCTACGGCTGAGACTCGATTCGGGCCCTTCGGCAATCTGTTCAGCCTGTCTGCTGCTGTCTCTTTCTTCTGAGCCAAGAAGAAGATCAGATGTGCTCAGAGTTTGTATCCTAGACATAGTATATAGAAAAATATACACCACATGTATATCTCATACATATATATATATATATAAACTAGAGTATGTATATTTTGATAAGATATAATGGTAGAGAGTCTAGTTTTCCAAAGCTTCAGAAGCAGTTGAGGCCTTGTGGTGAAGACACTTGGGATGGACTTGACCATTGCCCAGTTCACTGCCATCGGCTCCCTCATGTCCAGCGCCGCGGCCTACCTGTTGAGGACCATAAGCCTGGATGAAATCTACCAGAGGGTCGCTGCCATGGGATCGGAGCAGTCCAACATGACAGCATAAGGCGATCGCCAGCAACCGAAGAATCAGCACTCGATCGACTTCGACTGCAGTGGTCCTACAGTGGTAGGCCCATGTTCTGGCCTGCTTGTGCCGTACGCCATGAGCCTAGGAGATGCCTTGAACGCCCCAACACAAAATCACTGGCTGTTCTTGGGCACTACAAGCCCTTTGGCTTACTGTTGGTTAGCAGGAATGGGGGGGAGGGGGATATAGCTCATTCCCTCATTCCCTGCTAACCAACAGGAAGTTGGGGTTAGGGAAGGGTACCAGAATGACCACACCGGCAAGGGTGTTTAGGTTCGAGTAGCCCTCAACTTGCACTTAGCCGCCACCAGAGCCTCGGGGTAGTCTAGGGTTCAGGGTCTAGGGTTTAGGGTTAGGGTTTAGGGTTTAGGATTTAGGGTTTAGGGTTTTGGGCATAACTACTCCAGCGCCTGAGATGAATCAGCGCATGAGACTCAACCCTAAACCCTAAACCCTAAACCCTAAACCCTAAACCCTAAACCCTAAACCCTAAACCCTAAACCCTAAACCCTAACCCTAAACCCTAAACCACTCTTGACCACATGTCTTTGCCTTCAGTAGGTCGTGTTTACAAGGGACCCCATGGTGTTCGAGTTTTTTTTGCAGGGGGTTCCCTATGGCCAAAGCTTGAAGGCTCGAGAGCCTAAACATACAGAAAGGGTTTAGGGTTTAGGGTTTGGGGTTTAGGGCTTCACTACTTGCCCCTGCAAGGTTTCAGCTGCATTTTGCTTGGGCTCAGGGTTCCATGTTTGGGGCATATTTGCGTCAGGGTTTAGGAGGCCCTGAACCCTGAACCCTAAACCCTAAAAAAAAAAACCCTAAACCCTAAAACCCTAGGGCGGCAAACTCGATAATGTAGGGTTTAGGGTTTAGGGTTGAGGGTTTAGGTACGAAATCAATATCACTAGGGCTTTCTGGCTTCCTTTGCTGTATGGGGGGGCCGGGCATGCTCTTAAGCCAAGCGACCATCTCTCTTGTCCTCAAGGGTGTGACCCTAAACCCTAAACTAAGCCCCAAAGTCCCTTCAGGTGGACGGCTTCCTAGGCGGCTCAGCCAATGGCTACCCAGATCAGCTTCGCGATGAGATGAAGAGCATGTGCCTGGCCCCATTTTAGGAGGGTTTAGGCCTTCGGGAGTGGGTTTCAGGTGGGCGCTGGTTTGTGTTTTGGTTTGTGCTCTTACGGTGGCTTCTTGGACTTTTCTTCTTTTCACCTTGAAAGAGTTCACAATCCCCCCGACCCAACCTCCAAAACCCAAAAGCCTCAAAGAAGCGCCTGCTTCCGTGTTCGAGGTGTGAGAGATTCGCAACCCTAAACCCTAAACCCTAAACCCTAACCCCTAAACCCTAAACCCTAAACCCTAAACCCTTCAACTACCTTTTGGGACTCTGAAGCGAGGGGTGTTTTGCTGAGAACTTCGGCGATTTCAAGTAGCCTTTGATGAATGTATGCAGAGTATCCAGAATTTCCCCTGCAGAGTGTCCGAGAGGTCAGCTAAGCGGGTGGCAAAAAAACCCTAAACCTAAACCCTAAACCCTAAACCCTAAACCCTAAACCCTAAACCCTCAACCCGAAACCCTAAACTCCAAGGTTCGACAAGGGCTGGTTTGAAGAGGAGCCCGAGTCGGATGCGCAGTTCAAGGTAGGACCCTACCGCGTCACCAACCAGGACCTAGGGTTTAGGGTTTAAAGTTTAGGGTTTAGAATTTAGGGCCAGGGTTTAGGGTTTAGTGTTTAGGGTTTAGGGTTTGGGGTTTAGGTCAAAAGGTTTTAGGGATGCACCAAAGGGTTCAGGGCTTTTGGGGGGTTTTGGGGTTTAGGGCTCTTGGGGTTGACAGTGAGCGCCTGAGAGAGGGAGAGAGAGAGAGAGAGAGAGCGCGAGCGAGAGATAGAGACAGAGAGAGAGAGAGAGAGAGAGAGAGAGCGGGCTTTCGGGGTTTTAGGGATAAGGGTTGGTTTGCGGGGTCTAGGGTTCAAGGCTAGGACACTACAGGGTCTTGGGGCAAAATGGCTCTGAGCTCAGGGTAGCCCTAAACCTTAAACCCTAAACCCTAAACCCTAAACCCTAAACCCCTTTCATCCATACAGGTTCTGGGAGTTTGGTCTTTGGACCCTGGGCTCCCACACCTCATGAGGACCGGGAGCACCGCTTCCGCTACCGCATCAAGGGCCGCACAGCCGAAGAGAAATCAGAGAGGCTCATCGTGAATCAGCCGCTCTGCCAAAGGGATTGGGCTTGGTTCAGGGCTTCATATGGTGTTTGCATGTGTTTCTTTCTTTATTTTGTGCACAGACACATTTTGGTTCTCCCTGCCAGTTTCTCAAACCCTGATACTCACCATGTATGATAAGAATGAGGGTTTAGGCGTCTTGTTTATTGTGGCGCCGGCTCGCAGATGAAGTGTAGATGTATTGTGGGTAAGGGAGAAGCAAACCTGCAACGCCGCCTCGCAGATGAAGTAACACATGTACTGCGTATGTATGTAGATGTATTGTGGGTAAAGAGCAAAGAGGTGGACGCAAACAGGTGTAGGTTCCTCTATATATACACATGCTACCATATGTGTGTAGGCTAAGAAGCCCAGTGGCAACCCCAAACTCTAAGGATGAGCTCTGTAACATCCCCTCAGGCATGACGTGGCAATTATACATAATAATAGAAAATACTAATAATCATATGATAAGATAACAATAATAATAATCATAATAATCATAATAATCATAATAATCATAATAATCATAATAATCATAATAATCATAATAATCATAATAATCATAATAATCATAATAATCATAATAATCATAATAATCATAATCATAATCATAATAATCATAATCATAATAATCATAATAATCATAATAATCATAAAAATCATAATAATAATAATCATAATCATAATAATCATAATAATCATAATAATCATAATAATCATAATAATCATAATAATCATACTAATCCGACTAATCAGAATAATCATAAAACATATTATCAGGTATGACGTGGCGCCGACGGTGGTGAATTTCACCCGCAGCCTCCTTGTGGCTTTCGCCGAGCCGCTGGGGGAGCTGACCGACAACGGCCTCTCCAATACCAAGGGCATTTCCGAGCTTTTTGTGCTTTGTGGCCAAGGAGTCGAGGGTTTAGGGTTGAGGGTTGCAAATAAGCGGGTAGCTTCAGTTTCAACTTCCTTCTCACAAGGGTGTAGGGTTTGAGGGAGAGGGTACCGTTCACACACGTTCACACGGCTGAAGTGTGCGGGCACCATACCTGCTTCGTGCATGCCTTTGCGATTGTGGACCGTGGCTGGCGAAAGCTGCACAAAGTTGACTTTTCTGTACACGGACAGAGGCCATCTACCTGACGAAAGTTCCAGTGTGACCGCTGAGGGCGCCGATACGATGACACACCTATATGCCGCTCCGAGACGCCGATACACCGACCAGGGGATACGCCGATACACCGACGGAGGGAATGAAGAAGGGGGGAATCGGCTTGTCGGCGTATCGATGTATTGAAGTGGGTTGGAAGGCGTGTCCGCATATATCAGCGTATGGGGGGGCGGGGGGAGGGTGCAAGGGATCGACGTGTCGGCGTATCGCCTTTGTTTCACCATTGAAGGCTTGAAGCTGGCTAGACCAGCTGAACACCCTAAACCCAAAACCCAAACCCAAACCCAAAACCCAAAACCCGAAACCCTAAACCCGAAACCCTAAACCCGAAACCCCAAGCCCTAAACCCTAAACCCTAAACCCTAAACCCTAAACCCTAAACCCTAAACCCTAAACCCTAAACCCCAAACCCTAAACCCTAAACCCTAAACCCTAAACCCTAAACCTGAATCCTTTGGTTAGAGAAAACGATGAGCCAGAGAGGAGCTCGCATGGACCGGCGGGTCAGCAACGTGCAGCTCTGCTGTCGTTGAGCCTCGAAACCTCACAACTTGGGGGTTTCGGGTTTAGGGTTTAGGGTTTAGGGTTTAGGGTTTAGGGTTTAGGGTTTAGGTTTGGGACCGTAGTAAGGACTGTTAGTATTAGGGGGGAAGATCCCAACTCACAATTCCTAAGGCCCCAAAGCCCCAAAGCCCCAAAGCTCCAAGACCCGCGACCCCATGGGTTTTGATGCAGGAAAGAGCAGGGGCATCGAACTTAAACCCTAAACCCTAAACCCTAAACCCCAAACCCTAAACCCTAAACCCTAAACCCTAAACCCTAAACCCTAAACCCTAAACCCTAAACCCTAAACCCTTGACGCTAAACGCGAAACCCTAAACCCTAAACCCTAAACCCTAGACCCTAAACCCTAAACCCTAAACCCTAAACCCTAGTAGAGAATTTCGGGCCTTGCAGCTGAGCCCTGGACCCTGAACCCTAAACCCTGTGCGAAGCCTGCTGTTGCAGAGAGTGCTTGCATACACAAGTCTTACTTGGAGGTTCATGGTACTTATTTTCCAATTGTTTCAGGGTTTCGGGTTTAGGGTTTAGGGGGGGGGGGTGCTTATTAACCAATCATAACTACTGTACTTATAACCCACTTAGAAGCTCCTTAAGTGCCCTGATATGGTTACAAGTACAATTCTAAGTACAGTTATTATTGGCCATGAACCTCCAAGTAAACCCCCCAACTGCACCCTTAGGTGTTTAGAGTTTTCGTGGTCGTTCGTCAGCCGCGCTCCAGAACCCAGAGTCTCTGTGGCCGAAACCCTGAATGCAGATAGAACCCCACGGAATCTCGGGCTTTGGAGCTTATCGTTTCGGATTTGGGGTTTTGGGGTTACCCTAAACCCCTAAACCCCTAAACCCTAAACCCTAAACCCTAAACCCTAAGCCCTAAACCCTAAACCCTAAACCCTAAACCCATGAACCCACCAGGTATGGCTGGAACACAGAGCAGGGCTTCGTGCGGGATCCTCGGAAGTTGGTGGCCATCTACTTCGCGAACCCAAACTATCGCGAAGAGCACGGAGGTGCTCTGGGCTGCGATAGGGTTGCCTTGGAGGCTCAGGGCACTTAGAAAACCCATTCTATAAGTGTAGCGATAACCCACATTACAAAGCCCTTATAAGTGTAGCTAGAACCCACATTAACACGTCCCTCAAGTATCCCATAACAGGGTAAAAATTGGGTTCTAAGTCCAGTTACAGGCACAGTCTTCAAGGCAGCCCGAAGCCCTGAACTCCGGGGCTTCACGGAACCCCACACTCCAAGCCCGAAGCACCGTGAGGCTGTGGGTTTCCGAAAATAGGGGACCCCTTTTATTCTAGACCTCCAAATAGTAGGTTTTTTTTCTAATAAGGACCCCAATACGGTACCCCCTAAAATCGTACACCCCCAAAAGGAGCCCGCAGCTTCCGTCCCGAACTGTCCAGGGGTGCTGCAGCTCGAGGGCGTCATCACCCCCACGGGGGCCGTAAGAATCTCGCCGAAGCAAGACAGGCGCCTCGGGGGGGGGGGGGGGTAGTGATGGCGGGGGCTTGGATGGTTTGGCATGGTTTGGGACGGCTTGGGTTGGGCATGGCTTGGGCATGGCTTGGGATGGCTTGGGATGGCTTGGGATGGCTTGGGATGGCTTGGGATGGCTTGGGATGGCTTTCCGAGGTTTCGGAGGGTTGGTCCTCTGATTCGAGGCTTGGGGTTACCCTGAGTGTGACCTTCAAACCCCGTAGCCACTAGGCTTCTCCCCGCGCCTGGTCGCAGCAAAAGGCTCGTCGTCTTCTGGGCAGATAAGACCGTCTGGTCCATGACGCCCTCCCGCGCCTCCATGATCAGCGAACACCAGCGCCCCGGACTTTTTTTGTACTTTCAGACCTTGTGCCTCACAGGGTTTAGGGTTTTGGGTTTAGGGTTTAAGCCTTGAGACAGACCTCTCTCAAAAAGGGCTTAAGCCTGTGCAAAGGGTTTAGGGTTCAGGGCTTAGTTCAAAAGGGGTGTTGATCGGTGTTGGGCTTCCACATTCGGTTGTTTTCGGGTCTCCGTGTTTGCTGAGGTTTTGCGGCGCATTTTTGGGCTGAGGAGGGGCTGAGGGTTTAGGGTTTAGGGTTTGGGGCGGCGGAGGCAGTGGTTGCTACCCAAATGTGGTTTCGGCATCTCCAGATCTGTGGACACCTACTGGTGCAGAGAAATTGGTGAAAAGGAGTTTAGTCAGGCCTTCAAGAGGCCTTGATGTGAGAAGGGTTCAGGAGTTCAGGGATTAGGCATCTAAATCTGGATGCAAAAGGGGTTCGGGACGTATTGACATCTCGGGCGGTTGCGTAGCACGGGTTCACAGATTCGTGCTTAGCGCAGTAGCGTGAAGCCTTAAGCCCCAAACCGGGCTTTCGGATTTGTTGGGCGCAAGCTGAAGAATGCTAGTAGATTAGCAGGGGCCCCTAACCCAATTGCTCTAGAGCCCTAAACCCTAAACCCTAAACCCTAAACCCTAAACCCTAAACCCTAAACCCTAAACCCTAAACCCTAAACCCTAAACCCTAAACCCTAAACCCTAAACCCCAAACCCTAAACTCTAAACCTAGGCCCTGAACCCAAACCCAAGGCTTTGAATCCAGGGAGGCTTTCGGGTTCAGGGGTTTCAAGGTTTTGGTCTAGGACTTGGGGACTTTGACGGCTTGCGGTTTGACAGTTTTAGCTGCCCAGAAGCTGTGCGAAGTACTCGTACTTGGTTTGGTGTCAAGTTGCCGCAGACGGAAGTTGTTCGACCCTCAACTTCCTTTTCCATGATTCCTCAGCCCTCAGCCCTAAACCCTAAACCCTTAACCCTTAACCCATCTAAACCCATCTAAACCTTCAACCCATCTAAGCCCATCTAAATCCATCTAAACCCATCTAAACCCATCTAAACCCATCTAAGCCCATCTAAGCCCATCTAAATCATCTAAACCCATCTAAACCAATCTAAACCCATCTAAACCCATCTAAGCCCATCTAAATCCATCTAAACCTATCTAAACCAATCTAAACCCATTTAAACCCATCTAAACCCTAAACCCTAAATCTGGGCTTGGGCTGGTCCGTCAGGCGACCACGCGGGTTGACGCAGTCAGCTCTCGAAGGCCTCAAGAGTCAGGGACGCAAGGACTCGAGGAGGAGTATCAGGGTGGCGAAAAAGTTCGTGGGGGGGACTCCCCAACCACTTGCGGTGCCTCGATGGCCCGAGTGTGCACTCGTACCTTGTGGCAAGGATGACGAGACGTGCAGGGACGTAAAAGCCCGGAGGTGGGGGCCTATTGGGCATGGAGGTTTCGGGAGCGCAGCGCAGAAAGTGCAGGGATCCCGGGCGGCCTGAGAACTGCTTGGGGGGCCCCGGAAGCCCTAAACCCTAAACCCTAAACCCTAAACCCTAAACCCTAAACCCTAAAGCCTAAACCCTGCTTCTGTAGTTCATGGCGGGGAGGCCTAGCCTGTGGCACTTAGTACTGAGCCCTAAGCCTGAGAGGCTTCAAGCCTCAGCCCTACTGTCAGAAGAGCAGTCTGAGGTATGGCATCATCATGCACATGCCCCATGGCCTGACGTCCAGCGAAGGCTTCAGGTGTAGCTGCCTGCAAACTTCAACCCTAGACCCTCAAACCCTGGAGTCGCAAACCTCCTAACTCAGAGGCCTTCTAAGTCGGCCCTACTGGTGGGTTTCTTACTCTTGTCGGGAGGGGGGCTATAAGTTTCGAAGCTGGAGGGGGAGATTCAGACTTCGGGCGCCGGGACCTTGTTTTAGCATCGCTTAGGGTTTAGGGTTTAGGGTTTAGGGTTTAGGGTTTAGGGTTTAGGGTTTACGGTTTAGGGTTTAGGGTTTAGGGTTTAGGGTGGAAGTATGGCCCCGGTATGGTCGGTGCTCCAGCATGATGTCGCAGCCGGGTAGTAGCGGAGTACCTCAAGTTTTTTCGAGATTTAGAGAGCGGACCATCCCAAATGATCGGGGAGCCTCTCGGTTCTCCCAGGAAGCTGCAGCCCAACTTTTTGGCTAGGGTTTGGGTTTAGGGGTTCAGGTGTTGCGGCCCTCAGATACAGCTTTGAGGTTTGGGCTTCGCTGGCAGTCATCAAGTCCGGTTTCAAAAAGGTGTTGCAGTCCCAGGCTAAAAAGGGTTTGTTCAAAAAAGAGTGGTATAGGGTCTAGAGGGTTTGGCTGCGTTGTGGTGCGCTGTCACCAGTGCCCTGACCCAAACTATATACCCACCCGCATCTCAACCAGGGTTTACGGTTTAGGGTTGGGGTTTATGGTTTAGGGTTTAGGGTTTAGGGTTTAGGGTTTAGGGTTAACCTTGAACCAATGAACTCTGTTGGCTCAGTCTCGGGGCCTCAACGACCGGATGCTAGGAAGATAATGGATTTGTCTTTGCTTCCTGCATCATGGCTTTGCTTCTTGCATACAGATCGATTCCAATGCGTTGGCCCAAGAGTACGAAGCTTGAAGTTGTCCTGCTAAAGAGGCTGATACTGATTAGCCAAATTGTAACTGTACCCAAAAAGCCACTTTGAAGCCCCTAAAGTGCCTGAATATGGTTGTAAGTACAGTTATAAGTACAGTTATGACTGGTTCATAAGTACCATGAACCTCCACCCAGCGACAGCCCTGCCAGGCCAAACTTCAAAAACCGAAAGCCCCACGCTAAACCCTAAACCCTAAACCCTAAACCCCTAAACCCTAAACCCTAAACCCCTAAACCCGAAACCAGAAACCCTAAACCCTAAACCCTAAACCCTAAACCCTAAACCCTAAACCCTAAACCCTAAACCCTAAACCCTAAACCCTAAACCCTAAACCCTAAACCCTAAACCCTAAAGCCTAAACGAGACTCAGGATGGCCAAAGGCGACGTCGACTACAACCCCTCCAACTTCTCCAGGCTGGATTTAGGGTTTAGGGTTTAGGGTTTAGGGTTTAGGTGGCGTTGGGGGCCTCGGGGATGGGGAATTTCTAAGGGTAGCTTATGTGTTCCCTTGATATGGTCGTTCTATGGGCCCGTAACATGGCAGGGTTTAGGGTTTAGGGCTTGGGGTTTGGGGTTTGGGGTTTAGGGTTTGGGGTTTAGGGTTTTTCAAAAAGGCTAAAGGTAATGACTGAATATGGTCCCTTACCTCTTCTAAGGGGTGCTGAAGTATGGGCCCTTGGGTTGCCCAGGGTATACGGGGCATAGAAGGCGTCCCCTGTCAAGGGCCCATATTAAGAGACCATGGAAGTACCCTAAGAGAGAGCCTCCTTGTGTTCTCGAGGCCCTGGGCTGGTTCGGGGCTGCTAGGAGCAGGACTCATGAAGCCCCTCAAGAGGAGAACAAAAGGAGCTGGTTGGTCACGTTTGTAGGCGTCGGGGTCAATTCGGCTTGTGTTCGGGCTTACAGCGTCTCAGAGCCGGCGTGTTGCTTTGTTGCACGCGCGCTCCCAGGTGGTTTCCAGAGCTGCAAAACCTTCCCATGGAGCCTGGGGCGGAGCAGAGGGAGGGTCAACGTTGCAGATTGCGGGTTTTCACCACTTCATTGAAGGGGTTTCTTCAGCATTTTGGACTTTTGATAGTTTTCCTTTTTCGGGCTGATCCGGGTCATGGCACGGTCATGGACACAGAGTTCCAGGGACAGGTTGCCGATTGCTGGGGTGCCAATCATGCAGTCCTGCCTGATGGCGGGTTCTAAGAAGGGAACGAGGGAATGAGGTGCCCTATATAATCCCTCAAAGGGCATACACTAGGCCCCCCTAATTCCCTCATTCCAATCTTCAAACCCTGGCCCTCAACCTATGAGGCTGCGAGGCAAGTGGCACACAAAACTCTAAACCCTAAACTCTAAACCCTAAACCCTAAGCCCTAAACCCGAAGCCCTAAACCCCAAACCATAAACCCTAAACCCTCAACCCTAAACCCTCAACCCTAGACCCTAAACACTAAAGCCGCTCGCAACCCAAGGAGTGGCCCCCAAGAGCCTTCAGCCCACCGCAGCAGTGAGAGCTGCGTCTGTCAGAGTTGCTTTTCTTAGCTTCCTGGTAGGGTTCAGGGTTCAGGGTTCAGGGTTTAGGGTGTAGGGTTTGGGGTTTAGGGTTTAGGGGTTAGGGTGTAGGGTTTAGGGTTTAGGGTTTAGGGTTTAGGTGCTTAATTTCGGGTTTACAACTCCTAGCCCTCAACCCTTGAAGCGCCCCCCAAAACCCTAAACCCTAAACCCTAAACCCTAAACCCTAAACCCTAAGCCCTAAGCCCTAAGCCCTAAGCCCTAAGCCCTAAGCCCTAAGCCAAAAACCCCAAGCCCTAAGCCCTAAACCCTAAACCCTAAACCCCTAGGCCCTGCAGACCAGATCTCACACCACCGATGGCAGTGCGGCAAAGACTCCGGCGGAATCCTTTCCTTTGGGTGGCGTGCGAGAGGAAAGAGTCCCGACACGCTCGCTAGGGTTTAGGGTCTAGGGTTTGGGGTTAGGGTTTATATCGGGTTCAGGGTTTAGGGTTTAGGGTTTCGGGGGTTAGGGTTTAGGGTCTAGGGTGTAGGGTCCAGGGTCTAGGGCTTGGGGTTTAGGGTTTAGGGACAACTCCCCCAAAAGCTTCCCAAGATTTCCGTCCGTGAGTCCCTGAGGGTACAACCTCCCACAACCCTGCAGCTGCACCTTCACCCTAAACCCTAAACCCTAAACCCTAAACCCTAAACCCTAAACCCTAAACCCTAAACCCTAAAGCCTAAAGCCTAAAGCCTAAAGCCTAAAGCCTAAAGCCTAAAGCCTAAAGCCTAAAGCCTAAAGCCTAAAGCCTAAAGCCTAAAGCCTAAAGCCTAAAGCCGAAAAGCCTAAAGCCTAAAGCCGAAAGCCTAAACCCCAAACCCCCATACCCCTCACATCAATCCCAGCTTCCCCACATATTTTGCCCCGGGGGCGCACCCACAAGACCTCTCACACTTAGTACCCCTAAACTCTTCAACCCCCAAGCCTTGACTCCCAAACCCCGAAGCCTGATGCCCTTCCAGAAGCCCGAAGCCAAAAGCCCAAAACCCTACACCCTAAACCCCAAGCTCCACAAGTAGTGGAATAAGCCCCTATAGTAAGGTCCTTCTCAGCTGCACACTGATGCTGCCGCCAGCCTGCAGCCAATGTAAGAGGATTCCGGTGATGGTTGTGGATCAAGGTTTCCGGGTTTAGGGCTTAGGGTTTCTGCTTTCAGGTGTTGCCGGCAGCCTCCTCAGTCCGTGCTTACAAAGGGGCTTAGGGTTTAGGGTCACCCTTCCCAGCAAGTCACACAGTCCAGCCTGGGTTCAAAGGGGTTTAGGGTGACCACAGCCCTGAGGAAGAGAGTTTGAGGCATCAGGTGGAGCGGAGTCCCTCCCTCAACCATGAAACCCTCACGCCCTCAAAGCATCGAACCCTCAACCCTCAACCTTTGTGTGCGGGAGTGCAAAACACAAGCCCCAAACCCCGAAGCCCTAAACCCTAAACCCTAAACCCTAAACCCTAAACCCTAAACCCTAAACCCGAAACCCTAAACCCTAAACCTGAGAACTTCTGAGTGGTTCGTCCAGCTTGGCGGGTGCAAGAAAAGGCACTAAACCCTAAACCCTAAACCCCATAGGCGGGTTTCAAAAACTAAGCCGCAAGCCCCCACCCCCCCTGAACCCCCCTCAAAACCCCAAACCCAAAAACCCAAAAACCCAAAAGAGCCCCCTAAACCCCCCTTGGCCCCCCCCCCCCCCCCCTCCCCTCGAAAGCAGGTCGGATTTGCCAGGGTCCCTGGCCTCCTTCTGGCATACGGCATCTGGGTCAAGGAGCCCCCCCTTTATTATTAGGCCTTAGGGTTTAGGGTTTAGGGTTTAGCGCCTCGGGTTTCGGGTTTAGGGTTTTCGTTTTTGGTGTTATTACTGTTGTTTGGAATCAGGCTTATCGGGTGCACGACTGGAAACGCTCCAAACCCAACAGGCCCTCAAACCTCAAACCGCCCGGAATCCTAAAACCTCCGCCCCTCTCGGGTTTAGGGTTTAGGGTTTAGGGTTTTTCAAACTCCTTCAAACCCTAGACCCTCGTGCATCCGGGCTACACCCTACCCCATAAACCCTGAACCCTTACCTTTGCCCTAAACACCTTTCAAGCCCTAAACCCCTTCAAATTTAAACAGCTCCAAACCAAAAGCAACTTATTCAAAAAAATACCCTAAACAACCCAAAACAGCAACCTAAAAAGTAAAAGCACCCTAAAACAAGGGGTTTCGAGTGTGTTGTCGGGTGTGGGGTTTGGGCTTTCTATGGCTGCCTTAGGGTCGAGAGTCCAGTTGGTTGAGGGTTGGCTTACGGTTTCTAGAACTGATGGTTTTTAGGGTTTCTGCAGCCTACTGTGGCGTTAGAGGGCTCGATTGCCTACGAAGACCCTAAGCTCCAACCCCCAGACCCAAACCCCTCCAAACCTTCCCAAACGCTCCACAAAACCCCCACAAAGCCAGAAATTCTAAAGCCACTAAAGCCCAAAACCCTAAAGCCTCTAAAGCCCAAAACCCTAAAGCCTCTAAAACCCAAACCCCTAAACCCTAAACCCTAAACCCTAAACCCTAAACCCTAAACCCTAAACCCTAAACCCTAAACCCTAAACCCTAAACCCTAAACCCTAAACCCTAAACCCTAAACCCTAAACATGCCCGCAGGTTCATCTTCTTGGGGGGGCTCTGCATTGTGGCGCTCAACGTCGGCGGCCCCTACCTCCAGCAGGAGGCAGCTCAGGGGCTTGTTTGGGCTCGCGGTTGAGGGCTTAGGGTTTAGGGTTTAGGGTTTAGGGTTTAGGGTTTAGGGGAGGCATTTGGGGGTTTCCGAAATTAGGGGCAGCCTATTGGGGTCCTTATTATAAAGGAATCCTAGAATTTGAGGGTTTAGGGGGCTTCAGACGGGCAGCTAAGCCAAGACCCACTTCAAGAATTGAGGTTCGGAAGAGGGTCAGGGGTTCGGGTTCTAGGTTCAAAAGGGGCTTGAGGTTGGGTTCATTTTCAGCATTTGGCGAGTGCACACAAGGCCTCCTCAGATTGTTGGTGAGTGCATTCATGGGGTAGCTTGTGGGGAGACTCGAAATCCAAAGGCTTACTTTTAGGCGCGTCGTCTTGAACACTGAACCAGCTCTGTCTTCGAATATGTAATCTTTTTAATATTTCCTGTTGCTTCCCAAATTCCCCTGAATCAACAATGCTGGGATGATGCATACAGCATGTAGAAACGATAAGCCAAAAAATGCATTTTTGCCCTTGATGGGCTTTCATACGAGACTGCAAAGGGGGTGGGGGCTGCGGGAGTACCCAAAACCCTGAAGCCTAAACCCGAAACCCAAAACCCTAAACCCTAAACCCCCTAAGCCCCCTACAAAGATAGACTCAGCAGGTTCCTGCTCGCCTCGCCTCTGGTGGGCCGTTGGTTCAACTCCTCGCCGTGGCGGCTCTCCAGATTTGCCTTTCCGTGCCTTGGCACAACCAATCTAGGGTTTAGGGTTTAGGGTTTGGGGTTTAGGGTTTAGGATTTAGGGTTTAGGGTTTAGGGTTTAGGGCGGGTTCAGGGTTTCAGGGTTTAGGGGTTGGGGTTTACGGTTTAGGGTTTGGGGAAATCCAGGCTTTTCTTTGACTGTTGGTTAGCAGGGAATGAAAGAGTGAACTACTACCATTCTAGTTACTACTGCTACCACTCTTTCGTTCCCTACTAGCCAACAGTAAGTTTTGGGGGACCTCGAGGTGGAAATCTCCGGCTGGTTTTGGGTTTGTGGGGTGGTTGCAGATCTGCCTCGGTGGGAGCATCGTGTTTGGGGTGCCTGAAGTTTGCTTCTCCGTTTCAGGAGGGGGAAGCCCCATCAAAACAGCGGGGGCTCAGGACTTAGGGGGAAGTTGGGGGGGTCAAAAACCCTAAGCCCTGAACCCTGAACCCTGAACCCTAAGCCCTAAACCCTAAACCCTCAACCCTAAACCCTAAACCCTAAGCCCTAAGCCCGAAACCCTAAACCCTGCAGTCTCCAAGCCACAGGCGCCCCAAGGCGCAGGGGACCCGGGCCCCACGCATGCTGCAGCTGCCAGGATGCCATGACGATGCCGGCGCCCTCCTCGCAGACTTTGCAGGCAGAATCGGGAGCTTAGGGTTTGGGGTTTGGGGTTTAGGGTTTGGGGTTTAGGGTTTAGGGTCTCATTGTTTTGGGCTCCTACCTCGCCGTCCGGCTGCAACCTGTGCTTCATCACTTCTGGGGGGAGGTGTTGAGGAGGAAGCGTTCTCAGTGCAACGCGAGGACTTTGGAGCCCCAAACCCTAAACCCTAAACCCCAAACCCCAAACCCCAAACCCTAAACCCTAAACCCTAAACCCTAAACCCTAAACCCTAAACCCTAAACCCTAAACCCTAAACCCTAAACATTAAACCCTAAACACTAAACCCTAGACCCCGATGAACCGAACCTGTCCAACGAACACGTTAAGGGGAAAGGGCAGGTTCAACCCAAACATAGGTAGAACTTTGCTGCAGAGGCAGTCAACTAATGAACCTAGTTGTAGGGTAGTTTGGGGTTTAGTTGTACCTGATGGGTCGCAGATCGTGATGTGCGTGGTTCAGAACGAGACTGTCAACAGTTCTCACACCGACATGTCAAATGGAACCCTGCCGTGCGGTTCTGCCACCCTAAACCCTAAATCCTAAACCCCAAACCCTAAACCCCAAACCCTAAACCCTAAACCCTAAACCCCAAACCCCAAACCCTAAGCCCTCCCAGAGGCGCTCCTGCTCGGCCTCCTTGCCGCCGGGCTCCACGCCGCAAAGCCTGGCGCCGGCTGCAAGGCCTCCCGTAAGACCCGAAGCCTGCGGGTTTCGGTTTAAGGTTTTGTGTTTGAGGGTTTAGGTTTTAGGGTTTTAGGGTTTTAGGGTTTTAGGGTTTTAGGGCTTTAGGGCTTTAGGGTTTTAGGGTTTTAAGGTTTTAGGGTTTAGGGTTCTAGGGCGATCTGCAAGCCTGATGCAACGAAGCTTCGGGGTCTTAGGTCTTGAGCTTTCGGGGTTTCGGCTTGCGCCGTGATCTTTGCTTTGCGTAGTCCTGTCTTATCGTGCCTCGAAGGGGATATGTCGGAGATGTGCTGACATTCGGATTCTTTCTCCATGCGTCACCCCAAGCCCCAAGCCCCAAACCCTAACCCACCCCCAAACGCCTCAAACCACCCCCCCCCCCGTGGCCGGCTTAAATAGGGTTTATTTGGAAGCTGGCACTCGGGTTTTATTATTGCCATACACGTTTCCACGAGGTCACGGTCCTGTCACGTCAGTCGTACTATGCTGGCCTCAGGGATAAGAACCAAAGGTAGGACGAACATGTAAGTTCCTTTTCTCTCTTCTCTTTTTCTTTTCAGCAATCTCACTCCCTCTCTGCTTCAGCAAATATATTTCTTTGTAGTTCCCCCGTTAATTCTCTCAACCTCCTCCTCCTCTTCCAACTTTACGAGACATACCACTCAGAGAAGAAAAGAAACCCCTCTCGGGCTCTCTTTTTTCTTTCAACGGGCTTGAGGGCAACAGCAAGGGTTTTCCCTGCCCCCACCTCCACGCTGCAAGCTCTCTCTCTCTCTCTCTTTCTCTGTCTCTCTCTCTCTCTCTCTCTCTCTCTCTCTCTCTCTCTCTCTCTCTCGTATGTCTCGTAGGACTGGTACGGGAGGAGGAGGGTGAGAGGATGAAAAGGAAGAACTACCAAGAGAGAGATTTGAAGAAGGAGAGGGGGAGGAGACAAGGCGAGACATTGAGAGAAGCATAGACCGTGTTTCTTTCTTGCTAAAGAGAAAGAGAAAAGACAAGGCAGAGGAGGAGATTACATCTGCTTTCTACCTTGCTCCTCCCTCTTCTCTTCGCCCCGTCGCTCTTGCTCTCGCTCTTGGTCTCGTTCTTTCTTTCTCGGTCTCTCTCACACTCTATCTCTCTTTCTCTCTCTCGCTCTCTGGTGGGGAAGAAAGAAGAGTGAGGAGATGGTGAGAACAAGGTGATGTCCCCCTTTCTCTCCTATGTTCTATTCTCGTCTAAACAGAACACGAGACAAGGGGAAAACCAAGAACGCTCCCACGGTCTATGCTTCTCTCCATGCCTGGCGTTGTCTCATTCCCTCTCTCCTTCTGCAAATCTTTTGGAAGCTGATGAACGTTTGTTTGTGCGGGCAGGTGCCTCCAGGGGCTGCCTTCATCTCATTCAGCATTCCCGTACCACTTTGAGAGAAAAAATGAGGAGATAGAGAGAAAGAGAGACAGGGTCAGGGGGCAGAAAAGAGGAGGGCAAGTTCTCTTTATGCCTCGCCCTGTCTGACTCCCTCTCTGCTTCTTGTAGCTCACCCTCCTCTCCGTCTTCCAATTCTACAAGACATGCCGCCCATAAAAGAAAAGAAAAAAGAGAGCGAGAGAGAGGGAGACAGAACGAGCGAGTGAACCGGAAGAAGAAAGGAACAAGGCAGGAAGACATGCAAACTCCTCTTCTCTCTTCTTATCCTTCTCTTTAAAAAAACTGATTGGGAGCATAAGCTTTTCCAAAATCTTAGTGGGACGGTGCTTGCGATTTGTCTTTTGGGAGCACAGATTCTTTCAAAATCTTAGGGGACAGCACTTGCCAATTGTATGTTGGGCGCATAACTTCTTGGAGAATCTTAAGGGGACGGACAGTGCTCGCGATTTGTCTGTTGGGAACATAAATTCTCTAAAAATCTTAGGTCTTCGGCCTGCTTTCTTTCAAGGTTTCCAAAAAATGGAGGTCTCCGGCGTGGGCGTCCTTTTAAGGTCGGTCTTGTTACAGAAAAAAGAAGAACAGGACACCCTAATTTTGAATACATGTCACATCATGTCTTTCATAAAATTTCCTTCTTGCGCAAAGAAAAAAGACGAATGGAAGGCCGCAGTGGAAAAGGGAGCGCCTTTCCTTCAAGGCTTCCAAAACATCGGAGTCTCCGGTGTGGGTGTCCTTTTAGGGTGGGTTTTGCTACAGAAACAGGAAGAAAAGGACACCCGAAGAACTCTCAAAATCTTGGACACCCCGCTTGGAATATAGTTTAAACATTTCATACTTAAATAAACGAGGACAGAAAATGAAACGAACGAAAGGTGAGAGTGGACAAAGAAGCACCTTACTTTTCTTTGAAGGTTTTAAAAACCCCTCCGGTGCGGGTGTCCTTTTCAGGTGGGTTATGCTACAAAAAAGAAGAAAAGGACATCCTAATTTTGGATACATGTAACGTGATTTCCTTCTGTCATTTCCCCTTGCGGTCTCTGGTGTGGGTGTCCTTCTAAGGTGGGTTTTTGCTACAGAAACAGGAAGAAAAAGGACGCCCGAAACACTCTAAAAATCTTGGGCGCCGCTGTTTGAATATGATTAAATATGTCATACTTAATCAAAAAAAGGGGGCCGAAAAGAAAACAAATTTCAAGGTTTCCATAAAATTTGTGTCTCCGGTGTGGGTGTTCCTTTCAGGTGGGTTTTGCTACAGAAAAAAGAAGAAAAGGACACCCTAATTTTGGATACATGTAACATGATGTCTTTCTTTTTTCCTCTTGTGCAAAGAAATAAGACGAAAGGAAGGCCACAGTAGAAAAAAGGGAGCGCCTTTCCTTCAAGGTTTCCAAAACATTGGAGTCTCCGGTGTGGGTGTCCTTTTCAGGTGGGTTTTAAAAAGGAAGAAAAGGACACCCGAAACACTGTAACAAACTTGGACACCCATCTTTAAAGTGATCTACACATATCCATACTTAAATAAAAGGGTGACAGAAAATAAAACGAACAAAAGGTGAGAGTGGACAAACAAGCACATTCTCTTTCAATTTTTCCAAACAATAGAGGTCTCCGGAGTGGGCGTCCTTTTAAGGTGGGTTTTGCTACAGAACAGGGAAGAAAAGAACGCCCGAAAGACTCTAAAAATCTTGGACGCCCCTCTTTTACTATGATGTACATATTTCATATTGAAATGAAAAGGGTGCAGAAATTAAAACGAACGAAAGATGAGAGTGGACAAAGAAGCACCTTTTCTCTCTCAAGGTTTCCATAAAATTTGTGTCTCCGGTGTGGGTGTCCTTGAAAGGTGGGTTTTGCTACAGAAAGGTAAGAAAAGGACACCCTAATTTTGGATACACGTAACATCATTTCCTTCTGTTGTTTCCTCTTGCGCATAGAAATTACAACGAAAGAGCTGCCACAGTGGACAAAGGGCACGCCTTTCCTGCAAGGTTTCCACAGCATCAGAGTCTCTGGTGTGGGTGTCCTTTTAAGGTGCGTTTTGCTACGGAAGAAGGAAGAAAACGACACCCGAAACACTCTAAAAATTTTGGACGCCCCGCTTCAACTATGATTTGAATACTCATATTTAAAGAAAGAGTGGGGACAGAAAGCACAACGAACGAAAGGTGAGAGTGGACAAAGAAGCACATGTCTTTCAAGGTTTGCAAAACAAAAAAAGAGGTCTCCGTTGTGGGTGTCCATTTAAGGTGGGTTTTGCTATACACCAGAAACACTCTAAAAATCTTGGACTCCCCTCTGCAAAAATCTAAAAATAAAGGGGACAGAAAATGCAACGAGCGAAAGGTGAGAGCAGACAAAGAAGCACCTTGCTTTCAAGGTTTCCACAAAAGGGTGTTTCTGGTGCGGGTGTCCTTTTAAGGTGGGTTTGCTACCAAAAAAAGAAAGGGACACCCCAATTTTGGATACATGCAACATAATTTCTTTAAAGTTGTTCCTACCCTTTTCCATTTTGTGGTATTTGCATGACTTTTGCAGGGTGCCAAGGGGATCCCGGCAAATTTTGACCCGCAAAGTTGTTCCTACCCTTTCCCGTTTCGTGTGGTATTTGCAGGACTTCTGCAGGGCGCCAAGGAGATCCCGGCAAATTTTGACCCACAAATGTTGTTCCTACCCTCTGCCGTTTTGTGTGGTATTTGCAGGACTTTTGCAGGGCGCCAAGGGGATCCCGGCAAATTTTGACCCACAAATGTTGTTCCTACCCTCTGCCGTTCTGTGTGGTATTTGCAGGACTTTTGCAGGGCGCCAAGGGGATCCCTGCAAATTTTGACCCACACATGTTGTTCCTACCCTCTGCCGTTTTGTGTGGTATTTGCAGGACTTTTGCGGGGCGCCAAGGGGATCCCGGCAAAATTTGACCCACAAATGTTGTTCCTACCCTCTGCCGTTTTGTGTGGTATTTGCAGGACTTTTGCAGGGCGCCAAGGGGATCCCGGCAAATTTTGACCCACAAATGTTGTTCCTACCTTTTCCCGTTGTGTGTGGCATTTGCAGGACTTTTGCAGGGCGCCAAGGGGATCCCGGCAAATTTTGATTCACAAATGTTGTTCCTACCCTCTGCCGTTTTCTGTGGTATTTGCAGGACTTTTGCAGGGCGCCAAGGGATCCCGGCAAATTTTGACCCACAAATGTTGTTCCTACCCTCTGCCGTTTTGTGCGGTGTTTGCAGGACTTTTGCAAGGCGCGGCTCGATTTGGCCAAATTTTGCCGGGCAGTCTGCGGGCAAAATTTGGCCAAATCGGGCTGCTCGTCGTACGCGATGAGAAATGCTCGGCTCGATTTGGCCAAATTTTGCCGGGCAGCCTCCGGGCAAAATTTGGCCGAATCGGGCTGCTCTTCTTATGCGATAAAAAGGCGCGGCTCGATTTGGCCAAATTTTGCCCGGAGGCTGCCCGGCAAAATTTGGCCAAATCGAGCCGCGCCTTTCTGAAGGCCCAAAATTATTTAAACTATCGCGGCTCGATTTGGCCAACTTTTGGTGGGTAGTTTCCGGGCAAAATTTGGCCAAATCGGGCTGCTCTTCTTATGCGATAAGAAAGGCACGGCTCGATTTGGCCAAATTTTGCCAGGAGGCTGCCCGGCAAAATTTGGCCAAATCGAGCCGTGCATTTCTCATCGCGCGCGACGAGCAGCCCGATTTGGCCAAATTTTGCCCGCAGACTGCCCGGCAATATTTGGCCAAATCGAGCCGCGCCTTTCTGAAGGCCCGAAATTATCCCTCGATCCAGGGGGTGCGGGGGGCGGAGCCCCCCGCGAACGGTGGTGAATATTTGAGTTTTTCAGACTGAAGATGATGGGAGATGATGGAGATGAAGAAGATGATGGGAGATGAAGAAGATGATGAAGATGCTGGAGATGATGAAGATGATGGAGATGATGAAGATGATGAAGATGATGCTCGGAGATGAGGGGTGATGAGACATGATGAGAGAGGATGAGGAATAGTGGGGGATGCTGGAGATGACGGGAGATGATGAAGGTGATGGTAGATGATGGAGATGATGGGAGATGATGGGGAATTAAATTTGAGGGAGGAGGATTTCCCAGCCCCCACCCCCCCCCCCCCTTTGTAAATAATTGAATTAATTTAATTAATTGAATTAATTGAACTAATTCAATTAATTCAATTAATTTCAGCCCCCCTTTGAAAATAAATGAATTTATTGAATTAATTCAATTATTCAATTATTTCAATTATTTCAATTAATTCAATTTCTCATTTATTTCCAAAGGGGGGGTGGGGGTTGGGAGCTGGGGAATCCCCCCCATTTGGAAATAAATGAATTAATTGAATTAATTGAATTAATTGAATTATTGAATTAATTGAAATAATTCAATTAATTCAAGTAATTCAATTAATTCAATTAATTTCAGCCCCCCTCAGCTCCCGTTTGAAAATAAATGAATTAATTGAGTTTCAGCCCTCCTCAGCTCCCCTTTGAAAATAAATGAATTAATTGAATTATTTCAATTATTTCAAGTAATTCAATTAACTCATTAATTCCAAAGGGGGGGGTGGGGGCTGGGGGCTGGATTCCCCCCATTCGGAAATAAATGAATTAATTGAATTAATTGAATTAATTGAATTAATTGAATTAATTGAATTAATTGAATTAATTGAATTAATTGAATTAATTGAATTAATTGAATTAATTGAATTAATTGAATTAATTGAATTATTTGAAATAATTCAATTAATTCAATTAATTCAATTAATTCAATTAATTCATTTCATTCAATTAATTCAATTAATTCAATTAATTCAATTAATTCAATTAATTCAATTAATTCAATTAATTCAAGTAATTCAAGCAATTCAAGTAATTCAATTAATTCAATTAATTCAGTTAATTCAATTAATTCAATTAATTCAATTAATTCAATTAATTTCAGCCCCCCTCAGCTCCCCTTTGAAAATAATTGAATTAATTGAATTAATTGAATTAATTGAATTATTTGAATTAATTGAATTAATTGAATTAATTGAATTACTTGAATTAATTGAAATAATTCAGTTAATTCAATTAATTCAAATAATTAAATTAGTTCAATTAATTTCAGCCCCCCTCAGCTCCCCTTTGAGAATAAATGAATTAATTGAATTAATTCAACTATTTCAATTAATTCAATTAATTCAATTAATTCAGGGGGGGTGGGGGCTGGGGGCTGGGGAATCCCCCCCCATTTGGAAATACATCAATTAATTGAATTAATTGAATTAATTGAATTAATTGAATTAATTGAATTAATTGAATTAATTGAATTAATTGAATTAAAGGGAATTAAGAGAATTAATTGAATTAATTGAATTAATTGAAATAATTCAATGAATTCAATTAATTCAAGTAATTTCAGCCCCCCTCAGCTCCCCTTTGGAAATAAATGAATTAATTGAATTAATTCAATTAATTCAATTAATTCAATTAATTCAATTATTTCAATTAATTCAATTAATTCAATTAATTCAATTAATTCAATTAATTCAATTAATTCAATTAATTCAATTAATTCAATTAATTCAATTAATTCAATTAATTCAATTAATTCAATTAATTCAATTGCGGGGGGTGGGGGCTGGGGGCTGGGGAATCCCCCCCTTTGGAAATAGATGAATTAATTGAATAATTAATTATTTGAAATACTTGAAATAATTCAATTAATTCAATTAATTCAAATTCAATTAATTCAATTAATTCAATTATTTCAGCCCCCCTCAGCTCCCTTTTGAAATACATGAATTAATTGAATTATTTCAATATTCCAAGTAATTCAATTAATTCAATTAATCCAATTAATTCAATTAATTTATTTATTTCCAAAGGGGGGGAGGGGTGGGGGCTGGGGAATCCCCCCCATTTGGAAATGAATTGAATTAATTGAATTAATTGAATTAATTGAATTAATTGAATTAATTGAATTAATTGAATTAATTGAATTAATTGAATTAATTGAAATTGAATTAATTGAATTAATTGAAATAATTGAAATAATTTAATTCAATTAATTTCAGCCCCCCTTTGGAAATAAATGAATCAATTGAATTTAAATTATTCTATCTGTGCAACCCTACAGGACCTAAAATAGGGTCTATTTTAGATTCTTGTGAATAAGTATATTACGAATTAATTCAATTAATTCATTTATTTCCAAAGAAAAGGGGGGGGGTGGGGGCTGGGGAATCCCCCCCATTTGCATTTCAATGAAAACTAATGAACGAAATTATTTAAACTATCGCGGCTCGATTTGGCCAAATTTTGCCGGGCAGCCTGCGGGCAAAATTTGGCCAAATCGGGCTGCTCTTCGTATGCCATGAGAAATGCGCGGCTCGATTTGGCCAAATTTTGCCCGGAGGCTGCCCGGCAAAATTTGGCCAAATCGAGCCGCGCATTTCTCAGCGCGTACGACGAGCAGCCCGATTTGGCCAAATTTTGCCCGCAGACTTCCCGGCAAAATTTGGCCAAATCGAGCCGCGATAGTTTAAATAATTTCGGGCCTCCAGAAAGGCGCGGCTCGATTTGGCCAGATTTTGCCGGGCAGTCTGCGGGCAAAATTTGGCCAAATCGGGCTGCTCGTCGAACGCGATGAGAAATGCGCGGCTCGATTTGGCCAAATTTTGCCGGGCAGCCTCCGGGCAAAATTTGGCCAAATCGAGCCGCGCCTTTCTGAAGGCCCGAAATTGTTTAAACTATCGCGGCTCGATTTGGCCAAATTTTGCCGGGCAGCTTCCGGGCAAAATTTGGCCAAATCGGGCTGCCCTTCGTATGCGATGAGAAATGCGTGGCTCGATTTGGCCAAATTTTGCCCGGAGGCTGCCCGGCAAAATTTGGCCAAATCGAGCCGCGATAGTTTAAATAATTTCGGGCCTCCAGAAAGGCGCGGCTCGATTTGGCCAAATTTTGCCGGGCAGCCTCCGGGCAAAATTTGGCCAAATCGAGCTGGGGGGGTGGGGTCTGGGGAATCCCCCCCATTTGGAAATAAATGAATTAATTGAATTAATTGAATTAATTGAATTAATTGAATTAATTCAATTAATTAAATTAATTCAATTAATTCCACCCCCCCTTTGGAAATAAATGAATTAATTGAATTAATTGAATTAATTGAATTAATTCAATTAATTCAATTAATTCAATTAATTCAATTAATTCAATTAATTCAACTAATTCAATTAATTCATTTATTTCCAAAGGGGGGGGAGGGGTGGGGGCTGGGGAATCCCCCCCATTTGGAAATAAATGAATTAATTGAATTAATTGAATTAATCGAAATAATTCAACTAATTCAATTAATTCAATTAATTCATCTATTTCCAAAGGGAGGTGGAATTAATTGAATTAATTGAATTAATTCCAATTAATTCAATTAATTCAATTAATTCAATTAATTCAATTAATTCAATTAATTCAATTAATTCAATTAATTCAAGTAATTCATTTATTTCCAAAGGGGCGGGTTCAATTAATTCAATTAATTCAATTAATTCAACTAATTCAATTAATTCCACCCCCCCTTTGGAAATAAATGAATTAATTGAATTAATTGATTAAATTCATTAAATTCCAGGGGGAAAGTGGAAATTAAGGAATTTAATGAATTAAATTCTGTCTGTGCAACCCTACAGGACCTAAAATAGGGTCTATTTGGAACATGGCTCTTGTGAATAAGTATACGTTTTGGGGCCTGTTTTCCTCTTGTAAATACGATTCCCAGCTTCCAAATAGACCCTATTTAAGCTGCAACACCCCCCCCCCCCCCCCCCTCCCCCCTCACCCACCCCCCCCCCACCCTAAAAATGAACCATAAGAAATCAAGTTAACCTTACCTAACCAGTAACGTATGACAGTCAACCACGCCCATCTAACCTTAGTATAGTTCAACTACTTAACTTCGCCCATCCAACCTCAAACAACGGAATCTTCAACGAAGAGCCCCCCCCCCCTCCCCCCCACCCCCAAAGAATCAATGCTTATAAGCAAGCCATCTGCTTATAAGCAAACCCTTCCTCTACACAAAAAAACTCTATAAAAATGAACCATAAGAAATCAAGTTAACCTTACCTAACCAGTAACGTATGACAGTCAACCACGCCCATCTAACCTTAGTATAGTTCAACTACTTAACTTCGCCCGTCCAACCTCAAACAACGGAATCTTCCACGAAGAGCGTTAAAAAAAACACAGGCCCCACAGCGCACCCTTCTGTTAGGTTTGGGGTTCGGGGTTTAGGGTTTAGGGTTTGGGGCCCGCAAAATCCCAAGATACCCAAACCACACGGGGCTTGGGAGCATGGTTCGCTGGGCTTGCAGAGGGAGGTTGAGGTCTCGAAGTGGTTGAGGCTTCCACGGTTCCTGAGCGCTGGGAGCAACAAATTCAACTTTCTGGAAGTCTGACCCTAAACCCTAAACCCTAAAAGTAGCTGACGGTGGTTGGAGCAGATTGGGCGAACTGAAATGGAGCGCTTCCTTCACCAGGCCATCGTGCTGAGCCCGCATCAACTGCCTCAGGCCGGGCTCGGGGGGGATTCGGGTTTAGGGTTTAGGGTTTAGGGGGTGATGAAGCGATGGGGGTTGAGGGCTAGACTGTGTGGGCACTAGGGTGTACATCCCCGACTGTGCTTTGGGGGTTTTGACTCAGTCATCGCCGTCGTGATGCTAGTCACTGTCAGGCACACGTAAATTGCAAGCAACGGAACTCTCAACCCAGACCACTAGCCAGTTGCTCTGCATGCTCTGACACGCAAGGCATGCCCCGGGTCAGCGTGCAGAAGAAGCAAAGAATCTCAACTTACGCATGCTCCTGCCGCGAGCCCACCTCCAGAACCTTTAGATGACTTAAATGGGAATCGCCTCAAAATGCTGTTTCAGATCTTTCAAGCTTGACCCGGCGCCCTTCAACCCCACCTGATACCTTGGGGCCTTAGGGTTTGAATTCTGGGCGTGGGCATGGGCATCTTGTAATCGAAGCAGGGAGCTGCCAAGCCAGCAGCCGGCACTCCTTCCAAGTGGCCTGCTCTCCGGGTGCGTGCTTGTCGGACATGGCGGGAGGTTTTGGTGTCTGCAAGATGGTTCATGAGGGCTTCAAGGCTCACAGGAGGCGTAAATTTCGGGTAGCTCGCTGCAGGCAGGAGAAAGTCAGGGCAGCAGACAGGTCAGCTAACTCAAGAACAGAAAACAGGTACTTGTAGCTGCCATGAGCCTATTCCAAGTAGGATTCAGGCGAGGGCTCCTTTCGGCTGGAGGGTCTGCACTGGTTCGCTTGCGATCGCTTGCTGCTCACTCCTTTCAAGGTTCTGCCTTCAAAGCTGGCTGGCACCATCGGTCTGAACTTGAACCACTGGCACTACGTTCACCAACACTGAAGGCTGTCTGCTAACTCCTCTCTATCGGTCCTGTAGATCCTAGACCCTGCGGCTCGAAACTCCCTACAAGCACAAACGCTGAAGTGTTTGCGCCAACCCGGCAACTCCCGAGCCTTCATGCCCTACAAAAGCCTGGAATCTTCGGTTCCCACTTGCCTTCTTGCACGTGAGGAGCGCTCCATTGTCTGCGTCTGCGGCTCCTTTGGGTCTGCCAGGAGTGTGGAGGAGCAAGACCTGCCCAGAGGGCGAGCTGCGATCAAAAGAAGGTCAAACATTAAGTCGTTTCCAAGCGACTCAATGCCCTGTAGTCCTGAAGCCGGAAAAGCCCTTCCTGAATCCACAAACCCTGTCGCGATCCCTAAAAATTGCCCTCAGCCCCCCCCCCCCCCAACTCCAACTTCAGCCTAGAAGCATCGGCGTAACCGCCAAGCTCCTCCGCAGTTTTGGAGATCGCCTGCGCCACCTCCTCGCTCGCTCTCGCTCTCTCTAGTTGAATTGATAGATTATCCTTGAGCATAATGTTTTCGGGAGCCGTTGCTTTACATCATTTCTGGTAGTGCAGGGACAAGCGAGGGCTCCTGAGAAGAATGAGAAGTTGGTTTTCGCGAAGCACAACCAAGGCATGCTGAAGTTCTAGGACTTGAACTATGGACCGAAGCCTTCTAAAACGATCCGCAAACCTATCAGCACAAAAACCCAACAACTCAGGCTTGAATCGCCTTGAGCCCTCTAAACAATGCGCGACCGAACCCCTAAACCCTAAACCCTAAACCCTAAACCCTAAACCCTCAACCCTCACACCACTCGGAATTACTTTATGGAAGCTGCTGCGGTTGGTTTCGGGCGCATTCTCTGGTTCTGTGGCTTCCTGCGACTTCCCACGGCAAAAGTCGACAGGCGAGTCTGTGATCCAGTGTTACCTCTCAACTCTCGAGATTTTAGGGTTTAGGGTTTATGGATGTTTATGGTTTCGGGGCTCTTGCAGCTAGAGGGATTGGGGTGCAAGCCTCGGGTGTATGGGTCCCTTTCGGGGCTGTTCAAGGATCATGGATTTTTAGGTTCTCGGGCTTCAGGAGCATACCCTAAACCCGAAACCCAAGACCCGAAACCTTAAACCCCAAACCCGAAACCTTATCTGAACCCGAAACATTTAAATCCAAAACCAAAGAAAGGGGGTGTCAAAGGGATGCCAAGGATTTCCCGGCACCTCGGCCTCCCCCAGTGGAACTTTGCCTGACGAGGGTGACTTCATCCCAGCCCTTCCTAAACCCGGGGTTCAGGGTTTGGGGTTTAGGGTTTAGGGTTTAGGGTTTGGGGTTTAGGGTTTAGGGTTTAGGGTTTAGGGTATGTTAGGGTGGTGAGTCAAAAAACCCAACTCCGAGTCTAGACACAGGAAGCACTGAGATTCAAACCCCTTAACCTACACCCTGAAACCCTGAGACCTGGGAGCGAAACAAAGACCCTGCAGTTTGAATCCTCAGCCCCGGACATCCGTCTCCCTGCGATAAACGTTAACCTGCTCTCTCAAACTCCTACAACTGGAGGCTTGCCTTCGTTATCTCCCCGAGTTCCTCAAAGCTATCCAATCCTGGACCAGTTGCCTTGCAAGCCTTGACGCCAAAACTCTCAAAAGCCCCCCCCTCCCCCCTAGGGTTGAGGGTTTAGGGCTTAGGAAACAGGATTTAAGAGGGACCAACCTGCCGAAAAAAACCCAAAGAATTCGGTCCGAGGCACTGATGATCGTCACCGCAGACCGGGGCAGAGCTTTTGCGATGACCGCAGCATGAATGCCTCTCTGCCTCCAAGGCTCCGCTCCCCTACGCAAAGTGAGGGTTCGAAGGTTGCTTCGGGGGAAGTTCGGACAAGTTTGGCGTTGAGGCATGGGCCCATGAACTTCGCGACAAACACAGCCCTGCGTTGTCTTAGACATGTCTTCGCTGTGCGAGTACAACTCTTCTTGCCGTCACTGGTTGAATTCCTCGCTGCAGGCAAGTTGCTGCTGGTAGCTGAAGGCAGTGTCCTGGTTCCAACTGCGAGCGAAACAACTCCTAAACAAAACAAACGCCAGCCCCAAAACACCCAACATTCCAAAACCAGACATCCGCGTACTTGAGGGCGCAAGGGGAACGACAGCCCATGGCAAGGTAAGGGGAAGGGGCAGCATGGGAACATGGGGCACGCAGGGTTCATGCAGAGTGCGTGCCGGTTCAGGGGAACTAATTAGCGGTCCAGCTTGGTGTTTAACAGAAAGCTTCCTGAACAAGCAACTGGCCTATGACCGGTCCACCAATGCACATGCTATTTTGTCAGGGTAATTTAATAGAGTTGCGGGCGCAGGGGTTGGGATTCCCTTGCAGACAACCTGGACAAGACCTCCTGGAAACGGCCCAGAACGCGGCTTGAACGAGGAGCGGGAAAGGGGCAGAGGGAAGGGGAGACCCGTGTGGGCTGCACCGCAACCTTCGCAAGTTGACAATCTCCGATTCAAGAATGCATGAGCAGACGACGTTGTCCAACGTATTCTTTTAACCCAGTTACAGTACCCAGTTTCAGCCCGGGGGGGCGTTTGCGCGGATTGTGCACGCGCAGGGTCACGTTCCAAGCTTGTTTTGCCGTACAAGTATGTGTCCAGGGGCAGGCAACACGGTCAGCTTACAACAGCGATCGTCGGACAAGTGCACAAAATCAGCAACCCGTTTGCAAGACCGGAGGATCACAGGGTGAGCCCGGGGGCTCACAAGGCCGGGCGCGCTTGCGCGCGCTTTGTGCGGTTCTGGCGCGGGTTTCTGCGTCTGTGGTCCCAAAATTCGGCAGCAATGCACCACGATTAATGTTAACACTTTTTCGTCTCCAATAAAGACTCCAAGAAAAAGGTTTTGGCCTTGTCAGAAGTGAAACGGACAATGTCAAAACGAGCTTCCCAGACTGTGCGCAGTTGCTCTGCTGAGGCATGAACTTCACATGAAGGACTGGCTTAAACATCCCTGGGCCTATGCCGTGAACCCCTACGGACCCGCCCAAAACATGAGCTTTCCGCGAAATCAAACTTGAAAACGTGGAGTCACTACTCAGTTTGGCGGCACACAGGAAGCAGTTCACAACTCAACGCAGCAACTGTAACACACACAAAGGCCCAAGCGCCCTGAAGAGCCCTCTGAAGCTGAGCGGCGAAGAGGCGGCCACGCACCTGCAGGAACGCCTCGCAGGCGAGCGCGGTCCTTGTGCAAAGGCAAAGCTTCGGAAAACATTCTCAGGTTCACGGCTCAGAGGTGCTTCCCTGCTGTACAGTTATTTTGGGAGGGGGAGGTTCTAAACCCTGAACCCTGAATAACCCTAAATATACATCCTAAACCCTAACCAGGCCCTAACCCCTCTCTCAGACTTCCAGTGTCGCGCGGTCGTTGCGCTCGAAGCCGGCCAAGCCCAGGCCTGCACGGAGCGTTGGCAGAGTTCAAATTCTGGGACTCATCTGGGCTCAGCACCACCTATTCGGGCTCTCAGAAAAAGTCTGGCGCTCTCCTTGAGAGCGCCAGACTTTTTTGGGGTCGTGCTCTTCTAAGGGGGTTTGCGAGTCTCATGGGAGTCCTGACGGTCTCGCTTCTGTTTGGTTGGGATACGAACTCCATCGGTTCTGAGGGCGACACCGGCGGCTGGGATCCCAGAACGATGCAGCTGCACCCACGGCACCACATCGACCGAGAGATCCTTGAACAGAGGCCAGACGCCGAAAAAGGGGGGGCCGAAGGCTTTACGGCGGCTCAGGAGTTGTTAAGAGGAGCCTCCGGCAGAAGTCTGTTCAGATCAGTTCAGCATGAACGGCCGCACACTAGCCCTAACTGGCCTGGAAACGCATCCAAACCCATGCCCCCAAGCCCGGCACGAAATGACGAAGTGACAATTCGCACCCTCCAAAAGCACGGATGGTCTCATGTGATTGTCAAGGTTTCGGCTTTGGCAGACTGCCTTTGGTTGCGAGTGGAACTTGTCTGACACAGCGGCTTCTCTCGGCAGTCCGGTAGACACAGCTGTTGCAGTAGCTTTCCTACCTGCCTGCCAACCACAACCAGATCTCCAGCATGGAGTATGATACAACAGTCAAGCAAACCCACACGAGCCACTGCCGTTCGGCTCTCTAGTCTGAAATTTGTTCGCTCCAACCCAAAGGCTCACAGCGTTCAAAGTTCCTCGAAATTTCCCGAAACATGGAGCAAAAGTCATGGCTCCGCTGGTTTCCCCCCCGGTGCTGGCAACTCGTGGCAGAGTGAAGCCAACATCTGTCAACACTTCTAAGGTTCTCACGCATCTCAGCCATGCCCGGACCCTTTTGAGCGAATGTCAAATCCGAGCGGAATTCGCCCTGGGCTTTATGATAGAGACCTGGGTTGTGAGGACAAGTGTAGGAGCTGGAGACTTGTAATGGAGCTTTGGGATGGAGTGTCTTTAAAGGTGCCCGGTGCTCGGGCTGCCGAGAGGCAGATCTCAGGAAGCAGCCGCGGCAGTCCAGCTGGATCAGCCTGGTCTCCTCCACCTCCTTCACCAAGGGACAACATGGAGGTTTTCCGATTCTTGGGGTCCTTATTACAAGGGGATCCTACTATTTCAGGGTCCCCTATTTTCGTCAACCCTCACATGGTGCGGATGAAGCCTGGAGCCTGGGACTTGTGGCGTCTTGGACAGTAGCATCCCCAACTCCATGCTTCCGCCATCGCCGGTCAAATTCCCTGAGAGACCGGTTGCGAAGGAACATCGCGGCCGCTGTACACTTTTTCGACTGCAATTCTGCGTTGTGGGAGACCTACGAAGTGCTACGAATCTAGTACTTGTAGAGATGCCGATTGTTCACAGAAACTGCGGCGTCGTCGCCAGATGGCGGCAGAGGTGCTCTTAACCAAAAGGGTTGGGGGGACTCTCAAACCTCAACACTGAATGATGAGAGTGTGGCACGTTCCGAGACGACGTTTCGGCTAGGTTTCCAAAAGAAACTAGCCAGAAAAACAAGTTGGGGAGCACAAATTGATGAATTAAGAGTGACACGTGGTGCCAAGTCGAGAACCACAGGCTTGGGGGAGGACCATTGTTAAACACTGCATCTCCGTCCTATGCTGGAGTGCTTCATGTTGGGACTTCAAGGGAACACAGATGACCTGCGCAAAAAAAATGCCGGGTCAATGTTCTCCATGCGAACAAATCCGGGCCCCAACCCCGGCCTCGCCGTAGCGTCGGAGCAGCTCTTCAGACTTTTGGATGATGGGCCACCTCAGCCCAAGAAATAGCAACATCCCTTGACGTCGTCGCTTTTCACGTACCTTGCTTCGCTTCTTCGCATGCCACATGCGGGGGGAAAACCAATGGCACCTGTTGCCAATGTAACTATGTAAGAAGGCGCTAACGAAGGCCTCCCATTCGCCCCGCTATGACCCACCCATTCTGGATCCGAGCCCTGAAGATCGGCCGAAGGCAAGTCGACTCGAAATCCCCCTATCATAGGGACCCCAATAAGGTACCCCTAGCATTTATAGTAAAGACCCCAATAAGGCATTTATAATAGGGACCCCAATAAGATACCCCTAGTATCGTAAACCCCCGAATTGCAACGCCGGAAGCCTCGCAAGGGCAGCACAGCCGAGAGGCAGTTTCGCAATGCGGCGATCGAGCTGGACCATCATCTGCAACACGGACTACGATACAAGGGGTACCTTATTGGGGTCCTTACTATCAGGGAATCCTACTATCAGGGGTCCTATACTAGGGGCTCCCCTGTGGTCGGTGGCGGTGGGGGTGGTAGGGGCGGTGATGGGTGGTGGAGGTGGAAGGCGGCGGCGGTGGCGGTGGCGGTGTTGCTGCTCCCGCCGTTCGTTTTGTGTATCGGGGCAGCGGATGACTGGATCGCAACTACGAGCAGATTTCGAACCTGCATGTAGACCTTTCGGTGCACGGCTGGACACGTTCCCTCGACCAATACCTCACCCCGTGTGTTCCAGGTCAGCGTGGAGTTTTTGGCTTGGCAACAATCCGACCATGATGATAACCTTCGATAGCTGCGCAGGGCCAGCACATCAACACGGCAACCCCGCTACATTCCACGACACATTCCCTCATCCCTGCCAAAAATGCCAACCCGAACACTGAATAAGCCTTCAAAGGAAATCCACAAGCTCAATCTAAAACAACCATAAGCACGAAGAACAATCCCGTGATGCCTTCCGTGCTGCAGCCAAGACTGACGTCCTCAACCGGATTGCGGCATGTTTGGGAGCTATTGATGTTGGTTTAGGCTCAGGAACTGTGCTAGCTGGGTTGGGGACGTCCAGTCTTGGCAAGAAATACTTCTACTTGCCTCGAATGGTGATCTGAAGTCGATTTGTGGATATCTTCACAAGTGATGGCCCATGATGGCCCCGAAAGAACAGAAACAAGGTCTGAGTCTAACGTTTAACCTAGCCACGTGGCTCACTTGGAAAAGGTGGGTCCCACATTAAAAGCAAGTGCGGGATGCCCGAGCATAAAGATGCAAGCTGATCAGATCTGCTACACCTAACGAAATCGAAAACTATCCGGCAAGTCGGTCGCAAGATCTGCGCCCAAAGCACGGCAATGCGTAAATGAATGCCGAATCATGTATCATGCACAGATGTCACTGTCACAGCAGCGGCATAGCCAAGAGGTCTGATTCTCAGCATCATGCGAAGACAGCATGGCATACCATGTGTTGGGCACAAGCCTCGCTGCAAAGTGCGGTTGCCCAGAGCCCCTACCCCCTCCCCATCCAATCCCAGGCACAGTGCCACCACTGCTTGGGCCGGCGGCGGCGAGGCGGGGAAACGGTACGTGAAGCGAAGCCTGGCCAAATTCGCAGGTTTGAGTGGGCACTGCAAAAGGTGCAGTGTTCTCATGGGCCGCTATGTGGTCAAAGAATGAAAAGTTGAGTTGTGTTGTTGTGTGGTTGAGCGCGCATCTTCTTGCTCTGCTCTTCTAGTACAGGTGCCCACCACAGCTGCTGTTTTTGCTGCTGCTTTTGTGCTGTTGCTGCTGTTGCTGCTGCTGCTGCTGCTGCTGCTGCTGCTGCTGCTGCTGCTGCTGCTGCTGCTGCTGCTGCTGCCGCCGCCTCCTGCTGCTGCTGCTGCTGAAGGCATCTGCTGCTGCTCCGCTTCCCAACCCAATCCGCACTCTGCAACTTTTCGAGGCACAATCCGCACAAACAAATATGATCGTTGCGACAACGCCTGCCGACAATATGAACCGTGGTACTCCAAAAGTCCAAAATTAAACTGGCCCCACCCTCCTCCACCCTCCCCTTTGAAAATCTGCAAAGCTGAGAGCCCCTGCCAGCCAAGCAGGGCGCCAGCGCAGAAGGCCCCATCCTCTTGATCCACCTCCTGTTGCGATGGATCTTCCAGCACGAGAACCCTTCAAGTAAAACCGGCCAACGTGGTTTCAGGGCTTCTTCGATTTCTCATGGTCTTGTAGATAGCCGCACAGGTACTATAAGGCGGTTGACGTGTCGAGCATGTGGGTCTTGAGGTGTCGCGCCTGGTCTGGGAGTCTAGCCTCCGTGGATATCAACCAAAGTCACCTAAGGGGTCACCTACTTCCACCTACTTCCGCCTAGGGCCTTGCTTGTTGGTGGCAATGCCGTTGGCCTGTCGCGAAAGCCGCTCCTTGACCTGCCCTCTCAGCTCCATCTCCATGTCCACCACGGCCTGTAGCTGTCATATGTATATTCAAATAATAATAAAAGAAGAATACTAACAAAAATAAGAATCATCATCATCATATGGCACGAAGAAGACTACTCCAAGAGGAAAGAATCCCGAAAGCGCCCGAGCAAAAATCTCATGCAGGGCCACACTCGAAGAACAACCGCTGTTGGGCAGCAGCATTGCAAAAACTGCTGCGGAGGGGGAGGGAGGGGCTAAGAGGGCAAAGAGGGGGCGGGACCCACACGAGATGGGGCGCCTTGATGCAGATCCGCAGGCTCTGCTCAATCAGCTCGTGGCCCAGGCTCGCGGGTGCCAAGAAACCCAAAGCCTGGCACGTTTAGGGTTTAGGGTTTAGGGTTTTAGGGTTTTAGGGTTTAGGGTTTAGGGTTTAGGGTTTAGGGTTTAGGGTTTCGGGTTTAGGGTTTAAACTGTTCATTAGGGCTTCGATGGCCTCAGATGGCCTTGGATGGCTTTTGCGGCGGGGGCAGGCGCCGGACCAGGGGTCTTGCAACTGAACACAGAGGGTTTAGGGCTTAGGGTTTAGGGTTTAGGGTTTAGGGCTTAGGGTTTAGGATGTTTGTGCGATGTTTCCCGGGTTTTGGGGTTGGAAGGACCATCTTCATGAACCCAAAGACTCGAAACCTCGATCAACGACTCACTGACGAATTCGGCATGCCATTGGGCGCTTCTTAATTCGTGAAAACAAAGACCGAACCCTAAACCTTTAAACCCTAAACCCTAAACCCTAAATCCCTAAACCCTAAACCCTAAACCCTAAACCCTGTGCAATTTTGTTTAGCCGCGTCTCCTTGGCAGCCTGCACGTGCGTGGCCGGTGCACCGAGGAGGCGCGTGCCGAAGAAGCCTGAAAGGGCTGCGCTTAGGGTTTAGGGTTTAGGGTTTAGGGCTTAGGGTTTAGGATTTAGGGTTTGGGGTTTGGGGTTTAGGGTTTAGGGTTTAGGGTTTAGACCACCACCCACATGGGGGGTTTAGGAGAATAAGGGGACCCCCACAAAAGGACCCCCAAATAGCAGGATTCCCTTCTGCAAAAGGTGCCCCCCCCCCCCCCCAATTTCGGACACCCCGACACGATAGCTCTACATGCACCTTCATGGGAAAGTGGTGTGACAGTTTCCTCGAAAGGCCTTCTAAAGGCTAGTTGCCACCCTGGACGTAGCGCTCATCGGCAAACCAGCGCTCGTCGATGTCCTGCAAGCACCGACCCGAAACCGATGTCCTTCTAAAACGCAAGCTGATGTGAAACCCGGCATTTGTATTCTAGGGGGGGCACTGTTTACTAGATTACTAGATCCTCAGATTCGGGCAAAATATGCAAAGAACGCACTAGGTACCCTGTGGATCAAGATGCTTACACTGTTTGAGTTTCGGATTCCGACACCTCACCCCCTTTCAAGCAACAAAGGCAGGTGACAAAACAACAGAAACCCAACTCGTTTGAAAACACGCTAGACCAACTTCTGGGAATCTGAGGTTTCAGGGCTTGAAGGGCTATGAGACCTGGAGTTGAACTATGCTCGACAGCAGCTGACAGCACTCTCGGGTACTGGCCGGGTAAGGCCAGGACTACGACTCAGCGCGGATGTGCGAGGCTGAAGCCCACCCTTTGCTCGGCTGACATGCACCTTTCCGTGCAGCCCGGCCTGCTTCTGATACTCCATCATCTGCAGGAGCACCATCCTTAGCCAAGCGGCTCTTCTGCACCAATTACGATGCAATCCACTTCTTCAGTCCCCAACTGCAGTACAACTGCCTTGTTGTGAGACTCTCAGGAGATGATAAGTGGTGTTCGTCTAACGAGGACGAACCCGATATATGCCAAACCGGATGGGTCGGTTCGACCGTGACATCCCTTGCATGATGTATGCGATGTCGAGCGTGGTGCCCTGTCAGGTAGATTCATCGTATGAAATGCTTCCCGCCATGATGGAGCCGATGGCTATACACAGACGCACGGCACTACAACGCTACAAGCCTGCAGCTTTGCCCTCCAGCCTCAACAAATCTCAAAACTCAAGCGAAGCGACGAAGAAGTGTTCCTGAAAGGTTGGCTTGCTACTTTCGTCAGACTTCGGCACTTCGATTTGGTCCAACCCCAAGCTTGGAGATGCATTGTCGGACTAGGACAAACCATCGTCATCGTGAACTCATGAGTGCAGGAGTTCTAAACCTTCTGCTTGCTAGGAGACTTTCCGGGCCCGACGCCATAGCCGCCGATGGTGTGATCAAAGCCGTCGGCAGCACGACCAACATAGGACATGAGCCTTACAAGTGGTCGGGTGACGAAACTTGCAACATCGTCCCTCGAGCCTGTGAAACTTCTCAGCCGATAGCCTGCTCACATCAGCATGAAAGCACTACTCTCCACATGCGACTACACACTCCTTGATAAAACCCCGCAGATGCGTCAGTTTGGGCATTTTGGGGTCCCATGCAGACACTTCACGGGCTAAGCCCCTTCTAAAGGATTATATTTCGCCCAACACGCCCTGATCTTCGCAGCCTGAGAACACTGGCGCCGCTGTCTCTGTCCCCATATCTGCCAAAACGCCAGCCAAGTAGAAGCCAGTGTGCGAGCCTTCAGTTGCAGGGCGTTTGGGTGCGATTCTGGGAGGATCAGGCCCGAATGGCGTTTCAAAGGCTCGGGGTTTGTTACAGGTGTTTGCACACTCGGCGGGCGATGGCAATATCGCTCCAACCTAAGCAGCCGCAGCCGAGCTGTCTTTTGGTCGAATGTGTTCTTTCGTGTTGTGGCTTGGACCTAGAACGACTGTGGTTGGCTTCACATCCTTGATAGAAATGCGAGATGACCTAAACCACTGTGGGGTGGGAAATCCCAAATCCGGAAAGGAGGATGACAACTGGGTTCCGATCGGTCTCGGTTGATCTGAATCTCCTGACAAGCGTTTGCATTTGAATGCAGCGAAACGAGTTAGGCAGCCTTCACGTACGATTCCAGTGAACCTCGACGTTTAATCCCCTCCCCCTAATATTACACCCCCCTACCCCCTAATATGAAATACCCCCCCATTATAGGTATATGATAGTATATTGGGGGTTTTGAATATTACAAGTAGGGGGTGGGGGGGGTTTTGATATTAGGGCGAGGGGTCTTAATGCTCCAACCAGGCATCTATCTCCTTACCTGGACCACAGCAATTATTGACATGTAAGCATCATCCTATTTGCACGCTTGCTTGTGGGATCCCTGCACTGAACCAAACTTTGTCCGACCTCCACTTGCAACGAGCGGAAAAAACCAGAAGAAACCCTAACTCAACCTGGGCCGAGGAGCGGATGTAGTCCGTGCTGATCCAAGGTAGAGGCGTCTTTCCTGGCAACCCGAAGCAAGCAAGCGCTAGCGGCAAATCCACCAGAAGGGCTTGCTTTGGAACATCTTTGCGTCATTGCGCACAAACCGAAGCTGCAAGCGCGTAGGCATAGCTCCTACGACAAAGTCCGGCTCGTATTTGCAAGGGCTTTTGCTACTCCGGGGGTTCACGACCACTACCTGCCTTCTGCTCAGCAACCACCACCACCTCCACCACTACCACCACCCCCACCCCAACAGCAAGCAACAGCGTTTAGGGTTTAGGGTTTAGGGTTTCGGGTTTAGGGTTTCGGGTTTAGGGTTTAGGGTTTAGGGAAGCAAAAGCAGAGAAGGCCAAAACAAAGACCAACACTGGCAGTGGGTCCGAAGCTCTGGATCAGGGACTCCTCCAACTCCCGGCATCCAGTACAGTCGGAGCCTAATGCCTCATTCGCAAGGTGCAGGGTTTAGGTTTAGGGTTTAGGGTTTAGGGTTTAGGGTTTAGGGTTTAGGGTTTAGTGTTTAGGGTTTAGGGTTTAGGGTTTAGGGTTTAGGGTTTAGGGTTTAGGGTTTAGGGTTTAGGGTTTAGGGTTTAGGGTTTAGGTTTAGGGTTTAGTTTAGGGTTTAGGGTTTAGGGGAGGCCTCTCCAAAGACTTACCACACGTAAGTGGACAGACGGCTTCGGGAGCGTTTACCATAGGGTGTGTCAAGATTCTGGCTCTGGCTATGCCAACAGTCCGTTGCTCCTCACTTGAGCCGTTTGCAGCTTACAAACTCACACTCCTCACCCAACACGCATACCTCTTGGGATGTTCCCCCTTATACTAACAGTCCTTAATCGGGATTCTAGATCCCCCCATTATAATCCTTGTTAAGGGGCTGTTAGTATAAGGGGGAACATCCCAACGCATAACTCCCACAACAAAAGCCAGCGGCCTAAACCTCGAGGAACCCCCCCCCCCCCACCTCCAGTACCTTTGAACCTCGATCTCAAAACCCTACAATCCAAGAACCCGTCATCTGCCGAGCGCACAACACGAAACAAAATTATACAAATATGTTCTTTGATTGGTTGATTTACACATGTGTATCTATATTTATACACATATATGTACTGTAAATCCAATGCCAGAAACCGGAGAAGTCTAAGAAGTCTTTCGCTTGCCATAGCTGCCGCCGCCAAACCGCCCGCGGCCGCCATGCGAGTGGGGGGATCGTGGCCTCGAGTGTCAGCTCTATGGGCCAGAGGAGGGGTTTAAGGGCTTGAGGGTTTAAGGGCTTTAAGGGTTTAAGGGCTTAAGGGTTTAAGGGCTTAAGGGTTTAAGAGTTTAGGATTTAGGGGCCTCCAGAACATCTAGAGACCACTGACCCAGAGCTGGTAAATATCTTGCAGTGGACTCTGCTAGGGCTCTTCTCTATTCAGCTCGCAGTGTGGCTCTTTTAGGGTTTAGGGTTCAGGGCTTAGGGAGATTCCTGCTGAACTTCCATGCAAAAAATGCGCTGCAGCTGTGCTCCCATTCTGTTCAAGCGTACTTTCATCGCCATCCTTCCAACTTTGGAGTTTCAACTTACATCATGCTTTGCAGGATTGCTACTGGATGTCCCTTTGTTCAAGTGCTGTTGGCACGGTACTGCAAGAGGCTTCTTGCTGGGGTTCTTTACCCTTCTCCACGCTTGCTCGCTGTGAGATGAAGCTCGCAAGCCTCGAACCTCCAAAAACCCTAAACCTCCGGGTATGGAAAGGCACACTGTCCTTGTTCAACGATAGGTTAGCCAACCCTCGTGCTCCTTGCGGCACCTTGTCAGCATAATCAGTCGGGGGTTTGGGAGCTTCCAGGGAAATTGCAACCGCCTGGTCTTGGGGTGTTCAGGGTTTCTAGAATATGCAAGGCAACAAGCCAGAAACTTGAAATCTGGCGGAGTTGACGCCGAAGTCCACTTTAGGTCGAATTCCTGAACAGCCTCAGACACACTGTCAAACTCTGAAGCTGTACATGGAGAAGATCTCAAAGCATCATCAAGGTGCTGTTGAGAGCTCGGAAAAGCCTTGGCTCAGGGAGTTTGTAAGGCAGGCTGCGAGGTTTCCTCAAGCTGTCGGGTCAGGCCTGGGGTCAAAAAATTGAGAATCGAGCCCTCACATAACCAGATACCATAGCGGCCTAAATACTTAGACTAGGGTTTTGGGGTTACTAGACTGGGGCTTTGGGGCTATTATAGTATATCTACATAGGGACCATAACGGAATACTTTGAGTAATTTTTCCGACCTCCATATTACAGTGTCGGGTTGCTTGTGAGGCGCTCCGTGAGCCCAAGCTACTCAACTAGAGCCTTCAAGGCGACGCGGAGGTTCAAGCCCTGAGCCTCAAAGAACCGGTCCCCAACGCCTCTCAACGCGCGCCTACTTCAGGTGGTGCTTTCCTGGTAGCGCATTCCTGCAATCTTTGTTTTTGGCTTGTTGAGCTTCTTAAAGTTCACGTACTTCTTGCGGGTAAGGCCTAGAGGACTTTGCGCACAGGCACTCGACGAGATCGTCGTCGTTGCCGCGCGCAGCCAGGGCATACGCGGCTCGGACTTTTGCTGACCTTTGAGACATGGGCCTAGAAAGTCGCGCTTGGATTCTAGGGGGTCAAGTCATAACTTCATACGGATACCATCTTGCTTAGAGAGGGAGCCAAGGTGCCCAGTCGTTGCCTATACTCTTCCGCTATCGACCACTTCATGCAGCGTCACAGCCCCTGAATCCTGGCTCGAGGGGCTGTTCCTTGAGGTCTTCCAGGCTCTTGTCGACTGCCGCCGGAGGCCATCCAGCTGTCATCACCTCCAGGAGCCTTGCAGACTGCGCGCCTACGGAGACTAGAGGGTCGGGGAATCAGGGTTTAGGGATGCCAGGTTCTTCAGAGAGTGGGGAAGAGTATGGAGGCGTACGAGTCTCGGAATACACCGGGATCAAAAGCCTGGTGACCAGAAAGAGTCAATGCCCCATGTGAGACAATGAACCTTGAGAAAGTCTTCATGGCGTTGGGGCTACGGGTTCTTGAATGGTCTTCCTTGATCATTCAGGGAACAAGACAGCTTTGAGGGTTTTTTTGCAGTTTCTGCACTCGATCTGTGGAGGAGAAGGCTAAGGGATGCAAAGCCGAAACGCTGAGCCCAAGCAGGCCCCTTCACCGCAAGCTGAGATTCTCCACACTTGAAGCCCTCTGAAGCCAAAAATCAAAAAATGAAGAGAAGCCCAGGCAGCGCAAAGACCACCCTAAACCCTAAACCCTAAGCCTAAACCCTAAACCCTAAACCCTAAACACTAAACACCCTCTATCCGATCCTATCCTCAAATCCATTGAGCGCGGGGAAGCCTGAGATGACCCGGCGCCACACGGGGCTGCTTCAGCCGCACAAAGTCCTTGGCACCCATGGCTAAGGCTGCTAAGGGCCTCTTTGGGTTGGGGGGTTTAGGGTTTAGGGTTTAGGGTTTAGGGTTTAGGGTTTAGGGTTTAGGGTTAGAGCGGGTTTTAAGGCTGTAAGGGTTCAGGAGTTTGGGGCATCGGCCATACAGGATGATGGCATGAGAGGAATCGACCTGACCTCGAAAACCTCCCTCCAACAATGTCATCTCCAACCGAACCAGCATCCCGTCCCAACCTGTACACCCAACTGAAGAAGCACTACACATGCCCTGCCGCAGTCATGGCATTTAGGGATGTGTAGCGGTGAGTTGTATATCAGCAAAGAACAAAATAGCAGGGCGGAACCTACACCCTGTCACCCTGCTCCATCTCTCGCGCCCAGCAACGATGTTCACAGCCCAGCGCCAATCCGAGCGATGCAGAGATGGAGGGGCGAAGCCTGTCTGTTTTACGAGCAACCCTAAACCCTAAACCCTAAACCCTAAAGACCGTTCTTTCGCGCTTTGGGTCTAGAAGAAGCACTTTGAACGTCTGCCCGGGAGGAGTCTTTGCGTTTGACTCCTCATCTAAAGCGATCCTCAACCTTGACTCCCATGGGTTCCTTGAGGGCTTGAGGGTTTAAGGTTGAGGGTTGTACAAACGTTTGGAGTTCTAACATCGCGACAAAGGTTTAGGGCCGGTCGTGTGCCGGAGTCTCGACGCGTTGGGTACATCTGAGTCAGCAAGAAAAGTTCCGAACCAAAGGGACCAAAGCTCGAAGCTCTGTAACCACAAACCCTCAGACCCCAAGTAATCACTGTCAACCAGGTCGCGCAAGCTCGGACATCTGAGCAACAGGCTGAATCCGACTCTCGTATTCACAGTGCGACCAACATCAAACCACCTCGCGCAGTATGATAAGCAAGGGCGCCCCAAACCGACTTTCCACAGGAATGTTGAAGTAAAAAACTCTTGTCCGCACCAGGTAGCGATGTAGCGCTCGAGGATGCTTCAGCACAACCACGCCAGCAGGACCCAGAACCTTCGACGTCCGCCTCAACTCGGCTTCGGATGCCACGTGATGTTTAAGATGTTTCTACGGCCGATCTCTTTTTCTATACGGTATACAGGCTCGAAGTGTAAACACGTTGGGCCAACCGTTGGGCCTTCTCTGCACTAACTCTGGATACTAAACGGATACCAGCTTAAAAGAATTGACTGTTATGACTCGCAGATACTGTCGCACTAGCCAAGGCAGTCTTGGCATAGATGAAAACTCCACAAGTTTCAGCGCTAGGACCTCCTCGGATCCTGCCTGAATCCGAAACACACCTAAACACGGAGCGCTCCCCACATCCTCACCGCAACCATCTTGATCAAGCCCCCCAAATGATCCGGCACTTGCATGTCAAGGAGCCATCCTGCGAGCCAGGCTGACTCGTTCTCAGGGTAATGGTACCTTGCAAGCTGTAGTAGAAGACTGTAGAAGACTGTAGAAGACTGTAGTAGACTGTAGTAGACGTAGTAGACTGTAGCAGACTGTAGTAGACGATAGTAGAGTGTAGTAGACTCAGACTGTAGTAGGCTGTAGTAGGCTGTAGTAAGGGTTTCCGGGAGTGACGCTCAGGCGAGCTGCTAGAAGGGTACTAGCAAGGCATTTGAGGGGGCATTGCAGGTCGGCCCTCAGAAATCATCTAAGCATCGGCCATCCAACAAAAAGAGCCTGTGCTCCAAGACCCAAGCCAAACATCCACCCTAAATCCGAAGTCGGAAAAGTCTAAGGCAGCGAACGAGCTGTCAAGTTGAAGCTTAGGGTCAGGGTTCACGGGGGTACAAGGCTAAATTGCGAACTCACATATCGGTGAACCTTCACAATGCTTTGGCACCAAGCTTCTCCAGAAAGAATCCTCTCTGAACCCTACAACCCGAATCCTAAGGCCCCCCGAGACAAGCCCAAGTCAGGTTCAGCTGAGCTGCTCGCCCTGGTATCCGGCCGTCTCGTGCGGCACGCCCAGGAGATGTGACCCAGAGATCATCTCTGTGTAGCCCATGTCCTGGGAGTGCGGAATAACTTGCACCTGTTCTTTCAGTATGCTCTGCAACCATGCCAACACAGCCGCTGCTTCTCCAAGCCCTCCGGGCTGAAGCAACAAGCGCAGCGAAACCCTAAACCCTAATGGCCCCAATGCCCCAAGCGCCTCCTTTAGTCTCAGCATGTCTCAGCGTTGCTGTACTAGTACTTCCAATTTAGCGCATGCAGGATTCGGCGTGCAGGCCCGTTTGGTGTTTTTTCGGGTCAAGTCTCTTCTCGAACCTCCTGCGGGAAGTATGCCATCGCCACATACCTTGCCAGCCCATTGCCACGTGCTAGGAGGAACTGCGGAATAACCGTGAACCCCAAAACCTTGGACCCTGCGCGTACATGGCTTCAGCACTTCAGAGGGTGGCGTTAGAATGAACGCAACTTAGAGACTCTCGACTCTAAAGAGAGTTCTTCTGTCCGCAGGCAACGACTGCCAAACACTCCTTTTTTTGGGAGGAAGCAAGGTGCCAGGCTGTGCAAGATTCTTCCAAAGCCCTCCTGGAACAGCCTGGACACTGCGCGTAGTGCGACTTTGGCAGAGCCATGGTGAGTTCCACGTCCTCCAGTGAAGTGCTCGAAGATGCTTCAAGGCTTGTTGTGGCGATGCAGGCCTTTTGGGTTGGAAGCTTGGGGGTCAAGTCTCCTCGTGCCAGCAGATGGGGCCGCGCTCGCACTCCGGCCGCTCAGAGTTTGGGAAGCTTTCCTGGCTGGGGGCAGGAAGTGGTCCAAGTAGAAGAGGGGCTCTTGCCTTGTGCTGGGTCTGAGTTGCGCCATGCTGCGTCTACAGCAATGGGCTCTCCTGTCGAGAGTAGCGATGGGGGTTTGAACCGTCCTGCGGTCCTGCAGCCTCAACCTTGGTCTTTAAGAACTCAAGCCCCATGTTATGCTGCTGATCTTGGGCCTCAAGCTTCTTCACTTCGAATACGACAGTGCTTTGCCTACACCCTGGTTACACTCCCTGGATCCCTGGATCCCCTGGACTCCTTGGCGTCTTTGCACCCCTAAGCCTTCAGATCAGGTTCCACCGGTGGGAAAACATTCGCCATCCAGTTGCTCGCCTGAGCGAAGCTTGGAGGCTCTGAGTAGTGCCTTTCTGGTCTTTTGAAGCCTTTTGCAACGCACCCCTAAACCCTAAACCCTAAACCCTCAACCCTGGGGTTTGTTTGCTGGGGCGTCGAGCCTTGGTCTGTATGCTAGCTTGAACCTGCGCCCGATGTCCAACAGCCGGAAAGCCCGTTGCCTTGAGCGGAGCCCAGCCTAGAATCTCTTGCAACCTCCACGCCCGAACCTCACCTTCCAAGCAGTAGCCAGAAGATGAAATCTGAATTCCGTCAACCCCTACACAGCTCCGTAATGCTCCGTACACTTCTGAGAACATTGATCTGATGTCTGCGCCAAAGCACCACGAACTCGCCCCCCAGAACCTGGCGCAGGAAGGGCGGAAGCTTCAGGAAAACAAAACGACGAAGGGCAGCTGACAACCACCAACTACCATGCTCACAAAGACCGCAGCGCCCATCACCATTATAACCACGACAACGATGACGATCAAAACGGTAACCGCAACGTGGACACCCGTGTTTTGGGGATCACGCACGTCTCTTGGTTCGAGCGACCTGAAAGAAGATCAACAAAACATGGAGTCAAAACAGCATTGCACTTTCCAGGTGCTTTCCTCACCATGTAACACACAAGTGAACACCGAGAAACGCAGGTATGATCATGGTAACGATACGTAGGGATACTCATCCTGACGATGAAGACGAGCAAAGAAGCTAGAGAAGCCTCCCGAAAATGACCCCAACTCCACACATCCAGGTCGCCGGCTATGAAACTACAAACGCTGAAACCCTTGCACCCAAGGTCGACGGCCTACTGTCGCTGTGAACATTCACCCTCCGACCTCCCCGACTGCGCGTAGGATGTCGGGATTCCGGAGAATCGCCTCTGAGATTCGAGGGCTCGAGACTTAGTGACTTTTTAGATTGAAGCAATACCACATCCTGTCTAAATAATTCTGCATGTCCTGGATCTGCAGTTTGCAAAAAAAGCGGCAAATGTGAACCGCTGAACTACCAGCGACGTAGTCGCAAGCTTCTAGTCCCAATCAGTCCCATCTGGTGTCTTTCTCTCTTCCCACCCATGCAGTTCGCAGGCTGCGGGGCTCAATGCACCTTCTCCAAAAAGACACATCTGCCCTTCATGAGTTGGATCCTGATGGTCCTGGTTCGCCCCTTGAGTAAACCTCCCTTCATTCATAGGTTCTGCAGTGCTTGAGCGAACACCTCGTGCCCCTACCGGTCTGGAATTTCAGCTTTATGCCTGGTGTGTGCTGCGTGCACTGCACGGCTATGCCTGTGAGTAGATTGGCAACTGCAAGGGGTCGGCAGCTGAGGACGGCAGGAAAAAGACAAGCTGCGAGATCAGCTGTCAACCGAGCAGTGTGGCAAACTCCGGAGCCTACGCCTTACGCAACTCATGCTTACGTGCATGCGGGGGAGCTACCGCCCTTACAAAGACTGTGAAGTCGTTGGGGCCAACTCCTACTTGTGAGGGCGGCGCCAGCAGACCAACACAAACACTGCTGTTGAGAGATGTGTGGAAACATGTGGAAACAAACGGACAAACGACACCAGACGGCTCAAGGCTGTTCTGGGCCCGTGAGCGACAAGGGTCTCACTCAACCAGCAGCTGCAACGCAAGAACGCCGCATGATGGTGAAGCCCCCACGCGAAGCAAGTTTCCAGGGATGTGGCATAGGGCCTCCAGCTCTGGGACCAGCACGAACAAGTTCTCGATGACGAAGAGCTCCTGCATCCTTGGATCGGTGCTTAAGAGCTTGGCTGGGGCAGGGTGTCGGGGAGGTCTTGCTGCCCGACTCAAACGATAGCAACCAGTGTCTAACGTAGCTTTCACATGAATGAACGCTGGTAGTTCTTGGCATGCCACAGCGAAGCTGGGACAAGCTGCGGAGCTGTGGTAAACACGACTAGCAGGTGACAACGCTTGTCTTGAACTTCCACATTTGAGTGTGGCCAGGGCCACTGTGCAAAGGATGAAAGACGGAATCAGTCAGACATCTACTCCCACAAACTGTTGCAACTGACCAAGTTCTAGGCACAAAACTCCAAGCACTCAAGTAGAAGGAAGGTGTTCAGGCATCAACAAATTTGTCACGCTGCCGGCCAGGGCTAAACCAGCTGAATTGACCTTGAAACGCACAAGCCTCGCAGCCTAAACGGTTGAATCTCTTTGCTCTGCGGAGCCTTCGGTTCTCCTTCGGTGTTTGAGGTCTGAAACGTTGCGCGCTAGGCCGCTAGGCATCGTTGAACTGGGTGTGCTGAGTATGTCCGCGTTCAAGGTTTAGGGTTTAGGGTTTAGGGTTTAGGGCTTAGGGTTTAGGGTTTAGGGTTTCGGGTGTTTTGGGCCTGCAGCCATATTGCCGAGAATCTCGACATGGCCGGGTCGGGACATGGCAATCGCATCCTGGCCAAAGACGGCTTTCTTTCCACTGCAGGGCAGAAATCCTCGTTCAGCCTATTAAGTAATGTGTCCCAACATGTTCAAGCGCATCACAATCACAAAATTCAGTTCGAGTGAAATGACTCTAGTGCCCGGCGAAGACCCCTTACGGCGTGGATGTGAAGATCTAGGAGCGAAGCTACTTGGAGGTTCATGGTACTTCTTAACCCTTTATAATGTAGGTGTAAGCACAGTTATCAGTACAGTTATAATTGGTTGATAAGCACCATGAACCTCCAAGGCTAGCACCATCCTGTGACTTGGTGTCCTTATGGATCGAATTTACAAAGTTCATGTGCTCAACACTGGCACTCGGTTTTCATCCCGCCCCATTTGCAAATGCAATGGTAGACAAAGCTCGTATGACGTCAGTTCCAAGCATGATTAGAGAGATCCTATTCATTGCAACTGTCGATTTCGCTGCTGCTGGCAAGCCACCAACTTGCTGCGGATGATGTCATGCGGCCCGTCCACCTGTAGAACCTTGGCTTGCATGGTGGGCGCACATCTGCGCGAATGCTTCGTCACGCGTTGCAGATCCTGAAAACCGAGCCGAACCTGCTGCAAATCCTACGGTCCTACCGTGAATCCAGCCAACACGCCCAGGCGCATGATGACCCTTCACCAAGAAATCTTGCAGAATGGCCATGCCATTGGCATGCAGCATGCGCTCTAGAGCATCGTGGCCCCGCTGGATGAAGGTCCCTCTAGTTCCTCAAACTCACAAAGGCATCATGTCCACCCAAATGCCAGTTCTGACCTCTAAAATAGCTGAACCCGGGAAAGCTGTTAACGGTCATAGGGGCATCGTCTTCAGAGCTGTGGTTCATTAGCGGCTTAAAGGCTCGGTGTTTTGGGATGCAGGCTAGCTGGCCGTCTCTTGGTTGATTCGGTCGTCGGGCAAGTAACTCAGGATTTGTGAGGTGCTGAGCAAGAACGGTCCATGCGAAGCGGTCATCCATGGGTTTAAACTCAAACTCACACGTGCACGAATACTACAATTACTACTCACTAATTACAAATTACCAGTTACCAGCTACTGATTACGAGATACTAATTACTAATTTTTAGTAACTAAGTACTAATTTCTGACTACTAACTACTAATTCCTGTTTACTAAGAACGAACACACAAACTACTCAGCACTAATTTCTATGTTCTAAGTACTAAGTACTATTTGCAAAATACTGAACTACTTATACTAATACTTAGCATGCGTGTCGCAGTGTCCCAGATTCAAATCATGCCCCTAAACAGAAAGTTCTGGATGTCGCTGACTCCTTTGCCACTCTGCCAAGAACGAGGGGCACAGCATCAGACAACAAAAACCACAAGCAAAAATGAACCGTGTCCTGCCACCCACCAAACAGACCGCCGCCATATCAGACAGTCTTAGACAAATCGCACAAAGTGAACTTCGAAAACTGTGCCCTCCGATCCCTAAACAAAGGCCCTGACCTTACATGAAGTAGGGTATATATGTCTTGTACCCCCAAAAGGACACCAGGTATATACACTCACCAAAAACAGTAATATAAACCCTGCTTCACATCCTACAAGCCCTGCCGCCTCGCGTGCATGCCGCGGCTGCAGCATTGAACAGCCACACCGCCGGCTCCAAGTCCAAGCCTGCACACTGAAGGATGGCGCGAAGCTCAGGGCTGCTCTTTATGACTCTTATGGGTTTAGGGTTTAGGGTTTAGGGTTTAGGGTAGGTTGTGAAGAATTCTTTCAGGGTCGCTGGCAACTGGAGCTCGGAGCATTTTGAGCAGTGTCTCAACAGATATGTCGCTCTCCAAAGCACAACACGTTCCCATTTCCAGCCCCTTCAGCCGCTGCATGCCCTCGAACCCTCAGCCGCCTGACAGTGAAGCGAAATTTGCCAAAGCTTGCCTGAGGAACCGATTGCTGGGAGTAGTGTCGGATTGTATCTGATGCACGTGTGCTTGTGGATACTTGAAGGAACGTCAATCACTGCAAAGCCCATGAAAACTCAAGGACTGGCACATGATCAAGAAACTGCAGGGTTTGTGATACGGAGCATGTTGCTTACGTAGGCCTTCAGGGCAGCGAAGTCCAGGTTTTGGGGAAAATCAGAGGACAGAGAGTTGATCTAAATTCCATTCCTTTTCTTGTGTTCATTAATTATTCGAGAGAGTATGAGTGGAGAAGTACAGAACCAAGTCAATTCCACCGTTCCACGTCTCTCGTTTCTTGTTTTTGGGTCTTGTTCATTCTTCGAAGATCAGAGGATTAGACTTGGTTTTTGCTACCTGCGCCTGTGGAAGGCGGCAAGGATTCACGCAGAGCAAACGTTCAAGCATCCAAGCCAGGAACCTGAATGCAGTTTAGGACTCAGAGCTCTTGAAACCCCATGCCTGCCATGCCTGTAACTTCCCAATCTCGAAACTTTAAACCGAAATCCTACACACAAAAAAGACTAACTACATGCCCAGAACCCGAACCCCTCAGTGTATGCCCCAAACCCTAAACCCTAAACCCTAAGCCCTAAACCTCTTGAACCGTCTTGTGTGGGCGAGCAGCTGCCATTGCCGCGCGCGTCCGGATGCCGCGATGGAGGCTTGGACTTCCTGAGGATGAGGGCTTCGTAGGGTTTAGGGTTTAGGGTTTGGGGTTTGGGGTTTGGGGTTTGGGGTTTGGGGTTTGGGGTTTGGGGTTTGGGGTTTGGGGTTTGGGGTTTGGGGTTTGGGGTTATGGGTTTTGGGGTTTGGGGTTTGGGGTTTAGGGTTGAGGGTTTAGGGCTTAGTAGAGTTTAGGGCTTGGTTGAGGAAAGCGCGCTTCGGGAAAAGCAGGGCTGACTTTTTAAGCAGATTTGAGACTGTAAGGTTTAGGGCCTAAGTGAGCCGGCCGAACAGTGGGCCATCAGCGATCCGAGCTTTTGACAGCGAAGCCCCGAATATATGAAGGCCAACCTCAACCAAGAAACTCCTGGCTCAACTTCAGATTTGCCTGCAGACCTTCTCGCCACCGCACCCCGTCGACATCTGATTTCGTGCGCGCTTGAACTCAAGAGGCCCTGAACTCATAAACCACACCGATTTGGGAGCCAATCCTTCGGAATTCTCTGGGTTGGGAACTCCAGGAATGCTTCTGGGGCGGGTGAAAGGGCGAGGAGAATGGCTGACCTAAAACCTAACAACCCCACACCGAAGGTGGGGGGACCAAAAAACCACCGGTCCAACCTTAAAAGCCCTTCTCAAAACCCTACAAGTTGCACACCCATCCCAAACTCACCCTGATCTCCCTTGATTTCGCACGCTCTACATCGCGCACCTGAAGCGAAGGCATCGCGGCCAACCGGCATGCGCGATTGGCCAGGTGACGGCCAGGCGCTTGCCAGGTGTCCGCGCGCCTGCTCACAAGGCCCTGATAGGGATTTCTGCGTTTGCACATCTCAGGGCTCCTACTCACCCAAGCTTGAATGCCCAACAGCATCAACAACCATGTCTTGGCACTTCGGATGTTGATTCTTCACGCTGAAATACCTTGCTGCAAGTGCCCATTTCATCTCGACCACTTTCTGGGGGGGCACGAAGATCCCATCGACAGGCCCTGAGGGCCTGAAAGTCCTAAAGCCTAAACCCAAATAAAACTAGAAGAGGGATGGCCCGAAAGCATCGATTTGCCGTGCGTTGACTCCATGCAGTTGACTCTTTGCAGCCGAAGTGTGTGCACTTGGACAAATGTATGCACTTACATGGTTGCATAGTCACTTGTACACTGCACTTGTCTGATTTGCGATGGTTTTGGAACCAGCGAATTCGGGGACCATGGTATACTTGCGATGCTTGGAACCAGCGAATTCGGGGACCATGGTTTTCGCGATGGTTTTTGGAACCAGCGAATTCGGGGACCATGGTTTTTGCGATGGTTTTGGAACCAGCGAATTCGGGGACCATGGTATTTGCGATGCTTTGGAAACAGCGAATTCGGGGACCATGGTATTTGCGATGGTTTTGGAACCACGATATTTACGAGGTTGTCGAGGCCCCGGAAGTCGAGTCCCATGATATTTGCGAGGTTTTCGAGGAATTCGAGTCCCACGATATTTGCGAGGTTTTGGAGGCCCCGGAATTCGAGTCCCACGACATTTGCAAGGGTTTCGAGGAATTCGAGTCCCGCGATATTTGCGATGGTTTTTTGCGACACGCAAGCTCCGGGTGTCCGCGGCGGGAATGCTATTTGCGAGGTTTTCAAGTATGTCCGGAATTCCGCTTCCATGCTATTTGCGGTGTTTTCAAGCGCCCAGATGTCCGTACCATGCTATTTGCAGTGTTTTCAAGCGCCCAGATGTCCGTTACCATGCTATTTGCGGCGATTTCATGCGCCCAGATGTCCGTTACCACGCTATTTGCGGCGTTTTCAAGCGCCCAGATGTCCGTTACCATGCTATTTGCAGTGTTTTCAAGCGCCCAGATGTCCGTTACCATGCTATTTGCGGCGATTTCATGCGCCCAGATGTCCGTTACCATGCTATTGGCGGTGTTTTCATTAAACTTGCAGTGTTTTCAAGCGCCCAGATGTCCGTTACCATGCTATTTGCGGCGTTTTCATGCGCCCAGATGTCCGTTACCATGCTATTTGCGGTGTTTTCAAGCGGCCAGATGTCCGTTACCATGCTATTTGCGGTGTTTTCAAGCGGCCAGATGTCCGTTACCGTGCTATTTGCGGTGTTTTCAAGCGGCCAGATGTCCGTTACCATGCTATTTGCGGTGTTTTCAGACGCCCAGGGCGTCCGCAGCGTACTATACGTCTGTACTACAAAAAGTCGACTTTCCAGCCACGGAAGCTCCGCGTGTGCGCGGCGTACTACGTGAGTACTACAAAAAGTCGACTTTCCAGCCACGGAAGCTCCGGGCGTCCCCGGCGTACTATACGTCTGTACTACAAAAGTCGACTTTCCAGCCACGGAAGCTCCGCGCGTGCGCGGCGTACTACGTTTGCGCTACAAAGGTCGACTTTCCAGCCACGAAGCTCCGGGCGTCCCCGGCGTACTATACGTCTGTACTACAAAAGTCGACATTCCAGCTACGGAAGCTCCGCGTGTCCGCGGCGTACTACGTTTGTACTACAAAAATCGACTTTCCAGCCACGGAAGCTCCGGGCGTCCCCTGCGTACTACATTTGTACTACAAAACTCGATTTTCCAGCCACGGAAGTCCACGGCGTACTACGTCTGTACTACACAAGTCGAAAAACAAATGCAAAAAACGCAAAAACACTACGGTTTTAGCACCGCGACCACGCGAAAACCCGCAGAGGGGTTACGTTTGCATGTCAAGAAACGCAAAAACACGAGGGTTTTGGCACCGCGCCAACGCCGAAGCCCGCAGAGGGGTTACGTTTGTTTGTCAAAAAAGGCCAAAACACGATGGTTTTGGCACCGCGCCAACGCCGAAACCCGCAGAGGGTTGTCTGCGGCCACGGAAAAAAGTTCCAAAAACGACGGTTTTAGCACCGCGACCCGGCGATCACCCGCAGAGGGTTGTCCGCGGACACAAAGAAACGTAAAAAAACGACGGTTTTGGCACCGCGACCACGCCGAAACCCGCAGAGGGTTGTCCGCGCAAATCAAGAAACGTAAAAAAACGACGGTTTTAGCACCGCGACCACGCCGAAACCCGCAGAGGGTTGCAATCCCGATTGGCGATGTCAACCCAGCCCGCCGCCTTAGAAAGAGTAATTTTAATTTAGAAATCTAGGACTGGGTACGAAGGTCTAGTAAATTCTACGTAAATCTAGAAATTTGTATTCACTGATTACTAAACTCTATGCAATTCACTCTATGCAATTCACTCTATGCACTTCACTCTATGCACTTCACTCTATGCACTTCACTCTATGCACTTCACTCTATGCACTTCACTCTATGCACTTCACTCTATGCACTTCACTCTATGCACTTCACTCTATGCACTTCACTCTATGCACGTCACTCTATGCACTTCACTCTATGCACTTCAGTCTATGTTGTTGTGTCAGGGGGCTCCGCACGGAAGAACCCTTCGCGACGCTTTCGGGAACACAGCATAAAAAGGCCGGCTTCCAAAAAAAATTGGGGCCCCTCACCCTTCAGCTTCGCTCCTTCGCTGTGGGGGATATGCTGCATGATGTCAAGCAAGGACGAAGCTGGATGTCAAATTTCAAAAAGATGAAATTCTAATATTAATCCCACCCTCTCGGTAGGGCGGAGCCCTAGCATCCCTATGGCTTAAAATCGAAGTCAAGCCGCTGAAGCAAGCAGCCGCCTGGACCCACCAGGAAGGATTTAAAAACGAATTTACGCCCGTCTAGCTTGGGGCTTCAATTTGAATTTAAACCTTGCGCCAAAAGGGATCTAAGGGTCTACTGGGCCCTGGGCTGTAGCTGTAGTCCTAAATCCCTAAAGCCCTGAGCTGTAGCCCCCATTTACGCCTTAATTGTATCCTTTTGTCCAAACGCATAAGCTTGAAGTAAAGCTTGTAAAATCGAATACAAATTTGGATATGAGGAAATTCTAGACTTTTTAATTTCGGAGCTAAGCAGGAAACCGTAGACCTTTTAAATTCGGATTTCAACCTAGCTTAGCTTCGAATTTAAACCTTGCACTGGTGCCAGGCTTCGGTTCGAGCCCTCATTTCTAGGACGGACTTAACTCGAATCTAATTCCCCATTTGCTAGGAGAGAAGAACATGGACTTTACATCAAGCTCTCCAGAGACGGCCTTGAACCCTGCAATCAGAAGGCCTAAATTCACATGTAAACCTTTCGTTAGGGCGTAGGGTTTGGAGTTTAGTGTTTAGGTTTGAATTCCGTCCTTTATTCGTCAAGCCAACGCGATTCCTCCCTGCGGTCGCTGTGGCTAGATTGCTTTTACCCCGTTACTGATCTGCTTCCAAACCACGGAGAGAGATTCCCAACAACACGAGGACTTGACTCGCGTGGGCCCAGGTCGGAAATTTTCATACACGCTACACGTGAGGCACTTTGGCCACGACCAGACCACGTAGCTTTCAACGCGTTGCTGCACCCTGGGGGCGCGCTTACAACGGAACCTGAAGGATAACCTGAACTGCGGCATAACTATGGCTAAGTGGAAGGCAGCGCGATCTAGCAAGCCTTAGCAAGCCACAGTTCCTTTATTTGGGGCGTTCGGGTTGTACTTCAACCCTGTCAAGGCGAACACCGTGCTGTTCTTGGATGTCTCCACGCGCTGGATGCACCGCATACTGCTGAGCAACAGGTTCGGCAACGGTGCGGTTCTTGAGGCTCGCAGGATAAAGGCTCATCAAAATGTACACCTAGGTCGCTGCGAGACAGCGGTCAGAGGCAGATCAGAATTCGAGTCTCAGAGCTTCGCGCGGCCAAACTTTTCCTGGACTTCCCTCACCCGAACGAAGCTCGGGCGCGGAGATGCCTGCAGCTTGGTAAAGACCAAGACGCAATGCCCGGTTTTGACTCTCGGGTGGAAAATCCCGTCCTGCAAGACGCCGCAGACGGAAGCCCCGCGTCCGCGGCTCACCAGGGCTGGGCGGTGCATGGCCTGCATCTTCTGCGCAACACAGGAGCGCCATATGGCAGGTTCAGAGCCAGCTCCTCCGTCCGGAATGGGACTGTGAAGACCACACCGAACGCGCCCGACCCCAGTTTCTTGCCTTGGCGCCCTTCGCAAAGAGCAAAGTAGCCGACATGAAGCCATTTCTGTATGCCAGTCACGGCTGCTCGCACCTCACCAAGAGCAGTTTGCTCACTAGTATAGGGACCAACATAAATCAGGCTTGGTTTTATACTTCGGGGGGGGGGGGGGGGGGGGGCATTAATATCAGGGGGAAGGGAGTAAGTGTCCACCTGGCCTCTTGTCGGTCTTTGAGCGCTTCCCCTTTGAAGGATTGTCTTTAGGCTTGTCTTGGAGCATCTTCTGTTGCTCCTGAGTTGGAGCCGCAATCAGCCAACAGAATCACGCGCACATTTCTCGAATTGTCCTTCTTGTCGTTCATCTTTTTCTTGTCCACAGTTACGGGAATCATGTATCAGGAACCTAAACTGATTTTCATACAAGCTAATTCAAATCCCGAATGAAGGAACATGAAAAACAACATAAGATTTCCAACACAGGTTTTTGCGTGTGTGTGTGTGTATATATATATACATATAGATGGTACTTTTTCCAGAAATCCAAGCAGATTAAATCATAGTCAGTTCTCGTATCATATACATTTTATCTATTTTCATGAACACGGAACATACCCAAAACATGAAAGAAACCAAAAAAGTAAGTATCTACATACATGTTTAACGAGGCCTTGAAGTTTGAAGAGTTTCGAGGGTCCGAGTCGCCAAGTCGAAATTGCAAGATGCAGGAACTTAGGATTTTAAGGAGCTTTCACGAGGGGGCTGGGCATGCTGTCATGTCGTAAGACATTTGGGGGTTTCCGAAACTAGGGGGTGCCCTATTGGGGGTCCTTATGATATAAGGGAATCCTACCATCTGGGGGTCTATATTCGGGGTTTCTTATTTTCGTAAACCCCCACTTAGAACCAAAACTGAAGTCTGCCTAGAACAGCCGGCGGCTTCTCAAGGGGAACATGGCTTCGCGGCGGCGATCTGTGTTGGGTGTGGTGCTAGATGCATGTCTTGCTGAGCAGGCCTCTGGTGACTTTTTTGAGATCGCTCACTTGCTACGCCCGAATCTTCACCTGTGGGTCTATCTCAGCTCAGCCAACTTCGGCTTACAGGAGTAGTCTACATAGACTTCAATGGCTGTGTTTGGGCCAGGTGCTTTTGAGAAAACCCTCACGTCTGTCGGCATGTCTGACCCATGTCTCTCCAGAAGACACAGCAAATCCGTGGAGAACAAACAACGGGGCCCCACATCGGTCTCCAGACCTCAGCCTTCACAGGCGCTTTTACAGGCTGGGGTGCTCTGTTGTGAGAGCTCTGTGACCCTCCCATGCTCCCAACTCCCCTCCAACCCCCCGTGGAGGCAGGGAATTCAGGGGGGGGGGGGGGGTAATTTCGAGACCCCCCCCCCCCCCCCGCATCGAAAGCCTCACCCCGAATCTCCTTGGCTCAACTTGGCACCACTAGTGCCAGACAAAGGAGTGGACCGATTCTGCTGGTCCAGGGTACATGTCTAGGAGCCGAGGGTTTTGAGGCCTGAGGGCTTCCAATTCTTGCGGTCGATGTGTGCTGTTTTCTACGATCCTGCTTGCAGATGCTTGCAACATTTACCATAACAACAACAGGGCTCAGAATAAGCTCACAGTAGGCTACAATTTATAGGACTAGTTCGAACTAGGCCCCGAACAGCTAGGGCTTGAAACACCCCGATTTACCCCTCCCATGCTTCGTGCGACCACTCACCTCAAAAGACGATACGTCGTCCAGTACGTAAGCTTGGACGCCAGTTCTGAGACGCGAAGGGTCGCTTCGCAACGTAAGCGTTGAAGACAGGAAAGCTGAAAACATGAACTCAGCAAGTGCAAGAGTTTACTTGGCTCTTCTCCGGCTCTTAACAAGAAAAAGATGGGTTCGTGTTCGGCCCTAAATCTGTAACCCTGCAATCAGGAATCTTGAGGAATCTTACTTTCCCAAACCCAGCATTAACTTCTCTCTGCTGCCTAGCTTCAACTGCTTGGCCCCATCACTTTTTCTTGGGGTTTAGGGTTTAGGGTTTAGGGTTTAGGGCTTAGGGTTTAGGGTTTAGGGTTTAGGGTTTAGGGTTTAGGGTTTAGAGCTTCAGGAAAGTCGTCACGCTAAAGCCCGGCGGATGTCTCAGGATCGGACCATGCGATGAAAAGCCTTTAAACCCCAAATCCCTTAAGGATCCAAATCTACTGAACCCTAAACCCTAAACCCTAAACCCTGAACCCTGAACCCTGAACCCTGAACCCTGAACCCTAAACAAGGCAGGTTCCTTCCACTTCCTTTGGCATGGGATGACTTGATAAGCCGGCCCCTTTTGGGCCAGGCCTTCTCCGAAAACCCTTTTAAAGTGATCAGTTGCGCATCGCGCCGCACGTTGGGCGCGAGAAGCCTTCTTTCGATCGAGCTCCTGCAAACGAGCACTTTTGGCATTCGACTAAGATCAAATCTGAGCCCCAAACAGCCGCAAACTCCACAAAAATCAAATCTGAGCCCCAAACAGCCGCAAACTCCACAAAACCCACGCAAAACCCACGGGAAGGTGAATCCTTCAGCGAAAGAGAGCGAAAGCACGGCAAGCGCGTCAGTAGGTTTGCCTGGCAAATCAAAGCGCCCTTTGCGCAGGATTAGAGGGTGCAGGCTAGGGTTTGCATAGGGAAGCCTGCTTCGGAAAGGCATTGCAGGGTTTAGGGTTTAGGGTTTAGGGTTTAGGGTTTAGGGTTTAGGGTTTAGGGTTTAGGGCTTAGGGTTTAGGGCTTAGGGTTGAGGGTTTAGGGTTTAGGGTTTAGGGTTGCTTGAGAAAGGTACGGACTGCTTGCAGTCGCGTGCAGGGCTCTCAAAGACCTAGAGGGATCTGAATCTGAATACGCTTGCTGGATGAGGGTCGGTATTTGTTGGAGTTCTTGCAGGGTCGAACCGGATCTTCGAGAGTTATTCTGGGCTTGAGATGGGGGTTTGCGCTCTTCGGGGGGGTGTTTGTCAGGTCGAACCAGCCGAATCTGGGTTCTTGGCATCTCTAAACCCTCAACCCTCAACCCTAAACCCTAAACCCTGAACCCTAAACCCGAAGTCCAGCATCCCTCAAGCAGACATCAGCGGCGACTTCCAGACCCCCCCCCGCCCCCAAACCACTTCTTGCGCTCGCAAGGCCCGATGGCCTACGCCGCTTCTGCGCTGACCAGCCTCTGAGGGCGCACTCGGGGACTCTTCGAGCTTTTAGGGGTGTAGGGTTTAGGGTTTAGGGTTTAGGGGTTTAGGGGTTTAGGGGTTTAGGGGTTTAGGGTTTAGGGGTTTAGGGTTTAGGGTTTTTGGGTCGCGGAAGGTGCGGCTGAATAGCTGCGGCTGCCGTGGCTTTGATGTCCGTGCGCTTAGGGTGGTGGTGTCTTGCTATTTGTGGTTGAAGGCCTCCAGTCTTGTTCGGCGCCATCCCGCTTTCATGGGCCAACAACAACGCATGCCAAATGCCAAGATCAGAATGACCAGCTTAGATCAGTTTACCATCTTGGGTAGCACTAAATTCTCAACTGTGGGCAGTGAGTGGTGGATTCGCGGATGCGCTGTGCCGGCGACGTGACCAAAAAAAACAGGGTTTTTTGGGCACAAGGCTGGCAGAGCAGACACTCACAACACCCCCCCGGGATCCCGTCCTTCGTCCCAGCTCCGAGATCGCCCCCATCCTCAGCAGGTTTCATGCCCCGAAGCGCCCGCAGTCGCGGTCCCCTACACCGAAGTGAGAGCTCACAGCCGGCCCCTTAAAGCTTCGGGCGTGGAAGATACCGGGACCTCTCATCAGAGCATGCTCTGTACTAACTGTAAAAGAGAGGCAAGTGCACCTTGATTCCGTCATTGAGGCAGAACGCTAAACTATCCCTGACAAGCAACCGAGCACCCCTGATTAAAGCATGGAAAGCCTGGAGGTCGACCAGAAAAAGCTGAGGTAATGGCCGTTGCCCCATCCGCCCCAACCTTTCCGGATGGCAAAAGCTGTGGTGTTTAGCATCCCAAGGGTGTTTGCTCATCTTTGCTCGTTGCAGCAGGGGCTTGAAGGGCTTGGGGCTTGGGGCTCAAGACTGATTGAAACCAAGCAGGCCGCAATCCCTATCGCGCAGAGCCCGTGTCAAACATTGCTGTTGGGTTTTTTAACGGTTTTTCGTGGCTGGAGTTCGGGTATGCGTTTGTGATGGTCTTTTCGAGACTGGATTTCGGGTCTGCGTCTGGTGAACCTGGCAACATACCCCGTCATTAGAATCGGTCCAATGGATCACTGCCGCCGCTACCTATGCCACAAACACGACTGTAGATCTTCCGAACCCGGTCCTTTGCTGTTGCCATTCCGCCAGCCACCGCCGCCATTTCTTCCGCCTGATGGTCATCAGAGGTTTTCAGGGGGGGCAGGGGCTTAAGGACCGAAGGGTCCTCGGAATGTCAAGCTGGAGGTGCGCTGCATGGTGCCCTGACCTGTTTCAAGAGCATGTCCATTGTGGAATGACCGCGAACGATGGCGAAAGCTGGAGGGACAAAGCGTCGACCTTTACCGTTGGCGTTCAAAGGCGGGGCATTTGAAGGCTGGTCGGGCCAGTAGCTCGTGCCAGGCTGAAGCTTGTGCGGGCCAGTAACCCGCGCCAGAGGCCAAGTGGTCTCAAGCCTGTGCCTGTCAACAGCTCGCCCTGCGCATGGGGCCTTGTAGGTCCCAGCCCACGCCGGGCTCCAGGATGCACGGCTTGATTTGTAAGTCCTAGTAATTTGGGTCCACTGCGGCATACTGCCCCGATCTCAAACTTGCTTGCTGGCCAGCACCCTGTCATGAACCCCAAGCACTTAGGCCCCAAGCTATGTTCCATCTCTCAGGAGGCCACCGTAGCCCCCGCCGTCGCCCGGCGGTGGTGCCCAACCAAAATCTGGGCAACGTGAAGGAAGCGGCGGTCTGGGATTCTGGAAGTAAGTAAGCATGGTTTAGGATTGAGGGGTTCAAGACCGGGCACGCTCGGAACTTGAGTCCAGAAGATGTGGGCTGTTCAAACTATAAGTGTTTAAAACACCGCCATGGATGTGATGCCACGAGGCTCCTGAAAAACACACCAAGAGGAAGGGTGGCATACTGCACCTTTCTCACAGATCCTGCTTCAGCAAACGAGTTGTGCGCCGGTGCTGTGAAGATCTGTGAAGCCTCTGCAACCCCCAAAGCCTAAACTGCAAGATCTGTGAAGCGTTGAGGAACGTAGTACCGTTCAATTGTTGGGCCACCCCGGGGTGTCACAAACTCTCATAGCTTTGTGGTGAGGCTTGAAGGAGCCTGTGACTGGCTTTTGGCTCAATTGGAAGCATTTGGGGCAGCAGGCTTGCAGAGTCTGGGGCTAATGCTTGCACACCACAACTCGCAACTCGTAACTCTGAGCCGCCGCGCTGCCACCACAGCCCTGCACAGCCAAAGGAGCCTACTTTAGGTCCAAAAATGGAGTTCGCAGCCTTGCCCATCTTTTGCTGCAGTGCTTTCGGTGCGTCATGGTGTTGCCAGGCCCACCCCTTCTGTCACTTTAGTCCGTCCATACTGAAGGATATGTTTGGGGGTATTCTTCTCACACCTGTCAATCGAAGGAAACATCGACCTCTACACACTTTAACAAGCCGGCTCGCTGCACAGCTACAGTAACGCCTTAGATGATGTTCGATACAAATAGTATCATGTATAGTGCTTCTGAATCTCGTTTCGTACTGCAAGTTTAATTCTCGATTAGGATGGGATATGCCTTGCATGTTGTGCGGTTCTTCTTCACGCAAATACCACCACAGAACGTTCGGGAGAGACTTGGGGCAACCAAAAGCCTGCACTTCAAAACCCATGAAGCCGAATCCCCAGCCATCAACCAAACCCTAAACCCTAAACCCTAAACCCTAAATCCCAGCTTTGACTTTCGGGGCGCTGCCTGAAGCAACCACGGCGCAAGGTCGAAGAAGTTCTTCGCGCCAGACCTCATGGTTTAGGGTTTAGGGTTTAGGGTTTAGGGTTTAGGGCTTAGGGCTTAGGGTTATCTTGTTCTTACACTCTGTCGCCGACCCGTGAAACATACAGAAGCAAGCTGGCTGGAAAGAGTGTCCACTTTTCGGAAGCACGAACACCACTGCATCCAAAGCCCAAAGGACCAGCACCACCAAACCCTGCATCCCCTTTTGCTGGCCATGCTTTTGACTCCAGGGGCCCTTGCCAGTCGTCGCCCCAGCCTCCTTTACAGCGATTTCAAAGAGGCTGATTCGAAGATCTCAAACTCGGAATTCGATACCACTTCCGCGGCTCTGAACTCACAGAAATTTGCTCCCAGACCTACAGTAAACTCCGAAAACGAACCCAGTAAGACTTCCCAACATGTCACAGCTTCAAGTCTGGCCCACTCTACGTTTTTCGGGGATCGGGCTTGGTTTATGGATTCATGCTTACGGCTTAGGGTTTAGAGGTTGCGGGTGTGTTTTGAACTGGTTCTGAGCTTAGTCCGCTGCAGAGTGCTACAATCGTTCTCAGGAGCCTGGATCCTGTGAAAGTGCAGAAGCACACTACCAGACCAGAGACCAACCGAGATTAAGCGAGCATCAACCGACACTCAAGTCCCACATTGCTCCATCCGATGACTGCCCCCAGACCAACACCATGTCCAAAGTCCACTCTACCCCGCCAAATTCAACAGCTAACTTCCAGCCGTAACTTTCCAAACCCCACCCCCCCTCCCAAGGGCCTTGGTAGTCATTCCACCTGCGAGGTACAAAGTCACAAAACTGATGTCTCGTTTTGCGAGAGTTAGTACACTGGGAAAGAAATCAGTTCGAACCGCGCTTGCTACACCTTCATCTTGAAACACAAAACCCGCCTCACAAGCCTTGCGCCCCCTCTTTTCAGGAACATTTTTCTTCGGAATGGAAAACATGGGCAGAAGCCAATTGAAGATCTTTACTACTCCGAACCCTGACAAGCCGACTTACACGAAGGAGGGAACTACCGCAACTACCACCAACTTGGAAGCTTGATTGATCATGTCCGCTTTTGTTACCAAGCTGCTGAACGTTCGGCCCAAGCTTCACTGAGGCACGCTTCTTCGTAAGAACCCGGGCACACACGCGCCCGCGCGGGCGCTTACACTTACACTTACACTCACACTTGCACTTGCACTTACACTTGCACTTACACTTGCACTTACGCGTACACTGGCACTTGCACTGAGTCTTACACTTACACTTGCATTTACACGTACACTTATTGAGAAAATGAATTCTTGGGGCTGAGGTCTCCACATTCACACCATGCAAGAAACCTGGAAAAAAGTCCTCACAGAACGCCAGCAGCAGCAGCACTGCGATCATCCCCTTCAAAGCTTCACCACAGCCCCTGACCGACAATCCCACACGCAACGAACCCGAAACCCCACCAAGCCTGAAATCTACATCTTAAGCAGCTCAGCAGATGCTTGGTTCCGCGCTGCCGTTGCTGCTGCCAATGAGGTGAAAAGTCTTCAGAGCCTTGCCGCCCCATATCCTCACAAGGGTTAGAGCCTCAGGTTTGGGGTTGTGGGCTCTCATACAATCGACGCGTTTCGAGTTCGGGGGGGAGTGAACCCACCCCTAGCCACCAAACTCCTGACCCGGTAGGGTTGGTTATCTTGAGTGCATCCATGTCCAACCCAGGTCTCATGGGCTGCATTAGATGTCAGTCAGCTTGATGAAGCGTGTCAGTTATAAGGTTCAGAGCGTGCGCGGAACTCCGCGGAATGAGCAGTTTGGCGCTCTGGTGCCTGATTCTTGTGACGATTGTGGATGCTGTGGACACTAGTCACTCGCAAAAAGCCAAGGCAGCAAGTCATCTTCAGCACCCGCCCGTACGCCTCCGAACTCCTGGGAATCTCCGAACCCCAAATGCCCTTCTTTCCCAGCACCGTCCCGAATGCTGGGCTCCGATGGACTCGGCTCCTGCGGGCACTTATTCAAAAAAGGATTTAGTATCAACTTGTAACACAGCGGCGGAGGGCTTGCGGCGTGGCTCCATATCGCTGACAGTTCGATCGTTTAGGGTCGCATGCTAGGGCTCAGGGAAAATCGAGGAATGGGGTTCAGAGTTCGCTGGTTCTCCGGAAGATGACGGGCAAGTCCTCGTACTGAGATTGTTTTTGTCACTTTGCGCGGGGCAAATGCCCCAGGACGCTTGTGGGGCTTGCCGGGGGTGCCATTGCAGAGAGAGAAAGAGGGAGAGAGAGAGAAGTTTGAAGCCACCTGAAGCCAAGACTGACGGAACTCTGTGGATGAACCCTAAGAGCCCACGATGTCCTGCAGGAAGATGAAGCGACTAGCATCTGGGATGATCTCGCAGCAGTTGATGTGGCCTGGCAGAGTCCAGGCACGACTCTCAAAGCCAACGTCCGGTCAACTCCTGAACTAAACGTCGACTGAAACTAAGGTGCTACTCGTACAGGTGTGAAGACCTGGACATCTTCTTTCCTCAAGCTTCAACACTTCTCTGTGGAGGAAACTGGCTCGGATTTCAGGACACCTTACTCAGCCCTAATGGAGAGGGTCTTCCAGAACTCTGGAAGCTCCTCCACACGGACCCAAGATGTGTCAGCAACCATCTGCTCTGCCCACCTCTGCGAAACTTCCTGGAACCCAGGCTGTAGCCATCTCCCCCCGCCTTCATCACCACACTTTAGGCAGCGGCAGAAGCTGACATCTGCCTCGTTATTCAGCCTCAGTTCTGAATTGTGTGGATCTTGCGAATTCTCGCAACAGTGTCCCACTGGGGCGCAAAGAAACTTGTGGGTTTATCGGCAATGTAACTGTTTGAGTTCGGGCCACTACACGGAATTGCACCGCACTTGGATCACACTTCCCATCGTGACGATGTCCTGTTGATGTACATTCTGTTGCATTGAGCAGTGCCACTGAGTGGGGTCTCCACAAGCAAGACAAAAAGCTGGGTGGTGCACCCGTCGTCGTAGATCTGAGCGTCTTGGGCTTGTTGCGTTCACGTTTTGGCACATTGGGCTTTAATGGGTGTTTCAACAATACAATTCCGCCGTACCGCACCGAACCGTTACCGTTCCGCACCGAACCGTGCAGGAAGCTTACCGTACCGCACCGATCACTTGCTACTCGTCCAGCCGGGAGCTGCCTCCTGCGGGCAGTTCTCCACCAAGTGGCCCTGGCGTCTACACCTGCAGCGAGGAGAAGAAATGACAGGCAGCTCGTTCAGGACTTTATGGATTGAGGGGTTTGCAGTTTCAGAACTCATGGGCAAGCGATACACAGAGATATGCAATTGCTGATTTCCCTTCCACCACTGAAGCTCCCAACGAGCGCAACAATATCTTGCAAGTGACGGACTTTTGAAAGCTGAGGAAGTGATCCAGCCCCGGCCTGCTGCATACCAGTTGCCGGGCACGACACTCAGAGACCTCATGACCCTGCTCTGAACAAACCTTGGTTCCACCAAGGTTGGGTCGCTTTGGGGGCTGCTTGGGGCTTCCGAATGCAAGGCTCGCAAGAGTACGGTTGAGGGTTTAGGGTTTAGGGTTTAGGGTTTGGGGTTTAGGGTTTTCGGACGTAAGGGCCGCTGTGCATAGGAGTTCAATAAAAAGAGCTCGGGTGAACCTTTGATGTAGACCTGACCCGAGCGCCCCCAATTGGAAACTCAACTTGAACTCGTGGGACTTGTCAATCTCTGTGAATTGTGAATGAAACGTCCCCAACCGCTTGGATTTGCGGCCCATAGTGTGTTTTGTCAGGGGCAGAGAATCAAGTGGCGTGAAGTGACATTCGTCTTTATTAAGTCGTAAATAGTTTGCCAATGGCTGAGCTTCATGCGAAGCACCGCTTGAAGACACAATCCTGGCTTTCGTGGTCCAGCCTCGTGTGTGACTGCAGGGTCACGACGGAAGGAGAAAAACCAAACCAGCACAACAGCAGCGACTAACATCATAACACAAGCACCAACCCCGCCATTGAACTTCCATCCCGTCAACTCCAGAATCGCAAGCCCCGGTTGTGAACTCCGAAAGGCTGAGATCCGTAAAGCTTCAGCCAAGCACTAACTACCACTACATGTCCTTAAGCAGGAGTCATGGCTTGAGCCTGAGCCTGTAATCGCAAACTTTGAAAGCCTCCCCAGGATGTCAAGACCCTTCACCCCTACGCTTCGTCGACATCGACAACACCAGGATTGATAAGGAGAGCTCAGAGAAAGCTCCCATGTTTGCACCCAGCAGAGATTCATCTTCACACATCCTGCAGCTCAAAACTAGCTGAAACCTTCTCAAAGGAGTCAATGCTGAAGTAGGCTTCCGCGCTTGCCACAAGCCCAGCAGCCGATGATTACTTTGTCGGCCATGACATCCTCGTCGGGGGGATTGGCAATTTCGGTTGGCTACGCCAGGTTACAGTTTGGCAAGTCTGATCAGATTGGGGATTGGAAGGGATAGAAGCCCCACACTTATACTATCCGCTGTCGAAAGTTGGCAACTGCCTGATAGGTGCATATCAGGTTCCCGGGAAATTGTGGGTGCATACTTGGTGCATGAACTGTTGCATCTCCAATACAACGATGGGCGACGGGGGTGCTGCGGGCAACGTGCTCAGTCCCAACGGAAAAGCCCTGAGCTCACCCAACCCCCGCTAGCCCAAGCCCGAAACGACCCAATGTTGGCCTCCGAGTATTTGAGCCCGCAAATCTACCGACTCAACAAAACAGCCTTGAAGCTGATGCTTGCGGCGACTCTCTAAACCCACACACTTAGGCCGTAAACCCACAAGAAAATTCAGACGGACTGCACAAGGAACAGCCATCCTTTTTACAGAGTGAGCAGCTGAACCCTACATCGTCCTAAGGTCGTCCTACCTCCTCCTACATCGTGCTACACCCTAAATGCCCTATTCATTCTATTCCGCCTCTCTTTTGACCCTCCATGACCCTCCCAGACGGAGCTGCGCCTCGGAACGCTCCTCCGCACCGAAGTAGCGCTTGCCCGCGCCTGAGCAAAGTGGCTCTCATCCGGTTTCTGTTGGGTCTCAGAGTCTCATTAGAAAGGCTTCGAAGCCAATCGAAGACTCGGCTGGAGGTTCAGGAGCTTCACTGCAGCTCTGCTGCAGCGAAGCTGTCTAACTGCCCTAAACCCTGAACCCTAAACCGTAAACCCTAAACCCCAAACCCTAAACCCTAAACCCGAAACCGTTTTGTTTGCAGAGCGTTGTTCAGGCCAGCGCTCACCCTCAGACAGTTTCACCTCAGGACATGCTTCTTCATGGCAGCTGGGAGGAGACAAGGGCCTCGACCTCCACCGCAAGGAAATAGCAATCAAGAACACTACCAGGGTGTAGGGTTTAGGGTTTAGCGTATAGGGTTTAGGGTTTAGGGTTTAGGGTTTAGGGCTTTCAAGCTCAAACCTGGAATCTTAAGCAACCTTACAGTCTCGTGCACGCTCACGCCCGGGGCTTGGCCTTTCTTGTGGCCCTTCTTCTTTTTCGACACCAGGGCCTCACCAGCATAACAGCATCGCCAGGAAATTATCAGATATTTCTTCAGAGGTTGCTTGAAGCCGCATATCAGATATTCTCAGAGGTTGCTTGAGACCCCAAACCCCTAAGCCTCCTGCTGCAAGCCCCTTGGCCAATGAAAGCCCAAGATGCCCCCCCCCCCCCCCCGCCGAAATGCAACGATGTCCCGCTTCCTATCTTATGCCATCTTCCGATCTTGATCTGAAATAGCTTTTCTGACATGTGGGGAGGGGAGGGGAGGGGGGGACGCTGAGCAACGGTTGTGATGGAACGGTGCTCCTGACTGTCTGATTGGGTGAACGGGCAAATGGGCTAAATTGGTTCATGGCCTCTACAACCTGCTGTTGATAAACACTGAGCGTGGGGGGGGGGGGGTTGTTAATCATCACTTCTGTTTTTTCAGCATCGTCACACCTATGCTGAGATTAACATCCGGTTCGGCCTCAGGGTGGCCCACCAGGTAGCGCGACAGGCTAGGCACATACTGCGGGAAGGCCTCATGTGCTTCAAGACCCACCAAACATGGATTTCTATTTTTCTATTTGTTGCGGGTGTGTTGGTTCTGCGACAGCTGACTGTGCTGGAGATTCGAGAAGTGGGCTCATGGATCTAGACTTGCTGGGTTGATTCGTGGGTTTAGGGTTTGAGCATCAGGGTGCAGTACAGATAGCACATGATAGCACAGATTGCAGCTGTGCTCGTGATATGGGACTCAGGGCCGCGGGAGCGGATGCGCAGTGATGCGATTGACCCCGGGGCTTTTTTGCGGAATGCTCTGCTTTCGCTGTAGGTGTTGGGCTTTGTGCAACTTGAGGGGCAGGCCGAGGCCTGGGGAGGCCCGTCAGACGGCTTAGGGTTTAGGGTTTAGGGTTTATAGGGTATAGGGTATATATAGGGTATAGGGTATAGGGTTTAGGGTTTAGGGTTTAGGTTCATCGCGACTTCCCGCCATAAGCCCCCCATCGTATCATGGAACCAAAAGCTCGCAGCTTTCCGGGCCGTGTCTGACATGGACAGGACGGCTTTCCTTACAAAACCTGGCCCTGAACCTAAACCCTAAACCCTAAACCGTGACCGAAGTGACTCCCGAACCTCGGACCTTTGTCCTGTGCCCTAGCTGCTGCATGGACTCCTACAGACCCCGATTTTGCGCAACACTTCCCACCGCGATGCCTGTGAACACACATAGCAAACTGCGAACTACGTGCGACGGCTTGTGCAACACAAGCTTGTGCGACCGGTGTTTTTACACCGACCGATGCTCTGCCTAAGTCGAGTCGTAGGCTACCGCAAAGAGAAATCCCCGGAAGAGACCCCGCATCAAATTCCGACGAATCTGTATTTCGACACATCTCCGTAAACGAAAAACATCTCTGCAAAAGGCTGTGCGGTTCCATAACAAACTCTCACAGCTCGCCTGCCGAATTTCTTCAAATGCTCAACTTCTGCCCAAAAAACCAAGTCCCAACTCTTCACCGCCCCTCGTCCTTCGCCTCGCCTCAACACAGCAGTTCCCAAAGCCTACACCCTTCAAGCCAACTCAGCAAACTAGGCCCCCGCGATGTCCAGCTCTGCATCGCCCCCAGTGAGGCCTGAACTGTCAGATTTTTGGGGGTGGAGCTCTACAGGGCTTCTGCTGTTCAGGAGTAAGGGGCTGAGAATTAAGGCTCTTCTGAACCCAAAGCCTTTCTCAAGGGGATGGCTACTGGCTGCAGCCTGCATCTTTAAGGTATGAGGATATCCCTGTCACATGTGATCCATGCTCAATGTCTTCTATCGGAAAGGTCAAGCCTGAACCTGCCAAGCAAATTGACCAGCATGCTTCCAAGACGACGTGAACCGAGCACAAAGCTTGAGAGGCCCATGAATGGCATGGCACAACTCGCAAACGGACATTTACGACAGACACAACGATTCCAGAACCAGGCATGCAGTTGTCGTGTTGGAGCTCTTCTTGGTGCTCTTGTCAGTTGCTCAAGATGCAGGACTGAATCTGGGATGTTCCCCATTATGTTTCTGACACTCCTTAACAGGGATTATAATCGGGGTTACTATAGTCCCTATACCTACTAAGGACTGTTCGTACAAGGGGGGAACACCCCAAGACTGAATCACCAAATCGAGCTCCAGGGTGACCGGGCCATCCAGAAAAGTAGCACACACCTCCGCATCCTCTGCTATCTTTGGGTCGTGCGCCTTCGCTACCAGGGAGGCTGGGGGCTTCAGATTCGCAGATCACCGCGCAGGGTTTATGGCTTGAGTCTGTGGGGGTTGCTTTTGAACATTTTGTTGCGACGCCGAGACATTCAGCATTGGAAAAGGAGACTAGGTATGGTGACCGTGTAAGTGTTGGATTCCTGATCGATAATAATGGGGGTTTTTTGATAACTGTCTCAGACGATGCCGGTACGCACAGCATTGGAAAGTTCAGTTGCTGGAAAGCCGACGCGATTGGGGAATGCAGGCATTGGGGTCGGTTCGGGAAAAACGTCGCTGTTGTGCCTCTGTGTACCTTGGCCCTCTGCATCATAGGCAGTCGAGCTTTCCAAATTAGAGTCAATATCCACACGTACACCCTGGTACGGGTCCTTGGGCGAGGTTTCCTGCTTAAGCGGCTTAAGGTGTGCGAAGCTTTGGATTTCCTAGCATTTCCTGAACCAAAGACTTTCAACTACCCCAATCACACACCGAGCAAGTGGACAACAAAGGCAACGGAACTACCTCATCAGAACCCAACACGGCGGTCCCTCAAGCCATGACCAAAAGCATTAATCAGGTCGAGGGGCTTGGGGTAGTTCGGGTTCAGGACATCGGGTCTTGTCACTGCAGCTGCGCGCTCTTGGATTTTCTCATACTGTTTTCGAAGGATCCACAGGGACCCTCCACGCCTCAACTTTCAACCCCTCACGATGACGGCGGCCTCGAGGCCGTCACCACGCAACCAGGCTGGTTCCTGCAGGGTAACACGCTCAGCTGAGGGGCTAAAGGTGCGCAGGGGGCGCGGACGCAGCCGGGCTTTCGGAGGGAAACTGCTTCAGAGCATGGCTTGGCAAGAGCTCTGCTATCCTTGGCTTCTTACTGCCGCCGCTGGAAACCATGGGCCCTTAACTCGCAACCCTGAACAACCCTCGCAAGCCCAGCCTCTTGAAGCCCAAAACCGTCAAGCGAACAAGAGCGGCAGCTGGGGCCCCCGGCAGCCTCGTCGTCGCTCATTGGCTCCAGCTCGGCCTAACAGTTTGCAATCGGGTTCAGCCCCTACACGCCACACAGATGCAAGGCTGAAGTCGTTGTGACCCCCCGCGCTTTGCAGCGAAGGCGCCGCCCATCAGTCAAATCCCAAAGTTCAGGAACATTTGCTTGTTCTTGCTTTGTCCTAGTTTGTTCCATTGTCTTTGCTGCCAATTTGCTGTATGCGTTTTGAATTTTAACCATGTGTGGTTTACTAACTTCTGTTTATGTGATGTTCCTTTTATGCGCAGAACCCGTGAACAAACACGTCTCCAAACATAACATCCCGCGCAAAAAGGATCTGCACAAGACACAGCAGAACAATACGCAAATCATACACTATCAACATCAGGCCCCTTTTAGCGGGGGAGAGGGGGGCACCTCGCCACCCGCACAGAAACAGTAAACAGTAACCCCACCCCCCCACCCCCCACACTCCTGGGAAGCTACCGCCTTAGGCGGATAACTTCCTTAGAGCTCTCTCAAAGGCTAGCTTTCGTGATAAGGTGATAAGGTGATAAGTGTAGCCTCCTGAGGTTCTGTGACAGGTTAGCACTGAAAGTCATCAGGTCCCAAAGCAGTTAGATCCGTTTCGCAGCAAGACCCACAAAAAGGGCTCCGTTCGGCAAGCGCAGGTGCCTGAAAGTCTTTCAAGTCTGGCGCGACGTCTTCGTCCTGCATGAATATCTGTTGTCGATACTGAATTGATACACGGGCCTTGCCCAAGCCACTGAAAATACTCAAACAGTTGCCAACCTCAGGGGAAGAGTAGCAGTTGACTAGGAATGTCTTTGAGCCACCCTGAGCCCTTGCAACCATTCGGCAAGTTACCAACCCTCACTCCGATAGGCTCTCGTCTCAAAACAACTCCAGAAATTCTGAACCGTTCTATCCATGAAAGCTGGGTGAAGGAACCCCAACCGCGGCCCCAAGTTCTCGCCTGATTTGCTTCGGACGGCGCGCGTGTGAGCTCAGAGCTCCGTTCTCCTTTACCGAAGCGAGGCTTCGCCAGGGAGGTGGACAGCTTGAGACTTGGTCAGGCTAATACGGGGGGGGGCCTGAATCATTAGAATAAGGTTTTGGGGGCTCTTGCGGCATACTTATGAAGGGATCCTGAGGGAAGACTAATCGTCACTATTCTGACCCAACACCCCTGGTAAGAGTGTAAGCCTTAAGGTAAATTAACTCTGAGGAGTCCCTGTATGCACAGCGCATGGCCCAACAGCAAGGCCTTGCGATCCAAATCATTTCCTGTCTAGGAGGCGTCCCCTGCTTCAAAGAACAGAACTCGAGGAACTGAGCCTCGACTTTAGACATGCCTGTTAAACCATCACGCTGAGGGGCAGCTTATATCCCACCCCTTCTAGACTGGGGTCCGCCCTCATGTACTCTGCCACAGAAGCAAGTGCTCTAGAAACACAAGAGCAAGTTGCGGGCGCCTGGCTCCGGTTACATGATGCGGCCTTATGTCTGGGGATCTTGTCTCCTGGATCTGTTTTGGGAGTCCCATCTAGAAGACGGCCCGATGCTTGGCACATAAGATTTTGAGAAAGGTAATATAGGGGCCTTAATAATTCGAACAGGGTTTTGGGGGTTGTTTGATATAACTAAATACAAAGGGACCATAAGAGAATGCTATTAGCAATTATTCCGACCCCTATAGTACATCGTGAAGACACAGGGCTCAAGCACGCACGTTTTGACAACGCGGCGGGTCATTGGCGAAAACAGTATTTCTTCGTCACAGGAGACTGGAGAAGGAAACCCTGCGAGGGGCTCTTGTAAAGAGGCGTGCTTTGTCTCGTGAATAAGTAGGGCCTGATAAGGGAGATGCTTGGAGTTGTGGTGCTGTATAATTGACATAGTGCGTAGTTCGCCAAAGACATACCATAAAGATTTCTGCGCTCTCCGACCTTATCTTGAATCCTCGGAACTCCAGAATAGGTCCGTTATCTTATTCGAAGCTCTCCCTTTAGAATCTTTAAAAACCCGAAAAGCAGCATCACACGAGGTTCTAAGCCCCAAGGCATTGGGCTGCGCGAATTTCCTTTACCTCTTGGCGCTTCAAGCGCCGGGTACATGAGCAGGAAACACCGGGCAGTTGTGAAAACAATGCTTCGGGGCTTCTGTTTTAAGTCACCCTCCAAGGCACCCCTGAAAGAACAACCTCCAAACCCAAGCCTCAGGTGGATCATGCTTTGCGGAAGTGAATCACGAGGACGCGTTGCGCGTGTTTGGGGGTCACACGATTTGTTCGTGGGACGGCTCTGAGCACAAAGGCTATGCCAAGGGGATACTGCAGGCGTTGAACGCACACAACTTGAGTCTCGGTCCAGGTTTGTCTGGCGTACTCTTTCCGTCTCTGTTGTGTCTAAATGACGTAAGCTTTGGGTGAACAGTGGTTTCGCATATGCTCATGCCAGTATTACATGCTGACGCACGCGTGCTCGACCTGTGAAAAACTTGATGCTCCCGGACCTGCAATAACAGTTTGATTGTGGATAGTTTGATGTGGGTCTCCCAGCCGCAGCCCAATTGCAACGGCCTTAGTCCCGGCACTGCATGTTGACATAAACTGACTTGTGAAAAATGGCTTGGGTCTGAATTGCCGGGGGGGGGGGGGGGGGGGCGAACACGTGTCAACCCAACCGAACACAGCTCCAGAACTGTCGCATTTCTTTTGGCACACGGCTGCGACAATTGCAAATTCTGCAAGTTTAGGTCCGGCAAGCGCCAAAGCATACAAATAGACTGGGCACTGAAGCAAATATAGCCCCCTTTGCCACGAGAAAGCCAAAACAACGCCAACCCATCTGGCGCATGCCATGCGCTTCTTGTGTCAACCTGCAGTGCTGGGGCTCAAAGCATCGTCAACCCCATCGGTCTGCACAACTAACCAAAGCAAGAATCAAACAGAGTCGCAGGTAAACGTGCCATGAAACTTGAACTTTGGCGTGTGCATGCCACAAGCTATGCCACACCAGGCATTAAAATCCCAATCTTTCAGGTCTAAGCGAAATCGACAAGCCCCCAGATTTCCGAAAAATCGCAAGAGAATCCGCCGAAGCCTCGGGCCATGTGATTGAAAGAGACAAAAAAAGAAGAAAGGCGAAGAAAAGAGGGAGAGAGGGAGAGAGCGAGAGAGGGAGAGAGCGAGAGAGGGGGGAGAGAGCTGGCCAAGTGACCGACCCGCGCATAAGAAAACGAACCCGCGCCCCAGCTTCGTGGGCTTGTGTTATTTCGCCTCGAGCCTGGAAATGAAGGCATCCGTGTCGAAACAACAACCCGAACCCCACAATGTTGGTTGGGCTTCTTGGGCTCTTCATGGCTTCAATCCAGCAGCTGCCCAGAGGAGTGAACCGATGTCAGATCGAGCGGGCCTTCCGCCGCGGCAGTTTGCTCCGAAGCCGCAAGACTTCTACGTACGGTTGACATCTGAATCCCCCCCGGAACCCAGAAAGCCACTCATCCCGGCACCTGGTCCGAAACCCATCAAGAGCAAGAATGTTGAAGACTCCGACATTCGGAATTGGCTCCGGTCATGCGTTGTGCTGCGCAGTACTGAGAAGCCGAGTTTTAATGCTCGGGGGCAATGCTTGGGGGGCGTTTTGGGTGTTAAAATATAGTGGATTGTGAGCGCGCTCCCTGTACCAAGGCCAGGTCTTAGGATTCCAGAGCACACTTAACCCAGAACATCCCAGAAATCTCCAGAACTACGCGGTAATTACGCCCAATCAAGGCCAGAACTGGCCTATACACATGAGGTATCAAGAGGTCCCCCGCCGCGACCGAACGCCTGCTCGCAGACGTGACTGGACATGCTGCCACTGGAGCACGCAAACTTGGAGGGATGGCGTTCGGGATGTTAATCCCGAGCTGGTCTTTGTCCGCCAGGGCCCCCAAGATGCCCACAGCTCTTGCTGACGCAACTCCGAATTGTTGTGGGTCATGGTCCCGCGATGTCCTGCGCCTAGACTAGACCAAACCAAACGATTCAAAGTGGTTTACGACCGGGTGCCGTCAGCCCTGTATCCAAGACAGGCGACTGCACTGCGCCTCCAAGAAAAGTGCAGCAAATGGGAAAAGGTTCAAACACCAAAAAGCAGCGACACCTCCCGGCAACAGGATCTTTGTGGTCTAGCGAGCACCGAGAAAAGAGCTTCTTTAGGGTTTAGGGTTTAGGGTTTAGGGCTTAGGGTTTAGTGAGGGTTTAGGGTTTAGGGTTGAGGGTTTTCCATGGATACGAGGTATATCAGGTAGAGGGGTTGAACAATTAGGTTCGGGGCCAGTCACGAACCCGGAAATGCAAACACCAAGTCGCATTCACGCTAGCTGCGCCTTGTATGAAAGGCGCGTCTAGAGTCTACACAAACGGCAAAAAATTTAAGGAATACTCTAGGCCTATACGTCTACAGTTGAAAGCCTCAAACCTTGTTCCATCTACAGCCCAGGACAATGGCAGGAACAATCGAACAATCGAACACGTCAGAAGCCGCAACCCATGCCGTCAGGGACAAAGTCGTCCATGTCGAACCAGTCCTGGGCATTTCGAGGAGGGGAATTAAAGCCCAAGCCCTGGCCCTGTGTAGCCCTCAAAACAGGTAAACAGGGCTTGGGGTTGGGGTTAAGAGCGGGCTGGCTTCGAAGAGCGGGCGCTAGGAAACTACGTAGAACAAACTGCGTGAGAACATGCCTGGACCGGCTCATGCAACACCCTCAAGATTCTGTGCTGTAATTGTGTATTTTACGGGTTTCATTTTCTTTGTTGGGGGGGGAGGCTTTTGAAGCAATGCCTCCCCCCCCCCTTCAAGCAGGCCAAGCGAGACCTGGAGCACATTCCCGATTGCATCTCATGCATGCACTCAAATGAACCGGTGGCTCCAAAGGGGCTCCTTATCAGCAAAAGAACAATCTGCGAAGACTTGACCCGAAGTGTGCTGAATCCCAAGCCCACAGCCCACAGCACACAGCCGGACGTGCAGGCTGAAGGACGGAATCTTGGGTAGTTCCATGGGCCCTTAACATCCCTTAACATGGTCCCTAACCTCCTTTAAAGGGTTCTGATGTAAGAGCCCTTCATTTGTACAAGGCATAGATGGGGCGCCAAGTGACACTATCTGAATCCTCAGCTTCGTCGAGCTTGTTTTTCTGTAGAACCTGGGCGAGCGTCCCAGAACTTCGGGCACAGGTTGAGCTGGGATGCTCCCCCTGGTGCTAACAGTCCTTAATAGGGAGTATAGTACAGTCCTTAATAGGGATTCTAGTACGCCCTATTCTCATTCCTATTAAGGACAGTCTAGGGGCAAACATCCCAATTCCCAGCGCTTTAGGGGTAGCATTACGGGTGGATGGGTGGGCGAAGCATGAACCGGCTGTCTTTCGCCAGACGAGATGGACCAGGCCCTACTCACCCTCCCCGAAACGATGGATCTTCCCAATCCAATATATAAAAAAAACCAACGAACTTCCAACTTCATCGCAGGCCGTGCGCGGGTGCTCGCACGAGAACTTTTTTAGTAAAAACTCCAGATGCCCTTCCGGAAGAATCTGGAACCCACGGACTCAGAAGACTGGAGACCTACGGCCTCCTAAGTCGATGCTGTCGCCCCGGGCCTGAAGCTTCTTGTACAGCTTCACCACCGTGCTATCTGGATTCACCGCATGGTAGAACTCGCCGTCTACCTCTTGCCATGCTTAGAGCTTCGAAAAGCGTTCCGCCTTTGCGGAGAAACTTCAGGACAGGAGAAACATGTCAGGGCTTGGAGAGCGCTCCATGGAGCCTTGATCCTTGGATTGAAGAGCATATGGGATATGGGGTACCCTTTTATATACACAGTAGAATCCTTGTTGTAGGAACTCCCCCAGAAGGGTCCGCGGAAACCCCCATGTGTAGTCCAGCGGCGGGGCCCTCCTTTCTCATTGTGAGGTGCCCGTCCGAACGCGCAAATTTATGAAGGTCTTTTGATGAGTATGCAGCCACTCAATGGGCCATGATGGATCTAGCGGAGCAATGGTCAGAGGTCTGCCAATAATGCCCCTTACCCCTCTGCTCTCCCCCGGCCCTTCATTCTTTGAGTCCCCTGTTGCGGCCGTGCTGCCCTGTCTTTCCACCCGCACTGTTGGCAGCTTTCGCTGGCATAATATGGAGTAGGCAAGCCCCCAAACAAGCATTGTTAGCATAGCCAGAGAGGTCCATCGATTGCAACTCTTCCGAAAGCGGCAGGCCTCAAAATAGATGTTCATGCCGTCCTCGTTCTTGAAGTACCTGGGAAAGCAAATTTGGTTCCGGGCATGGAGAGTGGGAATGGGGGGAGTGCGAGAGGGGACTGTTCTTCCATTTCATTGCTTCCAGGCCCGAGCCAAAACAGCTATGACAGAAACAGAACGGAGCCAGCCCTGAACCCTCAAATCGCCACCAGGGAAACATACGCAAAAGTTTGGGGTAGAACGCCAAGTGTGGTATGAGACGTATAGGAGTTATTTGGAGGTTTACGAACATACGGGACCCCTAATTCTGAACCCCAAATGGTCGGATCCACTTGTGGTAAGGTACCCCGAATATCGTAAACCCCCATTTGCATGTCAACGTGCGTGCAAGTCAGGTGCAAGGACCTGGTCCTAAGCCCGGGGTCATACTTCACTGTAATTATTAATACCATTACTACTAGTATTATTGTTACTACTGGTATGATTATCATTATTCTTCTTATTCTGATTCTTACAAAAGCCACCCTCGGGTGCAACAATGGGTGGGGGCTAATCCAAGCAGATGTGGAATGAGGTCTGCACTCGAGGAAGTAAGATCCGGCTTGGCAAACTCTTCTGGCCTGTACGAGTTCCGGCGCAGTCGGGGCTACGGGACGTGGACAAGTGTAGGCTTTGGCTGTGGGCCGTGAGCAGTGGGCCGTGTGGGCAAGTCGAATGCTCAGGGATTGCGTTTGGCCAACGAGTTTCTACTCTCCAAATGCCTCGCTACCCGAACTCTGGGTTGAGCCATTGCAAGCAACTACACTGGCGAACGAATTTTGTGATAAAATAGGGTCAGCTATAGTAAATATAGTGCTGATACAAAGACCAGGGGACCGGAGGACCAACCCTACCAAGGGACCGAGCCTCCTTTCGGACCCACAAACTATCGAATCTCCTAAACCCTATATAAAACAAACCCTATAATACACTAAGCCCTATAAACCCTCTAAACCCTGTAAACCCTGTAAACCCTATAAACCCTATAAACCCTATAAACCCTATAAACCCGAAACCTTATAAACCCTCTAAACCCTAAAGGCCCTAAATCCTAAAGTCCGGGAGCAAAAGTCTGGAATTGTGGGGTTTGAAGTTTAGGGCTGGGTCCCTTTACAGTGCTGCCAGGTACAAGAAAACATGCACTGTCACAAGCTTGGCCTTCTTTTTGGGACCGATAAGTATAGTCGGACTAGTTGTTGGCGATGCTGCGCGACTGTAACGGGCACGGCAATCTTGCGACTTTCCTGAATGCGCAAAATGAACGTTTCCATCGTCCATAACCTAAACATGCACTGGCCTTCTAGCACATTCTACCTGACCCCAACACAGTAACACAGATTGCCGGGAGGAACCGCTCAATGGCCTAAACAAGTGAAACAAGGAACCATTGGAAACATCCATAAACACGGACCCACAACCCTGGAACCTCAGCCCTTATCGCTGGACCTGGTGGACGAGGTTGTCCAAAGCGATGTTCGCGATCACGGGCCTGGAGCGGATCGGTCCGAATGCCGGTGCTGAGGGCTTTGTGGCTTCTGAGGTCTGGCTTTAGAAGCTTGGGGCCTCGGGTTTTTGGAGTGGGCTGGAGTGGCGTGTTACTGTTAGCAATGCCTGGATAAGCAACGTGCAACCAAGTCTTGTGGGCTCCGCGTTTTGGTTACCTGGGTGTTTTGCGGTTGGTTACCTGCGCGTTTTGCGTGGGAGCATCTGCACTTTGGGCCTCCTTAATGGGTTCGGTGGTTGGGCTGCGCATGGTGGTTACCTGAGCGTTTTGCGTGGGAGGGCTGCTTCCTACGAGCCCTGTCGAAACTTGGGCTGAAGGCCCCGCCCAATTTGCAAGGCACTTTGAAACCCACAGAAACACCTGCAACACACACACACACACACACAAACACACAGACACACACACACACACACACACACACACACACACACACACACACACACACACACACACACACACACACACACACACACACACACACACACACACACCCCCGCACACACACACACACACACACACACACACACACACACACACACACACACACACACACACACACACACACACACACACACACACACACACAGAGAGACAAGATATGGAAAAAACAAAACTCACAGAGTGAACTATTCCTGGACCTTAACACTGCCTTGCGCCCTAAGCTCTCCCACTGTTTAGGCCCGTGGCAGAGTTACCACCTCCAGCTTACCATCGCCCGGGTCCTCCGCAAGTTTGGGAACTTGAAACCCATCCAAACACAACACATGTAAACCCAGGAAAAAAAAAACGCCAAAACCCTAAACCCAAAACCCTAAGTGGTCGGACGTTTTGTCCGGGAAAGGACTCGCAGAAGGAGAAGCGAAAGCAGACGACAGGGCCACCAAACACCCACGCAACAGAGGGGAGGGGAAGTTGCCTCTCCCAAGTGCGAAAGCAAAAATACATATTGTATATCTTTACTTTGGGTTATCTTATGTTGTGCTTTTTCAGATTATGCTATATTAGCTTATGTTGAAGCATATGATGCTGTATTACATGGCCCTTGCTTGGGGGGGGGGGAGTTGCTGGTAACGTTTCCGGGTCTCTCGCCGGGCATCTGGGAAAAACGTGCAAACCCACCCTCCAATCCGTGTAACAAAAAAAGACATGAAAGAGACAGAGAACTAAAGGATGAATGTCTAGGTCTTTGTGTGGGCAAAACACACAAGCTAAAATGTCACAAAGCCGGGGGGGGGGGGGAGGGGTTCTCCAGGTAACATTTCCGACCCTCCAAAATGTTTCCACGAAACCATCGGAAACTGACGCAGCGCCCACCCCCCCTTGGAAACATGTCTTAAAGCAGGGCCATTGTAAAACATTATCTTTCTTTTATATTCTACATGTGTACATTGTATATATATATGTATTCATCCACCAAAAGCACTTGAAAAATCAACATGAATGATGAAAACACTGGCTCCCCTGTCCAGGAGAGCCTCAAGCTGGTCCCGTCGCAAAATGTTTCTTGACATGAGTTGCCGTGGAAGATGAAGCCTGAGCCGTGACTTCGGGTCCTGCTCGTCACTCAGCGACCCTGAGGGAGGTGGTGGGTCCACTCCCACATCACACTCCTGGCATGCACAAAACTGAGAGACGTTCAGAGCCTCCGAGCTTGAAACTGTCATCAGCTCGTGCGTTCTGAGGATGACACGTGCTCGAGTTGGGGTTTCAGGTTGGGGGTTGCTCAGCACGTAGCTTAGGGGCGGCTTGGGGAGAGAAAGCAGGGAAACAACGGCTCACCGGGACCAAGACATCGCTGTCATCGTGACCATGATCATCATCAGCAGCAGCAGCAGCAGCAGCAGCAGCAGCAGCGGCGTCATCATCATCATCATCATCACCACCACCATCAGCATCAGATCATCACCATCATCACCATCGTCATCCTCATCATCCTCATCACATGTGCTCTCCTATCTTCATCCGTCAAAACAGTCTGCTGGATCTCCACTACCCCTCAGAGTCACTCGTAGGAGCCAATGACAACATGATATGCATAGCATAACATGGAGAACCTGCACCCTCGAACTCAAAAAACGCTGCTCTCCACGGGCAATCTGCGGCCAGACGACGCTCTGCCACAGGTGCGCCTGGGTCATGGCCGTAACCCTCAAACTTGAATCGCTCAACCCTAAATTAAAGCTTTTAGCCTGGCTCTTAGCCTTAAAAATCTTCCAGCCCAAAGATCTCCAAAATCCAGAACCGCGAGGAAACATGGAGGGCTGGAGGGATCACCACCTCTTTTTCCAAGGGGGGGTGGAGAAGGGATTGAAGGGGCCAGAAATTCGCGGGACCAAGTTGCGCTGAACTATCGGGTTTTGAGGTGGGGTTTTGAGGTCGGACTGGAGATCTTGCCAACCTGAGCATCTTCCAACCATCCCAGTACAACCACATCAATCTTGTGCAAACCGTGCGCCTTTCCCCCAGCATACGAGTTGATGTTGAGGAACATGAGGCTCTCAGGGTTGCCAATGAGCTGCGGCCTGGGATCCGCAACCGCACGACTTGACACCCCCTTTCCGCATGAACGTACCTGAGAAGAATCCTGAACGTGTCGCTGCTGTACTTCGCAGCCCGTGTCCACACCAAGCGCACGCGTGTACACCTGCTAGTACAAGATTCCCCTCACTTGTTGATCGCACCAAGATTCTCGAGTGCATCAACGCAAGGAAAGCTACGTCCAGCAGCATTGCCACATGCAAGCTTACTGGAATCAAATTCTTCACTTTGTGCGCTGTATCATCCAAGTACGCTACGCAAGCCGGGGCCCCGTGCCCTGCTTGGTGCTCTGAGCTGAGCCATTGCCACCAAAGAAAAACTTGTGGACCCGACCCTTTCTCTTCCTGTCTCTACCCTCCCTCCTCTCCCCCCTAAACCCTAAACCCTAAACCCTCAACCCCCTCTGAGAGCTCGGGCTCTCCAGCATCACCTTCGCTGTCGAGAATGAGATTCCTCAGCGGCTTTGGACGTTGACAGTTGCGGTTGTTGGACCTTACAGCGCCACTCCCTCACTCAAGAGTGCTTCGTGGTCCAAGCTGCACATACAAACGCTGTGCAGCTTGGACCAAGACACCCAGCCGAGCAATCTAAGCCCCGAAAAACCTCTGCCCCCCAAACATCTCACGGCACCAGGGCGCCGTTTCAAGCGCAAAGAGGCTTTTGATTTTTGGAGAGCTTCTGAGTCCATTCATGAGGTTTCGCGGGAGCCCGGGCGGCCTAGCCGACTGTTGGATTCGCATGCGAACTTCCAGGTCCCAGTTGAATGGCATGACAGGTACTAAGCTAAGTTCAAATCATATATATATATGGCCCCCAAGGATGTTCGTCGGTTTTGGACTCCAGGTGGTCGACAAACTCGACTAGCTCAGCTTCGCACGCGTTGTCTTTTCTGTCTCCCTTGTACAGGTTGGCCACGAGGTTGCCGACATGCTGGACGCCCCAGCACCTGCGGTAGGACAAGAGTGTGACAACAGCTTGTTGAGAAGATCTCTTACTTCGCCAAGTTGGGGCTTCAGACACTGACATGTCATGACAGAGTGCGCTGCTTCAACTCTACAACCCCGAAAGCCAAAATTCATAAGTCCCAACCGAACCTCCAAACATGGCATGTACCGATTACCGCCCAATCAGTCACAACGAGAATTGGTGTTCTACGTTTGTTGATATTGACCTCACAGGATTCGTTGCTTTCGAGTTATCCTGCAGGTGCTGGAGAGAGACAAAAAATGGCCCCCCGCCCCCATATGCGTTTAGGGATTGTGGGCCTGTCGTAGGATTGGGAGGCATGCTTGGGCTTACATGCTTGAAGAAGTTTTGCCACATAACCCCAAAGCCCAGACAGATGGCCTCAGCTCCTGAACAAAGCCGGCGGCACCTGGGCGTCTAGTGTTTTTTCTAGCTTTTTGGGGCTTAGGGTTAGGGTTTAGGGTTGGGATCGCAGGCATTCATTGGGGACTCCCACAAACGACTCACGGGGATCCTGATGTTGCGAGCAAATTCAAGCGTTTATACGGTCTGGGGGGCACACGCAGCGTTGTCTTAAGACACTTGCCTGCAATACTATGGCCTGGGTTACGCCACTTTGAAGCGGCAAAAACTTTCGTGGCTTCACAGCCCCTCACAGCCCCTCACAGCCCTACCATTCGGGGTTGATGGGCTTGGAGAGCTTTCCAAGATCTTTCCTCCATGAACTCTTCAAGGAATGCCCCCGCACGAAGCAAGCAACTCGAGCCCGAAGCACCTGAGGAACCTGAGGAACCTGAGGAACCTGAGGATGCCCCTCTCAGGGGCTTTGGGTTTAGGGTGAGAGTCTGGGCTTGGTGCTAGTAGAGGTTAGGGTTTTGCCCCCCCCCCCCCCCCCCCCCCCCCCCCCCCCCCCCCCCGCCCGCCCTACTTTTTTAGACTTGCTCTCGCGCATCTCTCCGGAAAAAATAGGGCAATCTTGCAGGCTTGCTTGTTAAACGTGAGCCTTATTTCAGGGTCTCTGGGTGGAGTTCGCGATTTTGGAGGGTTCGAGGGCTTGGGGATGGCAGCTGTGAAGTTCTCCAAACTTCAAAAACACAATCCAGCCCAGCGACCATAGACGAAGAGGTTGCACGTCTGGCTCTTGGTGCGGTGCTTGTCGAAATGCATACCGACCTCCGGTCAAGAAGCGGCGGCTCTGGCGTGAACAACCAGGTGATGCTGCTCCCAAAGCCGCTTCTAAACCTGCAACCGCTTCCCCTCTTGGCTGCACTCAGGAGGGTAGCTATAAATTAAACTTTTAGCTGCCTTAATAAGAAACCCAATAAACCCAAAAAAGGTAAGGATCTAAAATTACAGTAAAGTACCACAAAGCCCCGTGGCCCCAAAGGCCCAGAGCGGCTTCCGAAGGAAGGGCACTTCACAGACCCACGTGCGCTCGCTACAGGAGTGGGTTGTTCAGGGTTCAGGGCTCGAGGCTTCCCTGTGGCGGTCAAAAATGCTGAAGCCTCCCCCCTAAACCCTAAACCCTAAACCCTAAACCCTAAACCCTAAACCCTAAACCCCCCTTGCCCCCGATCACCAGAATCACGGCGGGCGGCCTGCGATTCCTGACCTGAGTGGCAGTACGGATGGCCAAGCAATCAGAGCTTTCGGACCCGAGTGCACGAGCTCGGCAGGTTTTCCGTTTCCCTTCGAGGTAGGGGTGTGAAAGCCATGACCAGCAGTTCAGGCTCATCTGCTTCGGCAACCCTGCGGCTAGAAGAGGGGCTCTCTGTAAAACCTCAAGATTTAGCACACGTGGAGGTAGTCAAAAACCTGTACAGACAATGCCTGCGAACTAACCCAAGCCGCCCCCCCCCCCCCCCCCGCCCCCCAGCTTCGAACAAAGCCTTTTGACCATGACAGCCCAATGCTAGGTTTGCTTTCACAGGTTGATTTCACATCCCCCCCTGGAACAAAGACTCACAGGCTCGAAGAGCCGCACACCCACAAACCTCACGATCTTCTGCAGATCTTCAGCCCCAAACCTCACGCACGTGCACGTAACACGCCTCCGAACCCTAAATCCTAAACCCTAAATCCTAAACCCTAAACCCTAAACCCTAAAAACATCCCTGCCATCCCCTGGACAGCCCAGCCGATGGAGAAGTAGTTGACCATGTGGAAGGTCTTGCTCGCCACCTCCAAGTGCTCCTCCACCTCCACCTTTCAAGGGGCGTGGGGGCTTCTTTTTTTGGGGGAGGAAAAAATGCCTCTGCTTTTTCGAAACATTCAAGCTTTCCGGAGATTCCCCCTCCCCCTCCCAGCCATCTCCACCCCCTCTGTTCCCTATGCCTGCTTCTCGGGCTCAGAGCTCCAGATTCTGGATGCTCCAGAGGGTTCAAGGCTTTGATTTTACAGGGCTAGATGGGCTTCTCAACTCTTTTCCAAAAGCTGCTCGATTTATGTCTTGTGGAGTGTTGAGTGTGACAGGCAGGATGAGGGTGCAGAGCTTGTGCTTGCGGCCGTTAAAGGCTTCGGACTTGTCAGAGTGCTGAGGCTGGACGGATGTTGCTGCAGTTGCTGCATGCTTCTACTTCCCGAATTGAGTTTGATAAGGTCTGGTTTTGGGCTTTCCCACATGCAAAGCCGAAGCCCCCAGGCTGCGATCAATGAGAGGCTTCGGGTTCAGGGCTTTGGGTCTGTTCAGCAAGTGGCATGCTGCATTAACCGCATCCAGGCACTTCTAATGACTTTTTTGCTTGTGGAACTGGGTATTTCAAGGGTCTCTTCGAGATACGCAAGAAGCCTGCACGGGGCTCTGCAGAGAAAGGCGCAGCAAGCAACCCTACAACAGCAGGCAGCTCCGTGGCAGACTTCCACAGCACTGCCGAACAAATCTCAAAGCTCCCAGCTCCAAGACCCTGATCCTCTGTAAAACCATCAAGGGCCACCTTCTCCTTGCCAATCTTCAGGAGCTGGCCATCGTTGTGATCAAGGTTGACCGTCACCTGCGCATTCGATTTGGCCTTTTTGGCTTGCTTTGCTTCAGGGCCCGTGTCGTCAGGTCCCAAGCAGCCCCTGCACCCTAAACCTCGGCTCTGTAAGGCAGGAGCACCCCAGGCAGCAATCGAGCGCAAGATCTCAAGACCTAAGAAGCTGAGGCCTTGAACCCAAGCCACTCAGGGTTTTTGTTTTAACGTTAACACCCTGAAACCCTCAATAGGGTTTCCTAAACCCTAAACCCTAAACCCTCAAATGGGTTCATGGTTTCTAGCACTTTGCCTCCCAAACGTCGTGGTGTCGGATCGTGGCATTGGCCCATCTCTTGACCTGGCAGTGTGGAGGGACTGTTCAACCTAAGGGTTTAGGGTTCAGGGTTCAGGGTTTAGGGTTCAGGGTTTAGGGTTTAGGGTTTAGGGTTTAGGGTTGGAGCTCCAGTTTCATACCAAGAAGTGAAGATCCTGGATGTGTCTTGTCTTGTGCCCTTTGCTCGAAAGCCCAAACAGCCCGCTACTGTACCTGCTGGGGCGCCCGGCCAGCTTATGCAGGAGCTCCCAGTCGTTGTCTGCTATTCCCTCGGGGTTGTTTCCACCTGGGCAATTCCACCCTTTGGGAAACCACAAAGCTCTAACAACCCCTCAAGTCTGAGTCGCTGCAATCCTAAGCCTACAGATCGCTTGCTTGCGATTTTGGCTTTGAACTTTCTTGGACTTGGGCCACAGCCTCCTACGTGTGTGGTTTTTTCCGAGAAGAGGCAGCACAGCAACAGAGACATTTACACTACAGTTAACAAGCCCCGCCTCAAGAAAACCGCCACCCCTACATCAATTATTGCAAGTGGGGTTGTTAGATTCTAAGGCATTTTAGAGACATAGCGGCGCACATCAGGTGATGTGACGTACTCAGAACAGCAGGCAGCACAACAGTCAGGACAAAGAAGGCGGGCAACATCGAGCAAATGTACTTGCTCATGGCGGTGCCTTAAATAATGGCAACTGTATGCAAATGTACGCATAAAACGATGCTTCAACAAGCAGGCCAGGGAGGCCCAGGCAGCAAGTGTACCGAAAATCTTACCTTAACAAGTAAGCAGGAGGTTGCCTTGATAAGCAGGTGCTCTGGCCCCGGTCTGCACGCGGCAGGGGGCGCCATGAGTGAATGTCGCACGCATGTGCGCCATCGTCTCGCTTGTTGCTTGTATGTTGTTGTCGGAAATATCGGAATCTCCCAAACCCGGGCCAGAAACTCGGAACCAGCATGGAAACAACAGCAAACTACTCCCTTCCCAACACTGCAAGTTAGGTAGGTAGGTAGGTAGGAGTCGACCTGCGGAACAGCCGCGGCCACCACCACTCTTCCCCTCCCAGCATCTCAAGGGGCCTCCGATAGCCACTGCAAGTTAATACCTTTGCAGTTGGGTGTTAGGACTGTTAGGAACAAGGCGGGGCTTCTCGAAGTGGTACTTTGGCTTGAAACGTCGCAGTCCAGGTCATGCCAACACTAGGCTAGTTTTCGGCCGCGAAACGTCAAGATTTCCTTCCCTGGTGCCCTGAGTCTTAACATCCTCAACACTGAACAGCCCAATCAGTAGCCCAATCTGCATCCTTTGTGGTGGTACGAGTTTGTCCTCTTCCCGCGGTGATCTGGATTGGGGAATGGATTTGGCGAGAAGAAGTATTCCCCCCTGGTCGTGGGGTCAGAAAGGTTCATCAGGCACACCTCAACCTTTTTGGAGTGAATTGAAGCAGGTGGGCTTAATCGCTCGCTCTTCTGCTTGTGGCTGGCTTCATGTGCAGAACGAACCAACAAAAAGGACGCCAGAGACATTGAGAGCGAACAGGTTCGAGTCACCACAAGGTGGAAGTGCAGAGTGCAGTTAAAGCATGAGCATGAGCTCCGAGCCCGTCAACGGACAAACATTCCGAAGCCTACGATGCACATCTAAACGGGTTTCAAGCTTCGAGCGAGAGCTGCAGAACCTGAGGTGAGAGTGGACCACATGAAGCTGCGATCTCGAGAGCGGCGGAACCCATGTGTGCGCCCCAGGAGATCGAACAGGAGTGCAAGAACAGCCTGCGGGCCCGCCAACTTCGGAAACGCTCACTGTCGCTCAGGTCAGGCTGCCAACGCGTCGGCACCCAGCTCTGTGGAATCGAAGGAATCTAAGGTCTCCGTCACTGGCTTCGTCTGTGATCAGCAAACCTTGAAGTTCGCAAGAAATTTTCACACATAAGGGGCAAAATTGCTGTAGCAGGTAATGGTGGGCTTACTCGACAGCCAGATGTAAGACATCGAGGAATTGAAGGAGTTCACCCGGCTTGTCGGTGGCACTCCGAAGGCGAAAGCATGTCGAGTTTTTCAAGAGAAAACACCTTGATACGTTAAACCTTTCACTTCATTGTATATTCAACTCCTCAACTTGAAAGAATCCCTTGAAGAACTTTTTGTGTTCATGGACTGTCGCCAGGGAGCACATACGAGCTCCTTTGTACCCTTGCGCTTCCGGTGTAAACCCGAGAAGCGGGGGCTTTTTGACTCGACTCCAATCAAGCGAAGCAAGTCTCAGCGCTGCACCCCACCCTGCTACGCGAGAGAAGTCGTTGCCAGTGCCCAGGGGCACAATGCCCCACCTGGAGAGAAGCTGAGAGCATGAGGTCGGCACTCGAGTGGGAGGTGCTTCCCTTAAGGCCCTAGGGTCTTGTCAGCACAAGACCAAGACCCTCCAGACCTCAACGTGTTTAACTGATGCTGAACAAAGCAAGATCCTCAACTAGGAAATGGTGCAGCCAGTAACGAGTAATGTTGTCTGGGTAAGAGTAGGCGCATGGGAACCTAGTTGGCATTTTGACGAGAGCCTCCAGCCCCAAGGACTCAAGACTCAATTTCCTGAGGCTCACAAGCCAGGCCCCACGTTGCAGAAAGCCACAGAGCAAACTTCCATAAACCCTAAACCTTAAACCCTAAACCCTAAACTCTAAACCCTAAACCCTAAATTTTAAAACCCTAAACCAGCCTCTTGGAGCTACACGCAACCCCAAAGCTTGTACTGAGGTGAGGTAAGGTTCCGGCGCGACCTGTGTCGGCGTGTGGATCCCATGCTTTTGCGCCTTCCACAAATGTCTAGGGTTAGGGTATAGGGGTTTGCGCAAACGTTCCAAACACGGTCCGGGGAGGGCCCACCCTTTTTTTGCAGTACAAACCTTTCATATGGTTTGCTCGGTGCCAATTTCTGGGTGCTCAGTTCAGCTTCGAGATCTCACTTTTGAACGCAGTTCAGATATCAAGGGGGGGGGGGGAGTTGGGGAGTTCCAACTTAAGAGCCTCACGCAAAACCACAGAACGTTAACTTTGCCTTAACTTTGCCTCGCAGAGGGGCCACCCAAATCGTACACAACCTCTCTGTGCAAGCTGGGCTTCCTTTGGGGGGGTTCTGCTACGACAAAAGGGCCGGCAGAGCTCTTGAAATGGTCCAGGATTTTGCGGCGTCTGCGCCTGCCTTCTTGCATGCTGAAGCAAAGATCCGGGCTCTTAAGGCTCTTAAAACCCTAAACCCTAACTAAACCCTAAACCCTAAAGCCTACGCAACTCAGAATCTGATTTCCTTCCGGGTTCCCCATACAAATCCGAGACTCGGCGCCTCCGAATCTGCCCACATGACCTGCAGCCATGGGCTTTTGTTGGCGCTTTCGCTTTCGGGCTCGGGGGCACCCAAAGGCCCCCCGAAACGGGGTGGAATCTGAACTTCGAGGGCGCCCTGGGGCAGGACACTCTGAGAGCTTCCGAGCAGACCCACACGCATTGCGCGGCGCAAAGGCAAAAGTTCGCAGGGGCAACGGAAAACAATCCGACCAGGGGTTTTTACAATGTTGGGAGGCTGACGCTGGGAAGAGTAAGCGCAGCCCAAAGTTGGAGACCCACTGTGGGCTCCATTTGCAGTCTTGATGGCTGCTAAGTGCCTTCTCCCCTTGCCTCAACCCTAAGCCACCCACCCTAATCCCTGAACCCTAAACCCTCTGCTTCGAGCTTGCTCAGCTCCTCACAGTTCCATCGCCGCCACCGACGATGGCCCTCACGGGCGCGCCAGCTCGACGGGCGATGACCTGTCCGAGCCCTTTTGTGGCTGCTGCTTGGGATGTTCCCCCTTGTACTAGCAGTCCTTAATTGCGATTTTCATAGGGGTGCTATGTTAATCCCTATTAGTATAAGGGGAACATCCCAAGCTGCTCTGCTTTCAACTATAAACGTAGCTGTAATTGTCTGGTTCTTCATCTATGCCAGGCAAGAGAGGGAAGAGGTGGAGAAGGACAAGGGGATGGAGGCGGTGTGAACGAGCCCGAGCATGGTAGACCTGATTCTGCCCAGAAAACGACGTGCTTTGTTCCTTCTATCCATCTTGCAACCCGCACCTCCAAATTGGGTATGTGACTCATAGGTACTTGTATGCTACTATAGCGCGGCAGCCGGCGCGCCTCTCCAAGAGAAAGAGAGATGAAGCGAGAGTTTCCCAAGAGTCCCCTCGAAAGTCCATATGGGTTTCTCTTGTGCGAGGTTAGCTGTAAGGCCGGTTATCAACAGTGCAAAGCTGCTCTTGGCAAGTGTGAACCAGGGCTTGGTGTGTTTATGACGTGGGGGGCCGGGCAACCTTGCGGCGGCCATTCATTTGCGGGAGTGGAAGCGCAAGCGTCTTGGGGGAGACGCTGGAATCGGAACTGCACTGCGATGCTTTCGAGTTGTTTTCTTGGAAGAGCCTTGGCGCTTGGCAACTTTGCAACTCGAGCTCATCGCAGCCTTGTTTGCCTCATGGTGGGAGGAGTGGCCCTTTACCGGGGAAGACGCACCACCTTTAAAAGACCGTCTCAAAAGCACTGGCGGCTACCTCCAGACTGATGCGGAAACGCTGCCGAAGAATCGAGTCTGCCGGAAACTGTTGTTTGCCGCACGAGCGGCTCGTGCGGTGATGCGTCGAGCTTTTTCGAACGAAACCGAATGTTGTTTCGTCGTGATGTGCTATTCTTGTCGTGCTCCTGCCCTACTCTCGCACGAGCCGCACCGGAAGAAGCAGCACAGAGAACCATCCAGCTCTGCCTCCCCCTCAAACAAAGCAACCCAAATCCATCATTATTGTGGGTTGAACCCCAACCCCCCCCCTTCTTTCTGGACCTCAAAGTGTGGCATCTCAACAACGCCCTGACAATCCTTGAAGAACGAGACGCACACTGACACAACAACGAAAGTCGCCTCTCTGAGCTTGTGAAAGCCCGGCTTGTTGCCAGGTGGTCCATCCAGCATCGAGTATATGTGGAGGTTCACCTTCTTGGCGGCAACGTGGAAGGTGTTCCGGGTTTGGGTGTTTATATCCCTAAACCCTAAACCCTAAACCCGAAACCCTAAACCCTAAACCCTAAACCCTGCTTGGGGTTGGAGGTTGAGTTGCTTTGATCGGTGGTTGATGTGGGATCTCTGGGCGAGGTAAGGCTGAGACAGGACCTATTGAATGAAGACGGGACTGAAAAAGGCGGCGGCGTAGGCTTTGCAAGTCTCGTGTTCAGTGCTAGTGCCATTATTACATTATTACGACATTAACCCTGAAGCCTAAACCCTAAACCCTAAACCCGAAACCCTAAACCCGAAACCCTGAACCCTGAACCCTAAACCCTAAACCCTAAACCCGAAACCCTAAACCATAAACCCTCAGCATCCCTCAGCCCTAAAAGCTAACCCTAAGGTTCGGGTTCGGGGTGTTGGGCTTCGGGGTCATTGGAGGGCTGCGATAAGCCATGAGGGGGAGAGTGAAGGAACACGTCCCCGCCTTCTTGTTGTCTGGGCCCTCAGCCATAAAGGGCTGCGGAGCGTCCAGGAAGACCTGCAAACAGCCAGCTGAGGGCTGAGATTGAGGCTTCAGGGAATGAGGACAACCAACAAAGAACACAACAAAGAAGACAACAAAGAAGACAACAGAACAGACAACAAAATCAACAAGGAAGGCAACGAAGAATACAGAAGACAACAAAGAAGACAAGGAAGACAACAAAGAACACTTAGCAAAGCAGGTACGCTCGAGCGAGCTCTCGCTTAATCACTTGCACACAGAGCAGGACAAGCACAGAAGGGAGCCCTTCCTTTTTCCTGCTCAGGCATGGGGTCGAGCAGAGGAAAATTGAACATCCAAAGCAACATCTGCTCGCCCTGTGCCGATCCTGGCACGGGACCATCTGAGCTCTGCAGAAAGAGGAATCACAACCAATTCAATCCCGCCGCTCTGTTGAAAGCCCTGGTTCCTGAAGCAAAGGCTCCAGGTGAGAACACCCTCAAGCCCAAATCTGTTGTCTCAAGACCCTTACAATAGCCCAGCATAGCCCAGCGTGCACCAGCATGCGCAAGGAAGTCCTCCCAATTTGGGAGGCACCCTGGAAGCAGGCCCCGCCGCGGCGGTGGCAAGGGCCCTTGAGGGTGAAGGGGCTCGGTTCAGGATTGCGGTTCAGGCTGGAGGACTTGAGGGCTGCAGTTGTGAGCCCGGCACCCATGCACACATGCACAGCCAGGGGTCAAAAAAGAGCCCCAGCCCTCCCCAAGCGCGGGGGAGTCCTGGCTGCGGCGCCGCGGGCAGGGCAGCCACCTCAGGAAGTACGGGCCTTTAAGGCCTCAGGGTTCAGAGATGCTCAGCCTTCGAAGCACCCATAAGCATCCACGATAGTTGAGTTGCGGCTTCCGAAGTAGGAGGCAAAAACGCGCAGCATGCCTGTTCCACCAAGAGTGTGGTCACCCCACCCCTAATTCAGGCCTCCTCTTCTCTTACACGTTGCACCCTCTCTTTCAGAGATTGCTGAACATGGGTTTGCTTGCCCCGCATTGGCAGCAAACCGACACTGGTAAGCGGTTAAAGCTATGTATAAATAAATAAACATATATATATATGTGTATATATATATATGTGACTGGTGAAAGCTGTTCGCCTCTCCGCGTTCGCAAAAGCACAGCATCCGCTCAAGAACGATGAGGCCCCATAGAGCTCATAGCCGTCCCCACCGAAGTCCTCCGCATGTTCGGGCTTTCGGGCTTTCAGGGGACTCTAGGGCCTAGGGTCTCTTCTAGCCCGCCTTGCACCCAAACACCCACTACACGAAACCCTCAGTTGGGCCCCCCACCCCCCCGCCCCCCTCGCTGTACTCCGCACCCTCACCGGCTTCCTCCGACCACTCGTGCCTCATGAATGGGGAGGTTTAGGGTTCATGTAGGGGTAGGTTCACTTTTTTCTAGTGACTACAGTTTGTTTAGGAAGGCGGAGCCTCCCTACAGGCGTTTACGGCAGGTGGCACCCTGAACCCTAAACCGCAAGACCTGGCGCCAGCCCAAATTCCTTACAGTGAGGCGCTCCCCGTCATCTTGTTGAATGGACTCGTCCACCTTCGGTCGCACGAAGCCTACTTAGGAATCATGGAATTAGGGAGTTTAGGATTTCGGTTCAGGGATTTAGGGAGTTTAAGCGCAATCACTTGAAGTTGAGCACAATGCGTTCGCACTGTTGTTGAATGTGAGCAGGGTCTTTTCGGGGAGTCTTTTCGTTGCGGGGCCCCCGTGAGGCAGCCCCCCCCCCCCGCAGAAAACCAAACCAGGAACAAGCATGATCTCACACCAGCACGTCAAACCCAACGCATTCGTTCAGCACAATACCTGGAACAGTTGGTCGGCAGCCGCGTCTGCAGCAGGTGCCTGCCGGGGGCGACTGGTCGGTGGGGGATCCCATGGCATCCCCCCATAACTGAAGCAAATAGAAACCCGGGGCTGCTGTGGGTGCGGCTTCATTGAAAACACCTGGAAGGAGGATAGCATCATATAGCATCTAAAGAGGGTCCAACTCATGGTTCTGGCATGATTCTGGGGCGGCGCATCCCTGGTTAGCAATCTGCGCACCTGGGCCAAGCCGTTTTCGGCAGCATCAGGCACGAGGCCAAAGGAAGTCTCCTCGGGGCCAACGCCATTGCAATTGCCAGAAAAACCTGGAACTGAACTACTGATCACATGAAAACCGGCTTGGCCCCGCTCCGGCCGCCCACAGAAGAGCCACTGGATGGCATCCTGGGCTTCGCTTACCCCCTCTCCGAAGCTCGAACCAGAACCGAAGATCAGGGTTTAGGACGATAAGGATGGTTTGGGGGGGTGGGGATTTCTGGGCTCGAGGCTTCGTGGATCCTACAAAGACTACGACTAGTTCTGAGAGAAGCATTTGGAATCCCAATCCCTATAAACCCTTTGAACCCTAAACCCTTTAAACCCTATTCGCCCCCCTAGGCCCTCAACCCCATAGCCGCCACAGCGGTAAGCCTGCAGAACCTCGAAAGCCTATAAACCCAAACCTCAAACCCTCTTTGGCCGAAGGGCCCCAAACCCAGGGCCGTTCTTTCTTTTGGCAGTATTATAGAGCTGGACGGGGCCGTAGTTGCAGTTTAGGGTTCGGGGTTTGAGGACGTGGGACTTGGGATTCCCCAAGTCAACAGCTGGGCCTGCCAAAGAAGGATAGCTCGGGTGGCTCCATGGCGCTGGCAGGGTAAAGTATAATCACAGGCGAGGCATAAGGGGGGCAAGATAAGGGGGGTATATTCGGTAAAGTCATGAGTTCGCCCGGAAGTAGGCGACCTAACGGTAAAGTGAACTCCGAAGTCCTGGGTTGGTTTTTTCATAAGCACCTGACGGCCTTACATTCATTATGTTGCTATCACATTTTGTTTATGCTAGGGAAAGGCTTTCCGAAAGCTGCAAACCCATAACCCTAAACCGTGACTACATTCAAGGGCCTAGAAAGATTGAATAACAAAACTCATGGTCATAGTAAAACTATTGTGTACTCGATCTAGTACTGTGCAAATGATTGCACACGCAACTCCACTAAGCCACTAAGCGTGAGCCACAAGTCTCTGCGCACGGTTTCTCATTGCATGGTCCACGCACGGGCCTAGAATCTAGTAATTAAACCAAAACAGGTCCACGAAGCACAGAAGCAGAGTTGAACAAAAGCACTTTCATGCCCCCGTGCAATAGGTGCTCCGTCATCTCGGCTACAAGACAAGCTTTTGTTCCGAAAAGCACCAACTATAGAAATACACTGGGCAAGAAAGACATGGATGACCCGGAGTTTCCTTCTTCGCAACGGAGGCAGCTGGCACGACGGCGCGTCTCACTGGCTTCTGAGTTCTCAGGTTGGGAAATGCTGCGGACCAAAAGACTCACGCTGATATAACAGGCAAACCATATCTCATTCGCCAACATGGTGTACCATTCGCCTGAAGTTTTATAGAATATAGACAGTATAGACATAGAGGTTCCAGGGCCAGGGTAGAGAGAGAGGAAGAAGAAGCACTTGGTGATCCCATCTGAGTTGTCACGGGGCAACAAGCTAAACCCTGATCCCCAAAATGGCACCGGTAGAACATTAAGCATTCACGCCCTGAACCCTCAACCCCAACCCCTCAACCCTAAACCCTTTAACCCTTTCCCATTACAGCCTGAATGCAACGGTAATTAAGGAGTGTCCCAATGGAAAACATGTTCAAGCATCTGGCGGGCTTCGGGCTTTGGGAGATCCCGCGCGGGAAGTTTTTCATTCGAACTTCACATCAGCCATGGATGAAAAACTCTGGCCAGCAGATGGGCAGCTTTGCCTCCCCCGAGCGGGAACGCAGTTCGCGAAGAGCCGCTACATTCAGGTCCGTTCCCGGGAGCTGGAGCTTCTCGACGATCTGTGTGATCTGGTTGATGAGGTTGGAGGTGGCACTATCGCAACCGCGGACTTTGTTCTTCTGCACGACTGCGAACCTCTGGGTCGGGATCCAGTCGTCTGCCCCCACACATGCAGAGACCTCCGCCTCGGTCGCGAAAGGGCCAAGGCATCAACGTCCTCAAGTGAGGCTTTCCAAATGGACCTCAACTCGTCAGAAACCGAACCCGCTTAAGGATCTTAGCCCGAATTTCCCAGGCCCGAGCCAGAGCATGCTCAATGGAAAGGACCGTCTGCTGTTTCTCATAAGTCGGCCAACGACCGGATTGCGAGATCGGTCCCACGATCGGGAAACCACGCAGCAAGAGCTCAGGCAAAGCTTTGTCGAGCGAGCCTGCCCGAAGCAACAAGGCCTTGTAGAGAGCGACGTGGCAAGTCACACCCAATTGGCAGGGCCGCCCGTCAGCTTGTCCACGAAGGAGACGACGAAGAGCAGGATCAGGAAGCGAATCGATCATTCGTGCGGTGGATGGCAGCAGGAGCTCGGCCAGCTGTTTCCAGAAGTCCAGATCCCGACGGCGAGCGGAGTTCAGAGCCGCGCCTTGCGTCGTCACCAGTTGAGTTTTGTCAAGGAGCTGCTGGGAGAGGGGCGGCGGCACTGAGAACGGGCGGTCGACCTTGAGCGCCCACGCGATCGCCTCGCCGGGCTCGACTTCGCAATCCAGCAGGGGCTTTACAGCCCCCCTCTTGAGCTGGTAGCCTGCTGCTTGCGCAAGAGCGGCGCCGTGGGCCTGACGACGCAGTTTCCAAGCAGCGGCCTGGCCCACCACCAGCGCAAAGCTGCGACAGAAAACTGAGGGCACGAGCGGTTATGGATGTGATGCACCGCCCTTGCCAGCGTTCGACACAGCGGCTGGGGGTAGACCTGAGCTGCCTTAGTGGAGCAGACCCAACGGCCACGCCAGAAAGTCTTACCGAGCAGCTTCTTGCGCTGATGGCGTCGCGAGCAGGTACGCATGCCCTGCCCGGATGCTGCATGGGAGATCAGAAACCGTGCGGGCTTCTTGGAGTTGGCACCAAACTCGCACTGATCCAAGTAGGCGAACTGCAGCGCGAACTTTGCCATGAGCTCCATCACTGGCGGAACAAGCCACATAATGCTATCAGCCGGGTTCTCGAGAGAGACATCTCCTCCCGTTTGTAACACTGCTTCCATGAGCTCGATGGAGAGAAAGAGCAGATGGTTGCCAAGCCAAAGATCGTCATGCTTACTTGGATCAAGGCCATCCAGACCGAGAGGTTGGCCTATTGAACGAAGTGGCACTGGCCCTGGTTGTCGTGCACGAACAATGCTGAAGGTGCCGCAGGGCGTTCCGAGATGCAAGAAGAACACGGCCCCTGCGAGCAGAAGGGTGATGAGGAAGCCGAAGAAGGCGGCGTCCATCAGGTCCTGCGCCACGGGTACGTAGACTGAGACGAATCAGCATTCAGCTGCGAACGGGCAGCGTCAACCGCTGACTCACAGAACACATTCCCATGTGGATTCCGTTGAGGCGGCGGCGGCCCCTCCGCCGGAGCAGAAAAGTCCCCGGGCGGAGGGGCCAGCGCCTCTCAATGGTTCCCATGATAGGGGTGCTTCTGACCACACTGCACGCAAGAGTGATCATCTTTGCATGAGTCACCGAAGCGGCATCCCAGGGAACAGTTGTACCAGGGGCAACGCTTGCGACCTGTGTATGTGAACGACATGAGCTTCTTCCACTCCGCTTCAGGCACGCGCGTGTCACGGGCAAGGAGCTTAACTCGTCCTTCGGCACCGCGATCTTTGCCCCTGCCTTTTCCACTTGCTTTCTCCTCTTTGAGCTGCTTGAAGAGCTGCTTCTGCTTGTCCCGTTTGGCTTTGTTGCGACGGGCCCGAGCTGCTTTGTCCTTTGGGATGGCGGCTTCCGGTGTAGGCGAGCGCGAGCGCTTGACCCCGCGCGCCCCCACATCGAATTCCATATTTGTTTGACCTTGTCCAACTCGGCGGCTGAGCGAGCATCGTTCCAGAGCTGCTTACGGTGTTCCAGCACCTGCAGCAGAGCTGCTGAGAAGGTGGGGTAGTCCTTGCGCTTGTCGTTGTTGAGCTTGTAGACCTTGCGCCGGAGGAGGGTGTCTGCCGACAGCAGAACTGCTAAGCCGCGGTTCTCATGACGCCACTCTTCGAGCTCAGCCAAGTAGCGAAGAGGACCCGCCGCAAAGGAGAACTCGCAGATGTTGAGGAACTCCAGCGCCACGAAGAAGGCGTGAAGACGGTCCATGACTTGGGACTCCGAGGCGATGGCGGATTTGGAGTCTGTTTGGACCACTCGCAGGAGATCCTCCGATGTTTTGGCCAAACTAGCTGTTTGGACGATCGTCTCGTTACGAGTTCGCATCTCGGCGACCTCGTAGAAGGCAGCCCCGTGGTTGTGATAAGTGAGGAGCACGTCGGGGCGCGCCGCCACAAAGAGCTCCCCCGGGGATCTCCGGCACTTTGCTGGGTTCCTCTTCCATGCGAGCGCGTCGAGCCGAGACATGCTCCTGGGGCCGCCGGCGAAGGTCCGAACTTGTTGGACGATCGCCTTCATGGTGGTCTTGACAACTGCAACGGTGTCCCCGAGCATGGAAAGCGTGGCCACCGTATTGAGACCATTGTCCGCAAGGAGCAAGCACAAGGGCTCTGGCAGACGATTCCTGCCAAAAATCTGCCGAACGGCCAATTCCGGGATTTTGTCGTCGGGGTACAGAGTGCGATCCACCATGATGGCGAGCAATGCGAAGGAGAGATGGGAGCTGCGAGCCACGGCTGCCTGTCTCTTAAAGAACAACAAAGAGGACCCAACTCGGGAGGGTCGGGAGGGAACAGAAAAGATCACAATCTTTAACTCAAAGCTGGGTCAAGCGAGCTCGACATTATGCGCGCGCAACGTCAGGCCGAGCGCGTGCACAATGCTTACAAAAAAAGTTGCACATCTGGTAGCAGCGCACCGATGTGAACACAGTCCTCAGCGCGGGCACGACCACAGGCGCTCGTCTGCATGTCTTCGGCCGAGCACACATGGATCTTGCGCTCATAAGCGGAGCCTTTCTTAGGATTCTTGGTGAAGAACTCCGTCGCGCTGAGCTCGAAGTCCTCCCCGTCGTCGACCTCATCGTCGGGGAGAACGCATTTGGGATCGTGGCGTCGTTTGTAGTCCGCCACAATGTCTTTGACCACGTTGGCGGACACACCTGTCCGCGAGCGAGCGTACTTCTGGACGAGCGGGCATGGATTCTTCCAGTTGGCCTGAAGGCCAATGCTAGGAGCTTGATGTCCCTGTCGGACCGCTTGATCCAGCAGTGTCACTCTACATGAGTGCCACTTGAGAGCGGGGATCGCCGTCAGGATGTCCTGGTTCAGCTGAGCATCATGACCGACACGCCAAAGACAGTGAACGAGCCATTGCAGGGACCTGTCATAGGCTGGGGCGTGACTTGTGAAGGCCTCCCGGGTGTTGAGCTCGGGCACCCAGAAGTCCCTATCCAGATCCCCAGCAAAGTGAGCTTGGAACAAAGACCAGCCAGCGCGAAGCCACGGAACATGACCAAAAGAAACATCGGGGACCAAGAACTTGGTGCCTCGGCGCTTTCGTTCTGTTTTTGTTTGCCATGAAACTCCGAAGAGGCCCTCCTCGTTCATCTCGAGCTCATTGGGCTTCACATGAACAGCATCATCAAACCTGAGAGAGGCCATGATCACGCACGTGACGCACCAGAGGAAGATGCGCACAGTGATCGCCATCTCCAAAGCCACCACGGGAGGAAGTGGAAAAGCCGGTGCCTCCTTGAGCGGCTTGCCCCTCTTATCAAAGATCTGTTTCTCAAGGGCGAGGATCCTAGCATCGTCCAGATCCGGGATCCAAGTCGATACGGAAAGCGACCCACTTTATGGCTGTCCGGAGGGACGGCAGAACGGTGGGGCCACATTCCTTGGAATCCAAGTACAGGGTACACTTAAGGATTCTATCCACAGAGATGGGGTAGAGCGGCATAGCGATCGAAGCCGCCCAATCCTCAAGTTTCTCATACCTGCGAATATGGCCTGCCATGGTACTCGGCGCCCCTGATGTGAAAACCAGACGCCGAAGACGAGCCTTTTCCGCGGACGAGAGCACCTCTGCAGCTGGCGGCCCACCTGAGGGCGACGCATGATCGCCGGCCCTCTCGGCTATCATCTTCAACCGTTGAGCCCACTTCTGCTTCTCAGCCAGCTCTTGATCAAGAAGCGGAGTTGTAGACGAGCTTGCAGGTTGGTTGATCAACCTGGCTTTCGGCCTCGGAAGCTTGGGGGGCGGTAGAAGGGTCTTCACGACTTCGAGCGGGCACAGAGGCTTGACTTAACTCGCCGAAGCCTCTTTTGAGAGCATGGCCGGCGCCAGTCTGCAAAGCGACCGATTCATCGAACCATGACTCAGAGGCCTTGATTAAAACCCAGAACTGCTCAAGCATCTGTGTTCTTTCTGCTAGCGCAGTATGGACCTCTGGCTGATCGTCCTTGATCAGACTCAGATATTTGGCAGCAAACTCTCCCTCAGAGGCGAATCGAGCGCCAGCACAAAGTGAAAGCTTGCCAGCTCACACGCGAGCGCTGCTTCCCGAAACCCGTTGTCAAATTTCGGCCAGGAAACTACTTTCCAAAACCAACGATCGGCACCCTTGACTTTCAGAGCCATGTTCAGGACTGCGGCAGAACAAGCCCGTTCAGTCAAACGCACGCAAGCACACACGCAAACAAACACACACACACACACACACACACACACACACACACACACACACACACACACACACACACACACACACACACACACACACACACACACACACACACACACACACACACACACACACACACACACACACACACACACCACACACACACCACACACACAC